>QLNU02015360.1:311486270-311498462 GCA_006491805.2 Dysdera silvatica
CAATAATGAAAATAGCATTCAATGTGAAAACCGTTGAGTCAGTCTATGAATATACCAATATTAATGTTTTTATAAAAAACAAATTATCCAAATAAATTCATTTGGTTATTTCGGTTATGTTTTAAAGGTATGACCAAATTGAAAAAAGAATATATCTATACATAAAATATATGGGTATCAAATGCAATTCAGTCGTATAGTCAGTGAAACAAAAATACGACCACCAGTTGCCATTTGCACAATAATTACACTACAGAAAATTTAAAAGTGTCAATCGATAGCAAACAATGAAATCTACCAATCCATGTGTATAAAATTTGCATAAGGGACCGTCTTTATATTAAAACTTGCAGAAACTTTGAAAATTCGAACGGCAACAAATAGTTTTTACTAAGTATTTCAAATCTAAAAAACAAAAACAAAAAACCTCCTAATATTAAATTTCAATTCATTTGGTTCAAGGGTTTATGAGTTTTGAATATCAGAAATATTGAGCTCATGTTAAAATATTTCATGGGATTTTTACGAATATCTCCCGAAATATTCATCGTAATGTCCATTATTTTACTGCTTGCAAGTTCAACAGGTCAAATAAAATTTACATTTTCATTTTAAAATAATATCTAATTTGAATTACAAATTACTAAAAGCATATTCAGTAACAATATAAATAGAAAACACATTAATTTTTTAACGGGAACTGAAATCTTATGGGTTTTTACCTACTATACAAAAATTTTAGGGCAATTTGATCAGTATTTTTTTATGCTTAACATTAGTTAAAAGGATAGTTTAAGGGGGCATCGCATAGTTACAAAAAGTAAAAAAAAAAGTTACTTTATGCTTTAAAACTGTTGTCGAGTGACATTTCTTGATCATCATTTAGAAGGTATTTTTGTAAATTTAATCAGTGAGAGAAAAAAAGAAGGAAAGTCAACAGTATTATAACTTCTCATTTCAACTGGTTTGATCAGAAAATTGGACACCCTACTTACAAGTTAGGTTTTTTATCATGGTGGAAGCCCCCATAGACAATTTATAGAATATCTTGAGTTTTAATAGAATGAAGCCAAAATCTACCTCTGTTTCTAAAAACAAACTATATTTTTTATCATATTAACTCAATGGGACCTAGAATATGGAATGAACTACCAAATGAATTAACTTCTTTAAAATATTTAGATCTTTTTAAGAAAAGAGTAGAGGTTTATTTATTAAATGACAGTATATGGTAGATAATTTTAGAGTTGCACAATGACGTTTGTATTATGGAGTTGGTGTGTAATATATCTAATTACTGAGATCGTTTTGAGATATATACTTTTCACTTACGGCATTTTATTCGTTGATCATTTATTTATTCATTTTTGATTGTGTTGATTTACTGCATTGTTTTTTAAGTATATGTATGTTTTTTCTTTTGTTTTTATGACTATAATACTCATTTGCGTTTTTGTTTTCCTCTAGTAGTCTGGACTGCACAATTTTAGCTTAATTATATATATTTTCAAGGGTTTGGGAGACTTGTCAAGCCAACTTCCTTTAGTTCTTTTCATGACGACTTTGTCAAGTTGTTTCCTATTAAATAGTTGGCTTTGATTTATTTGATGCCTAATTGATATTTAAAATTTTTGTATTTGCTTGCTTGTATATATTTTTGTCTGTGACTTGATAAATAAATATTTTAAAAAAAAATTAAATTGGCCTAATTAAATAATCTAGAATCCGATTATGATATCAAATTTAGGTGTTGTATTGGAATTTTTAAAGTTGCTGCAAATTTAAATATGAAGACAGTCCCTTTAGCAAATTTTATAGACATGAATTGGTAGATTTCAATATTTACTATCGATTGGCACCCTTGAATTTTTTGTAGCATAATTATTGCTTGAATGGCAATGGGTGTTCAAATTTTTGTTTCATTGACATACATATCAACTTCCTTGTCATATAAAATTTTAACATTTTCGTTAAATAAGTAAAACTGAAAATATAATACAAACAAAATGTTTTATCTATTATTAATAAATGGGAAAGTGAGATCAAATAAGTAAAATGGGATGTAAGAGAAACTAAGTTGTACATGATTTTACTGAAAAACATATACGCATTATGGACACATACTATTTACATAAGAGGAAAGTGATGAATGGAAAACCACAGGGGAATGGGATTAAAAACAGGCCAAGTGGAGATGGACTGTCTGGTGCCCATTTTTAAATAAATAACATAACTGCACATATTTATAATACAATTTATCACAGTTACATTTTGATTATGACTAAATCCTTAGCAGGTAATACAAGTATATAATACATTCAAAAAGGTGTTTTAAGTTATCAATAGACCACTGTGAGTAGTATTTCGATTTGCAAATTAAAAACATTTTCAAAATACTAATACTGTTTTTGTATGATATGACACTGTGCTGCACATATTTTAAAAACTTGAATATAAATTTTAATACTAACGAATGTGCTTAATGATTATGTCACATTTGGGTAAAATAATTAGCATAAAATTAGTTGTAAAAATACATAAAAACGAAGTTTAGAAAACATGATGCATTTTTACATATTGTATTACTTTTTTCACATACACATATAAGATTCATACACCCGATATTTAATAAATTATCATTTTATTTTAATTACAAATTCTAAAGTGGTTGTAATGGGAAATACATGAATTAAAATGGTACGTCTTAACAATTTAAAAAACACTTTTAACTGAAAATTATTCAATTTGTAAAAAATGCATATACTTGTATTATTATCAATTAGCTTGCATGAAAGACATTGCTTGGTTAATCATTAATATGCATTTATTCATTACATATTTGTAAATTAAAACTAATACTTGTGCTCTAAAATTTGATATTTCGATAGTCTTCAATGCAACAAATATTTGGCAAAAAACATAAATAAAAAAAGGCTTCAAACAAAACATACAACATGCTACAAAGTATAATACTATATTGCTATACTATAGTCTACAAACAGGAAGAAAAAAGTATATTTTTTAACAACTAACTTGCATAGTTCTACAAGAGCAAACATCTGGTTAGCTAATAAGTACATTTTTCTCGGTGCATTGATTTTTATTCACATGTTAAATAAACATTGAAGATAACCACACAAAAAGGCTTTTATTACAAAGAGTAAAAGACAATTTTTACTAAATAAACTGAAGTACTGAAACCTAATACATAGTTGAACTAATAGTAGAATATTTTAATTTGCAAAAAGATGAACTACATTTAACAGGAATTCTTAGAATGTTCATTTGTTATACATACATATGTATACAAAAGCACAAGTAAAATATATCATACTAAAATTATATAATCAAAAATAAATCTCATTCCAAGTTAAAGTTGTAAATAAAACTGATTATATATATTACAGATTTAGAATACATGGGCATTTTAAGAGCCATTAAATTACTAACATTTATTAAATACTGATAAAAGAATATGTATCTATTATACCTGCATAAAATGAAAATATACATAAAATGACTAAGTATGTGGCAATGCTGAATCTTTCTCACTTTTAATAAAGTAGTCATTGAAATTGTGCTAGATATGAGATCACATTTCACTTATTACTGTTATTGCACATATCTTCTTTATCCTCTTTAACAGCTGCAATCATTTTTTCCATTACAAGAGCTAAAATTTTATCCAAAGGATCCATGCACCCTCTCTGCATCCATTTGGGAATAGTTACTCTAGCATGTGCAAAACCCAACTTCTGTAATATATAATCAACACCATATGGCTCAATCCCTTTACCAGCCCAGGATAATAATCTATAATTAAACAGGGAAAAATTTGAACAAAGCAATTTTACAGGTAAACACATACTGAAATATCAATATAAAGTAGAACCTCCATATAACGTACTTCCGTATAGCGAAATTCTCTATATAGCGAAGTTTTGGTAAATCCCCATGGTCATTATACACGAAAGTGTTTCTATATAACGGAATAAATTTCTATATAACGAAATTTTTAACGACCAAAACAGAAAATACAATGGTCACGTCAGCGATATCACCTTCCCTAATATTGTGGGAATACAATACGATTTTAAGGTAAATGGCAAACAAACAGAATAAGGCATGTCTAAGGGACTTTAAACTTCCTAATAAAGAGTTTTCCTAAGCACACCTGTGTCTGGTTGCCCCATACAGTGCAAAGCTTCTAGGCGAGGAATAGGCCCCGACTACTCTTGAATACATTGTGTTGTTTTAACGTACTTGTCATGCTCTTTTGCTCGGTTGATTACCAGAAATCCAGACCTTGCAAATTTCCCACAGGGGTGCTAACACTTGTATGATGAATCAACATCACCATTTGTTGTGCAGCAGGATGTTAGAAATTTTTCTACAAAAGCATGAATGTGTATGGAAGAAGCATTAAATACATTTTCATTTTAAGGTAAGAATTTTTTTTTTTTATATGCATGTATATTTCACATTTAAAAACGTACATTTTTAAATGGTTGAATGTTATTTATGAGAAACAGTCGTTAACTGAAAAATGGGATTTTAATTGTGGTATCATATTGCACTGCTCTGTTTCATGAATACATCATTTCCCTACAGCGAATTTTCTATATAAAGAATTTTTTTTTTATGGAACCGTCCATTTCGTTATATGGAGGTTCTACTGTATTAAAATTTATTTTTTTGAGAAAGAATATAAAGGAATGAAGCAAATGTAGTGAGAGCGGTAATAGAATAAAAAAATAGTAAAGACAGTAAAAATAATAGTAGTAATAATAACGATATTACCAATCCCATCAATAAAATTAACAATAAAAATAAAAAGTTGTTTCTGTACAGAAACAAACTGTTGCTTCCGGAACATTGCAAGGGCCTCCCTTGATAACCTCCTCAATCATGTGTCCAAAAGTTTTTCATTGATAGTTTTTCATCATCAACTCATTTCACTTCAATACATGTTTATTTTCTAAATTATTCCAATTTTTTTTATTTCTCCATAAGATGATATTTTTCAGCGAAAACATTCATTGCTACACATCGTGTTTGATGCCTCAGTTCCTTGTATGTCAACAGTTCTTACTATTACTATTAATAATTCTTATTAATACTATTGCTATTACTATTTTGTTTGAATACTTTATCTGTTTATGTTATTGTTAATCTTAGTAATGGGACTGGTAATATCATCATTATTATTACTATTATTTTTACTAACTTTACTATTATTTTACTCTACTGCTGCTGCTGCTATATTTCCTTAATTCCTTTATATTCTTTTCCCCCCAATTTTTTTTTAATATATATTTACCTTATATACACAGTTATACAATTAAATAATGAGACAGATTTTATCATAAGGCAAAGAGAAATGTTATCGACAACTCATTGCATGCTACTGCAATGTCCAACATTTGTTTACAATCTGCATCATTGCACGTTAAGCATGAGAGGAACTAAGACACTATTTTGTGTGGGCAGTAAGAGACTGTTGTCAAGTTGGCGGCATGGAGCAGAGATCGAACATTAAATTCTACTTTAAGCTTGGTAAAAGTATGACAGAGGCCATGCAATTGATGCGATAAGTGTAAGGGGATAATTGTTTATCTTACAGATATTCAGGTGGTATGAGCAATTTAAAAGTGGTGTGGAAACAATAGAAGATGAAGCAAGGCCTAGGTGTTTAATATGTGTAATGAGGACCTCATCATGTAAGTGAGAGGAACAGGTAAAAGAAGATAGTTGTATAATTGTGAGAACGTTGGCAAATCACTTCGGTGTAAGCCGGTAAATGATTAGTTACGTCTTACTGCAAGACTTAGGCAAGAAAAACACCACATCTTGGTTTGCGAACCATACGTTGTCTGAAGATCAAAAACACAACCGTGTTCAGTATGCAAGGGACACCCTTAAAACTGCTCATAGGAATAAAAATTTTCTGAATTCACCAGATTTGTACCCTTGCGATTATTTTATTTCCCAAAACTTGTTACCACTGAAAGGGAGGTTTTTTGATGAAATGGAAGACATCCAAAGAACTGTGACATCGACTCTTCAGGACATACCACAAAAAGATATGCAGAGATCATTCCAATCATTGCTTGATCGTGCCACTCGTTACATTGATTCAGAAGGAATCTAAACTCATGTTTGTAAAAATTGCAACACCATGAAGGAATCACGTGATTGAGCTGAAACTTTCAGGAAATGCAAATTAGGGTATGCTATTCAAATGATTAGAATTTCAGAGTCCTCGCGGATACATGGGCTGAGCAGCGCCCTCTGAACTGCTGATGGATCCGTATAAATAGAGGGCTGTAGCGGGGCGTGTATGGCTATCTGCTAGTGGTAAACGTTACATGAGACGTCACTATGCCTCTACGATGAAAGAGGGCGACATTTCAGCAAGTTACGGAGTTTGAACGGGGACGAATGATCGGCCTTCGTGAAGGAGGGTTTTCTTATCGTGCAATAGCAGCTCGTATGGGGCGTAACAGCAGCACAGTGATGCGAGTGTGGAAGCAGTGGGTTCAAGAGAACCAGACAACTCAGAAATCCAGAAGTGGACGCCGAAAGGTGACGTCAGCACGGGATGATAGACACCTGGTCCGCATGGCGGTGACGGACCGTTTTGCTTCATCTGGACAGTTGGCAGAACGTTGGTGCACTGCTACAGGTGTATCATTGTGTGCTTCATCAATTCGTCGGCGTCTACTGCACCGTGGACTGCGTGCAAGAGTTCCTTTATACAGGATCCTCCTGACGCAAAACCATCGACACCTGCGGCTACAATGGGCTCATGGATATAGAGACTGGCGTGCTGATTGGCAACAAGTGGTGTTTTCTGATGAATCCCGCTTTAATTTGGGGTACAGTGATGGCCGCATCCGTGTTAGACGCTATACCGGTGAACGCCACCTTCCGGAGTGCGTTATCCAACGTCATAGTGGACGAACCCCCAGCGTTATGGTCTGGGGTTCGATTGCGTATCATGGACGATCTCAGCTGCTACGAATTGTGGGTAATCTTAACAGCAGCCAATGCCCGCCCACATATTGCCAGGAATGTTCAATACTTCTTTTCATCACAACAGATACAGCTTCTTCCTTGGCCTGCCTATTCGCCGGATATGTCGCCGATTGAACATGTGTGGGATTTCGTTGGTCGGCGTCTCGCTCGTGATCCTCGTCCCATAGCTACTACAGATGAACTTTGGGGTCGCATACAAGCAATCTGGAATGCTCTTCCTCAGGCACACATTCAACATCTGTTTGATTCCATGCCACGTCGTATAGCATCACTTATTGCAGCGCGTGGTGGCTTCACCAAATACTGATTTTCGACATGTAATATTGTTTTTTTGCTTTGTAATTTTAATCGTTTATTTGTATCAACACAGGTCGTTTGTACATTAAATTTCATTCAATTCGGACGAGTCCTTCATGGTGTTGCAATTTTTACAAACACGAGTTTACTTTGAATAAAATACAGGTGCTATTCAATTGTCTTGTCAATTGTTTCTATTTTATACTATGAACCCAGCCCTACTACTTAATTGTTGGACTGTGTATCTCTCATCAATACATTCACTTTCAGCTGATGCACAGTAGCCATTGACAAACAACAATAACAATATACATAACATTAATAATAATATAATACAAATGCTAACTCTTGAATAAATAAGCTCATTATAAGCAAAATGATAGCTATTGGCTCAAGAATGAAATCATAATATTATTTGCTTGTAATTTTACATTTTAAAACCACATGATGGGCCATTTTTGTATATTATAGTGCAAGGTTGGTTGGTTATATTTTTATGAGCAAGGACAGCAAGGATCGTTCTGTCTATGGTGAAAGGACAGCTAAGGTCATGTTGAGCTGGGAATTACAGTGTTCTGAGAAATCCAAACCTCTGTTACCTACAGAACTAAATTTTAGACTACTGTGGGTAGAAAACACAACACATGCTGTATGATGTTACTATAGGGCGATCATGATAGGTCATCTTGAATAAGATCAATAGCTTAATGTGATTTTAGTTAAGCGAAGGCAAAGCCCTTGAATTTCTGGGGCCCTAATTCATTATAATGAATTTACTATAAAAAGTTAATAAATATGACATCAAAATTGCTCCTCCTAGTTATTATGCATAATAAAATATTTTAAAACTGAGTTTTTGTATACTTATGTAACTGCTATGGATAAATACACTCATGTTTATGAAAATTGCAGCACCCGGAAGGAATGGTCAGATTGGAATCAAACTTATACCACATATGAAGAAAGGTGTTGCAAAGATATAATTAACTTTACAGGAAAATACAACTAAATTAAGAGCAGAAAATCAGTATTTAGTGAAGTTGCCTCGAGCGGCAATAACAGCCTCTAAACGTCTGGACATAGAATCAAATAGAGTTTAGATGTGATCTTAGCGTATTGCCTGCCAGGCTTCTTCAATCCGAGTCCACAGCTCATTGGAGGTAACTCCTGGAGAAGAGTAATGGTCCAGTCAATAAGTCACCATATTCCACACATGTTTAATAGGTAACATGACTAGTGAATGGGCAGGCTAAGGAAGAAGTGGTATATCTTGTGCTGTGAATAAGTCTTGGACATTCCGGGCAACATGTGGTCAGGCATTGTCATGTTGGAATATATATAGTGCCAGGAATGTTTTACAGGAGGGGTACAAATTGGGCTTCTAAAACTTCCCCGTAGTGGTGGTTGTGGAAAGTACCCTCGATTCATAACAGCCAGAATTACCTATAACAGCCAATAGCACCCCACCATACTGACTGTTTGTGCAGTATGGCACTGAAAACACATACCACAATATGGCACTCACTACAATGCCATGTATCTGCATGTCAATGTCTATACTCATCCACCCACTGTAACAGAAGATGTCAATGGTTCAGAGTCAAAACTATCCTCCCCAAAGGAATGTATACACATAGTCCTCTGAATAGCAGACACCTTCGAACTGTAGAAGCAGACATTACATCTGCTGTAGTGCTCAAGTATTGTATTAACACGTGAGAACAAGCTGTATGGTTTAATATTGCTATGCGGATGAGATGTCTATCATCCCATGCTTTCATCACATTTCTTGGTACACTGTTAGATTTTGAACTTATTCAGTGATTTTTTGGTTCACTGCTACTATACCGGAATTGCTGTCGTGGTATTATGCCCCGTATGAGCAGCAATATCCTGGTTCGAAAATCCTCCTTCCTGTAAGCCAATGATGAGTCACTGTTCAGATTCTGTAGTTTGCTTGTATGAGCACTGTGTAACATTGGTGAAGCAACAGTGACTCAAATAGAACATTTTGCAACTTTTTGACAATGATGATACAATACTTGTCCAGTTCTCCCAGAGCTCTCTAATTATACTCTTCGTATGACCATTCAGAGAGCACTGCTGAGTCCAAGCACGCACATTCATGTTGAATTTTTGATCATTTGCATGTCATACCCTGCATTTTATTTGTTATAAATTTCGGTTGAATAGGACAATTCATACCTGGTGTTGTAATTTTCATAAACATGAATGTATATATGTCTAGACAGGTAGGTCTGAACCGCTACATATGAATGGTATTTGGCCCAATGCCTGGTGTTACGAACAGAGTATAGCTGTTCCCTCTAAGTTTTGCTTTCTTTCTCTTAACACCATCGAGAAATGGAAGTGGCATGCTAGAAATGCTGTACAAAAAGGGTTTTTTGAAAATTCTCTAGATTTTTTTTTATTAATGACTAAGGATTTTTGGTTTCACCCCAATAGCTTCTTAGTTGCCCCTTGCTTTCAAAAATGTTTCTCAAACAGGGGTGATTTTAAATCCAAACCAGATTCCCTGAAATGTTACATAATACTTTTAGTAAAGACACTGATTTCCACAAGAATATAAAAAATTATAGAAAACACAACGAAAATTTTGTAATTTTTAAAAAGAAATCCCGGAAGAGGCAAGTTGAAATTCCCAGAATTTACAGAAATCCTGGAACATAATCATCCTTGTTCAAAGTATGGCCTGCAGAATTATCAATAAATTTCAGAAAATCAAATAATGCATTTAACATCAAAGCTTGATAAAGTGCCCTTCTATGATGAGTAGAAATTCAACATGACGATAATAAAAGTAGAACCTGTCTAGTTAAAAAACCTTGATATCTACAAATTTATGTATCCCCAAAAGCTTATTCTATCTCAAATTATGGAGCGTGTCAATTTCAAGCCTAAACATCCAGAGTTTAGCCATGCAAATCCATCATCACAAACTACATACTTTACTTTGGTGTGAATTCAGTGCTTTTCAAAATTATGCATTTTAAGAATCTTTATATACAAGGTGGGCCAAGAGCTAATAAAACTTTAAAAAATTATAAAAAGGAACAAATAACACTAATCTGCATTTTTACCTTTCTTTTGTTGTTTTGAAATAAAGAGGTGCATCGGAAAGAATTTTCAATGTAGATTACGAAAATGATCTTGAAAAATTCGTATCACGTCAGGTTTTTTCACAAATCACGAAAATGTGAAAATGTAAAAAAGGTAATTTTTTAATGACATCGATACATCATATTTTGAAAGTATGCAAATGTTTCTGCATGGAATGTGTGTAATGAACAGATGCACAAAATGAGCCATACCTAGGCATGAAAGCAAGCCAAAAAATGCTGGAAATTTTTAACTTTATGCCAAATTTGAAAAAAAAAAAAAAGGAAATTCTACTAGTGACATTTCCTGGATTAGTGTGCAGTTTTAAATTATACATAATATTGTAGACTTTTTGAAAAATCTGGTTAACTCGAATCCAACCCGCAAGAGTTAAATCCCAACTTTAAACAATGTCAACCCAAATGAATGCGACCTGCAACGAAAAAAAATAAATGACCCAATGCAAGATGCTGTTATTTGTAGGGCCGCGACAAAGCAAATGGCAATCTAATTTCATTCAATATAGTAAATGCATTAATCCACTTATGTAGAAATTATTTCTGAAAGTAAATTTCTAAAAACATTCCTGAGCAAATATTTCTCAAACAGTGATTTTTCATTGAAAAAAAAAAAAAAATCAGAAACTTTGAGAGAGAGGCATATGACAACCTTAAATTTCTGCTGGAACATGTGCAATATAAGCATCATGAATGGTCTTTGTGAGGAGTGATCAGAATATTACTCTGCCAACAAGCAGGCTACATGAAATTTTCGTGCTCATGTGAATGGGACTCCAGAGCAAGGAAGGAACATTGGGTTCGGAAGCAGTGGCCAGTCAGAAGTGCTTTCACACTTGGCGAAAAAACATTGTTTCAATTCCATTTATCCTTCGAAAATACATTCGTTACCCTTAAACATTAAGCTAGGTTTAATGAAGCAATTCATGACGGTTTTAAGCATGGACAGCAAATGCTTTCAGTACCTTGATTTTAAGTTTCAACCGACTGCATCGGAAAAAATCAAAACTGTCATTTTTATAAGCCCACAAATACGAAATTAATGGCGGACACCATATTTCGAAAAAACTATGAGTAAGTGCGAATTGCAAACATGGACTGAATTCAAGAATATGGTGCACAACTGTTTGGGAAACACGAAGGCTGTAAATTACATCACTTTAGTAGATGAGGTGTTGGAATCCTACAAACAGCTAGGTTGCAAGATCAGCGTCAAAGTTCATTTTCTTCATGCTCATCTAAATTACTTTCTTGACAATCTTGATCATTTTACGGAATAACTTGAAGAGCGCTTCTACAAGGATATTAAAGTGATGGAAAAGAGATAACTATGTAAGCGGACTGTACATGTGATGGCCAACTATCGTTGGATTCTGAAAGGAGACTGTACGGCAGAATATGGAAGAAAAAACAAAAAGATGAAGTTTCAAGAGGAGCACAGTGGTGAATGTTTGGTATGTTTGTATTGAAATATGTATTTGTGTTTCTCTATTCGTTACACACGCTTACTTTTCTGCCAGAGAACATTTTCACACGTTACAAACGTTGTGATATATCAGTGTCATTAAAAATTTACCTTTTTTTTTTACATTTTTGTTATTTTTGAAAAAATCTGACATGGTACGGATTTTTCAAGGTCATTTTCGTAATCTGGAGAAAAAGTCCGTTCTGACAGACATTGCCATTTCAAAACAACAAAAACCTTGCATATTAGTGTAAT
>QLNU02015360.1:311516903-311533257 GCA_006491805.2 Dysdera silvatica
TATATTGGAAAAGATGTAAATACACTTTTTAATGGAACATGTCAGAAACTTTTGTGATTTCAGCAGAGAGAGAAGTGAAAAGTTATTAAACTAATCAAATTGGAAATGTTGCAGTATAATGTAAATTTACCAAATGTTATATGAGAGAAATGGTGTTAATTTAATATTATCATGCAACACAACAAAATTACATTTACTTTAAAATTATCGTCTTCACATTGCATTCAAACAATGCTCTCGAAATCTTTTGCAATTCTTCTGAAAAGCTTTTTCAATGTTGGCAGGTACACATATGTAGAGCTTGAAAAATCGCAAATCGTATTTGCCAGATAAGACCGACACACATCCACCTTAAGAAGAAAACCCTAGAACCTAGTAAGAAAAGATTTGCGACTCCCCAACTACAAAAATCCAGTCGCCAATAACGACAAGGTTTGCATGACCCTGTATAAATATATACGTGTAGTGTAAAGATTTAAGTGTAATAATTAAAGGTCAGATGGTGTGATTAGAAGTGATGGATAATTATAAGAGAGAGGGTGGAAAAATATTAAATAATTCATGAAAGATTCATGTATTGAAATCGCGAAAACAACATACATATAATAGATAAACATGTATGAACACAGGTAAAAATTTGTGCATTACAAATATGTATCAAATGCAGCTATCTTATAAATAATAAGTTTTTACAGATATGATGCACTTTTTATGTTACGTATTAGTAAAAACACTGATGCACGTAAGTGTCTCAGACTATGAAATGTTTGGCTTTAGGATTGTGTTTTCTCGTGTAAAACAAAAATTATTTTATTTTTCATTTATGTAAGTTTACATATTATTAACAATTAGTTTTGATTAACATTCGTGAAAGACAGTAATTAATTTCTAACTAAATTCGCGTATGTAATATTTCAAATCACTGTTGTCGTTTATTTGATTAAAGATCAAATACAATATAACATATTTAGTGAGCAACTCTACGTGAAAATGGAAAAAAAATCAATATAAAACGCAGTTAAAAAGTAAGGAAATAGGAATTAACACGACAATGTCATGGATAAAACATAAAAGAAGGTACTTCACCCTTTTTTTGCCGGGGGCAGTCAGTACTGACCAGATGAGCTACTTAGAAAACTCCTTTTGAATAGCCACATCTGTCGTTAAGATCAAAGAAGCGACAGTCTTTTAACGACCCTATGCTAAAAGTTGGAGTTCCTTGTAAATAACAATGGTTCCCTTTGAATATAAGCTCCAGTACCGGTCTCTGACTCTCTCATTTTTCTTTTTGGTTCCGCTATTGGTGGTTGTTTCGTTATGCCAGTGTGGAATATGCATCGCTTGTCCAAAGAAATTACGAGAGACAGGGAGACGTGTTTAAAATGGTGCGAAGAGAATGGATTGTTACCCACAAGAAAGTTATATTCTCATGAGCATCAAATGAAATTAAATCTGAACAGATCAAACGTAGGAGAATTTCGATGTCAAAAGTCTCATGGAAACGGAAAGAAAGAAGAATGCGTTGCCCGGGCCAAAGGCACAATCTTCTCAAATACAAAACTTTCTCCCCAGAAAGTTATGGTGATAACGTACTGCTTTTCAATGGATTTTGATTATCGGACTGCCGTAACAGAAAGCAGTATTGACAATGATGAAATTACATCCGAAAAAACCATTGCAGAATGGTATGGTTTCTGCAGAGAACTTGTAACCAGCTATATGCTCGAAAAGATTGAGGAGAGTGGAAAAATTGGAGGCTATGGGAAGTCTGTGGAAATCGACGAATGTAAAATAGGTAGACGTAAATTCAATGTCGGTCGTGTAGTTGACGGTTCATGGATACTTGGGATGATTGAAAGAGAGTCTAAATTGTTTCGATTGGAAATATGCCCGAACAACAAAAGATCCGCGAGCATATTAATTCCACTGATCAAAAAACATGTCGCGAAAGGGACAACTATTTATACTGATCCGTGGAAAGCATACAGTTCCCTTTCAAATGACGGCTATTATATCCACGAAACCGTCAACCACAGCGAAAACTTCGTCGACCCCGTTTCGGGCGCACATACTCAAACTATCGAGTCAAACTGGAGACCATTAAAACGAAGATTGACGAAAAGCGGAGTGAAAAAAGAGTATTTAGCAGATAGGCTGCTCGAATATCTCTTCCGAAGAGAATGCCGATACGATACAAAAGCAGTTTTTCCAAAACTGATCCAAATTATTAAAGACGCTTTCAATTTTTCAACGTAATGTACCAAAACGACCATTTTTAGGGCCACATACCATAAAAACGGTCCTTTTTAAGGCCATATTTATCATAAAAACGGCCCTTTTCAGGGCCACATATTATATATATATCAGGAATTTAACTAATATTTAGGCTATAAGTTTTGTTTACTGAAAGTATGCGTGTATGGGAAACGAACGAACGGGTATGAATGCATGCTTGTGTGTGAGTGTATGTATATTTGTGCGTGCGTGTATGTGTGTATATGAGTGTATGTATATGTGTGTGCGTGTATGTGTGTATATGTATGTATGTATGTATGTATGTATGCATGCATGTATGTATGTACGTATGCGTGTGTATGTGCGTGTGTATATGTGTATGTGCGTGCGTGTGTGTATGCATGTGTGGATATGTGTGTATGTATGCGTGGACATATATGCATGTGTGGATATGTGTGTATGTATGCGTGGACATATATGTATGTGTGGATATGTGTGTATGTATGTGTGGACATATATGTGTGCATGTATGTGCGAGCATATGTGTGTGTGGACATGTGTGTGTATGTATGTGTGGGCATAATTGTGTGTATATGTGGACATGTGTGTATTTATGTGTGGGCATAATCGTGTGTATGTATGTGTGGGCATACTTGTGTGTATATGTGGACACGTGTGTATGTATATGTGGACACATGTTTTATTTTAAATACATGTACTTTTTCAGTTTTTATAAAAAGTCCCCCCCCCCCGCTAACGGCGCCCGTGCGTAATAGAAAGTTCTTATTCCTTTCTTTTCAACACATCAAGTATTTGTCGAACCAGAATTTTTGTTTGCCAAATCATTACAGCCTTACTAGTAAATATTTGAAGTTTTAATGCTTCAGTGATCATATGGGTGACTTCGATTAATAGTACATTCCATCATAGGATCCTAATCCACAATTGCTTCCATTGAAGTCTGTGCAACCTGAAACACTTCATCAAAATTGCCCGATGACCACATTGCCGATGCTGCTGCGAGTTGCTTTTTTATTGTTATTTATTTATTGAGTAAAGGAAAAAAATTAGATTGGGAAAAGTGGTTGCAAAAGACAACTCTGTAATCCCAGAAAGGGACTGTATGAAATAGGGATAAATGCGAGGAATATGAATAGAATGCTTGCAAATAAAAAAATTAGGTAGACTTTAGAAACAGGGCTCTTGCAAACATCATAGAAAGCTGTTACAACTGAAGGAAAAAAGAGGCAATGTAGCCAAGGGGTGCTGATGAAGTCGAGAATTACTTTGCATCCAAAGAAAACCAATCATTTCTGGATGTGAAACAACGCCCAAGCAACTGCATGATTCAAGAAGTCTATTCTGAGACGATGATACACCGGACAGTATAAAACTAGGTGAGGAGCTTCCCTCTACTTCTGTTCATTGGTAATATGTAGATGTAGAGTGTTTTTCCTAATTTTATTTTAGCCAGAAAGACATTTGTTAAGAAATAGTCAAGGTTGT
Organism: Dysdera silvatica; assembly: GCA_006491805.2. NCBI lineage: Eukaryota > Metazoa > Arthropoda > Arachnida > Araneae > Dysderidae > Dysdera > Dysdera silvatica. The sequence continues at coordinate 311,520,645 of QLNU02015360.1, forward strand.
GCCAATGAAGACCAGTTTGTATTGAACACGGACAGCAAAAATTAATGGCAAAAGTATTCTTAAGAACCGGGAATTGTATACGTGGCGGATCAACGACGTCTTTAAAAAGTGTAGCTTCTTCATGTAAAAGATGTTCTTGGTGTGATGAAGAAAACCCTTTAAACTAAGGCAATGAAGAGTTGGTTGGTTATTAGGTTTATATGAGAAAATGCGATTAAGGTTGATGGGTTCAAGTTTAATGTGTCCAAATATCAGCAGTTTTATTCTCTCATATGCCCTAGTGCCCAGGTAACCAGCAGAACGTGATTGGTTTATTCTGAGCAGCACAAAAAACGCTATAGCAAGAACGTTTTGAGAGATGAGGAAAGTGAACCACGTGCAAAAATGAAGGGGTATTACTCTCTCTTCATCGATGAATTAGCAAGTTCTTCTAATTCCTCATTCGCCAACGTTTCTCGATGTTTATTGTAACGTACGGTGCAAATCGCGATCTAGGAGTGCGAAAGTCTGAAGCTAATGACGATTGAAATCTTACGATGGAAAAGCATCCCAATCGTCTTGAATCAAACAAAATTTGATGAAGAAAGCGGAGTAGCCTAAAGAGGATGGCATAAATATAGCATAATAGATGGTATAAAAGATCGAGAAATAGTTTATATTTATGCATTTATATGCCTGTGATGGGCGAAGAAAAAGATAAACGCAAGCAAGATTTATACAGCGTTATCATTTGCGGTTTTATTATTATGCGTTTATTCAAAATATAGAGTGAAATAAATAAAATACTATTTACAAGGTCCGACAATAGATTCTCGTCCGATTATGAATGATTTGCAACTTATTTATATAATCTCGGGAGTTGCTATTAAGATAGTGCAAGGTTTGGTAGATGTTCCAGTGATAGAAGAGAAAGCCTTTCCGCATATTATCGTAAGTTGGAAATCAAAAGCTAGATTTAATTTACAATTAAACGAAATTGCATTTAATGGTACTGTATACTGTATTTACAATTTGTTTTGTATGTTTTCGTTTTTTGCGTTATAATTACTTCGGACTCTTGCTGGAAGAAAATTTTCAGTGGACGGCAAAATCTTGTTGTAGAGAGGCTCGGGTTTCACAAAACATTTTATTTCAGTTTATCATTAATTGAAGAGGTAGAAAACAAACAATGAATAAGGATAGTTTGAGTTTTACGGCGCAAGGACAGCAAGGGTCACCTTGCGTCGGGGCTGACAGTTGTCCGAAGAATTCGAACCTCTTAAATCCTAGGCTAGTTACGAATCGTGTCTTCCACCTGGATGCAGATTACGGCGGATGACAATTCTTCCACTGAGACACTTTGTAAAAGTGCCTTAATTTAAAAATTTACATTTTTGATCACGTAGAGTTTCCCAAAATCTCTGTGCTGAGGATGTCAAACAATGTACCTGGGGTTTTCTAACTGTTTGTTGTTTTGTGTGCAATTGTAAATTATTCGAAAAGGTTATCCGCAATAGCGGCTCTGTATCCCTAGAAAAGGCTGGGATAAAGTCCAGCAGCTAAAAGCAAGAGAACAGAGTTCCGTGTGAAGAATAAAGCACTCTTGATATATGGTGTAGAACCCAGATTAGGTCCCTCTCCATAGGTGTAGAGTCATATGGGCCCGAGCTGCCCGAATAATCTTAAATAAATTGCTATTTTGTATACTGTAATGTATAAACGTACATAAAATGTGCTTTCCCCCCTCCCTCCCAATAATTTTGAGAACTCTACGTCGATGTTCCTCTCAGAACATGTAGTGTATTCTGCCCAATCCTAAAGTTTCACCGATCATGAAACACACCCAAAACCATTGAAAGAGGAAAAGCCATCGACACAGCTTTAGCCCCCAAGGAAAGGCAAAAGGCATATGGAGCACAGGGCACCCGGAAATTGTTCAATATATATATAAATAGCTCGATGGGAAAATTGGGGCACAAGCATGGGGGCAACTGGGACCATGCCCCCCTGATAGCCCCTGCTTGGCTACAGGCCTGGCTTGAAGACAGCTCCCAGCCTCTGCTGTTGCTTACCTCAACAGCAATCTCATCAATGTCACAGAGTTCAGGGAAATGTTGCTGGGATCGTCATTACTTTCAATTTTACTACTTTCAAAAAAAGAATTTCAGTGTCTGTTGGCGTAATAATTTTTCGCTTTGTTAGCCCAAGGGGGGCGGGCCCCCACGGACCCCTACGTGGGTACGCCAGTGCCTGAGCATGACGATTTTTGGCTCCCCCTCCATTGGCGTAACTAAGGGGTAAACCTCCTAGAAAATTTCTTCTAATCATTGCGATATACCGTTTAGCCCCCCGCCTAGAAAATCGGTCAGCCCCTGGAAAAAGTTAGCCCCCTAGACTTCGAAGCTAATTCGACCACCCCCACCACCCGCCGTACGAGTAGAAACAAATAAATTTCTGTCATTCCGCCCCTCAAATGCGGCGAAAAATCGAAAATAGGGAAGGGACGACATTTATGATTAGCCTACCTTATGTGCATTATTATAAGATAAAATAACGATATTTTTATAAATAAATTTAGTTTATTTCACGACGATTTTTTGGATATTGGGGGAGGAAGGGCAGGTGCAGAACAAAATTTCAGAGTGGCCACAAAGCTTGAAAATTTCACTTGTAAGTTTAGTTTTAAGTATTTTTTACTTGAAAATAATCATTTTTAATGTAAATTTATTATTCTCAGGGGGGCGCACGCTCCCTGCCTGGATCTGGCCTTGGGAGGAGCAGGGTTTATTTCAGGAATTTTTTCAGAATTTCGGATTTAGAGAGAAAAAAAAAGTGGGGTGGGGGGAGGAGGGCGTCTTCTTGGAGAGTGCTGATCAACAGAATTTTTACGGTAATTAAATTGCAATAAAAAAAAAATACGCTGTCTCTTGCGCTCTTAGACATTTTACGCCCTGGGCAAGTGCCCAACTTGCCCATAAATAATAAATAAATACGGCACTGCTCCCCCCCACGAACCCGGTGGTTACCTTCAAGGAGACCGCTACACCCTCAACTTTCTTGACACACCCCTAAAAGTCAATGTTCATATAACCACTAAATATTCAAATTACAAGAAACAAAAACAAAATATTGTGCAATTTTTTTTAAAGCTTTTTCTGCATATGGGAGAGTTCAGGTATTACATAGGCAATGTTTCGCACCCCCCCACCTCGGTAAGCAAAAATTAACATTGGTCAACATAGGAGATATAAGCACAATGGCAACCCCCATCCCCAAAGGTGCTTACGTAATGATTGAACCCTCCCTATGTAAATTGTAATAATCTTATACGAAATAATTCCGACACCCACGTTTCATAACTCAAACGAGCTTTTTTATTATATTAGAGAAAGAAGGATCATTCCCAACCTAGTTTTGAACTAGGGTCTCTCCGTTGACCTCGAAGTGCCTTAACCGCTAGGCCATCGAGGATCGGAACGAAGCTCCCTTTCTCCGTATATAAGGTTGTAAGATATTATTACCCTTCTTAGGGTTAACACAATTGCCAAATAATGGTCAACACAGAAAGCGTCCGCGGCCAGTTTTTTCGTGGGGAATTTCTTATAAGAAATAATTCCGACGCCCACGTTTTTAATTATATAATAAGGTAACGATTTTATAAAAAATTGAAATCTTGAAAGCAAATTTGATACCCCTAACGAAGTTTGACACCCTCCCCACCCCCCACAGCAAATATCCTGGCTGCCTTATTGACAATTTGGCACGTATATTACATATTTGATACAGATAATTAGAAATAATGTTTGACAACGTTTAAAACGAGAACGTACTGGAAACTTGCGGACACATATAGAATATATACATGGTATGCAACACAGTAGTAATTGATCAGGTAGTCTCTACACAGTATAGGGATTTGTACAGTTAATTTTAGCGTTTTCTAACTAGTCACCCTCAATTTGCAAAAATTTTGATTCTATTCGGCAATGTTTCATCCGCTTTGTTCTAACTCTGCTATTGAACCACTTAATTTTGTTTTGTATTTCAAGGCAAAGGGATATCCCACTTTCATCTCTATCTTCAAAGCCTAGTAAAAGGTACACATAGTCCCAAATTGTAGAAGTTTTCTTTTCTGAAACACTTTTTCCCATATTTCGAAAAGCTTTTTCCGATTACGACTATTCTGGCAAAAAATTTAAAAATCTTACAAGATGGCATCTGTTATCAGCTAAATCTTATCCAAATAAAAAATATACATACATTTGTTTATATCTGCACTAAAATGACGGTAATCAATCGCTGTACTTAAAAGTTACACATAGTTAATTAAAATTCAATTTATAATACTTGAACTTTTCATTAAAAATTACAAGAATAATAATTAAAAATATATCATGGATATCATGTCAGTGTGATGAATATTATGTCAGCGTCCTGCAGCGGACCTACTACGTATATAATAAGCACTTAATTGTATAGTTGCTCTTGATTTGAAATTTTGTAGTCACGATTTTTGCTATAAATTAATTAACTTCCATTATAAATGCTAATCAGTGTTAATTGATAATCTGTAAATTTATTCAACATATATATATGCAATTTTTAGTGATACATCTGTTGCGTGCTATTTACGTTGTTACATTGGTGCATTTAAATTAAAAATTCAGGAACGTAGAAAACGGTTTTTTTTTTTGGTTTTTTTTTTTACAAGACTCGAACTTCAGACGTAGTACATGGATTGGCTTACACGGTGGGTGGTGTTGATGGGGGTTGTAACTCCCATTGCGATGAAATTTTATATATTTAACATAGGAATATGCGAGTTGCAGCTCTGTAACCCCCCCCCCCACACACACACTGAGCCTATAACCCCCTTACGAACTTTATGCGTACGCCTATGAGTACATGATTCATACTTTACAGTTCAGTTATGCGTGCCTCGCCTATCGAAATTCGATTTCGTTTTATTTTACAAATTTTACAATGAGCAGCATATTAAATTATAATTTCATTAGATTTTAAGATTTTTCTTTCTGGGGACTGGTTTGAATGGCTATTTGAGGAACTGCGAAACAGAATAGAGCCAGGATTTGACACATACGTTTTACGAACATAGCTTCTGCTATCGTTAGTAAAAGGAAAAGAATAGGAGGGGAGACCGTGTGAAAATTACAGTTTTGCTTAGTTTCCCTAGGGACAACTTGGGTCTTGCGATTATCTGTTATGTCCTGGATGGTCTGTTTCTGTAGTTAGCTATTTTGCCCTAATCTCTGCAAAGAAAAGGCCGTAAGAGACGGGTGAAACATCTGGTTTCATTTATAGTTCTGTACTGTTTATTGTTAAAGCGATAGGTATAGCAGCCGTAGCTTTGAGCTACGAGAAACCCTGGGAACTTCGACACCCTTTCCCCCTCCACCGCGGATCCCAATTTTTTCGGTCTGCACCCTTAATTGTAACGGAATATGGCGCAGTATATAGCGGTACAAAGAACAGTTATGATTACCTTACAAAATAACGGTGTTGTTATGATTAAATTTATTTTATATGACGACAAAACGTTTATATATCTTTTACAACGTTTGTGGGAAAGCGCTATTTTATGGAATTGCTACCTGCCCCCACCCCAGGCATGTGTCTCGTGTGCTTACTTAAAAACCTGTCACCATATATGTAGCCTATAATCTAACTTCTATTTAATAAATTTCACCGGACAGACTGGTGAAAATAATCGTTAAATCGGGGGAACACATAGTTCTCGGAACCAATGACGTACCCACGGGGGGGGGGTGAGGATTGGTCCCTGGCCCTTCTTTGAATGGAAAATTTAAATGTAAAATATGTTAAATGTAGAAAGTATTACATTAAAAAATAATATTTTTTACATTTTCGGGCCCTCCCTCCCCTGAGCATAACTCCTGGTTGCGCTATTGATTGGAACTGAAGTAAGAAACTAACGAAAAGGAAAATAATAAAAATTTAATAACCGTGAAACACAAGTACGTACGTAATAACTACTTCGAAAAGAAATCTTCGATTGACGTTGATTTTTTTTTTCTTTTTTTTTTTGTGGAGAGTCAGCTTTTAACAATGCTTTTTCGAATTTTTCAAATATATCGAAAATTTCATCACCGTTGATGTCGAAATGCAGTAAATATTTCTTTACACACCGTAAACCAACCAGCATGTGCTTCAATTGAGTAAACTCAATTGAAGTTAAATTTTCTTCTACAGCTAATTTTCCAACTGAAATTCTACTTGCAGCTACAGGCTAATGACGAACAGTTATCGTTAAATCAAGGAAAACAAACGTTAAATAAAATATATCAATAATAAAATATAATAGTGTTACGTTCAATAAATTATAACACTGGACTCAGTATTACTCAGTACGGACAAATAAAAACCTTCGTTAAATCGAGTATCGTTAAATCGAATTTAGACTGTATACATATTTCCACTTTTACATTTTCTATTTAAAATTTTTACTCGGCATTTCATTACATTTTATTAAATTTTATTACATTTTATTATATTCATTAAATTTTATTATATTTTACTAAATTTTATTAAATTTTATTAACTTATTTCCTCGGAATTTTTTTATGGTTTTTATAATATACCAGCAGTATATCAATAAATCAAAATGTAAGTAAAAAAAAGGTAAATCCGTTTTTGACCATTTTATAATCGCAGAGTTTGACCTCGAAAAGATAAATAGAGAAAGGTTTACACTACCTAATCTTCTTTGTGAACACAGAATTCATACCCCACACCAACGGCTACACAGTAACTGTAAGTCAAAGTACCTTCCAATTCCCACACTTTTTTAGTTACTAGTCTTTAAATTACTTCTTTCAGAAACTGTTAAAACACGCAGATAAAATATACTTGCTTCATTTTGTTTTAATTTAATTAGCGAATGAAAGCAATTATCACTTGGTAACTAAATGGTGATATACTCACATGACCCAAACACCTACATTGAAATACAAAAAGCCACAATCCTAAACACGTGTCACATTGTCACATGTGTGGAACCGGCCAGGCCAGTAACCTAGTGTCCTACCCCGCCTTCAAGTGGTGCAGGCTGAGCTTTCTATTTATGTGGCAAATTAATATTTGCTGCACGGATAGAAAGGCGGAAGGGGAGGGCTAATTCACCAACCCGTCTAGCCAGCGTGGTGAAATTATGGCTAATTCCTCCATTATGTTGACACACCAGAAACCATGGCCCCTAGTCTCCAGGTGCTGGAGTGCTCCTGATCAAGGCAGCGGTCAGTGTGGCATGAAAGCAGGGGGTGCTAAGAATCACTGGAATGGCCCAGGCTGCCGTTTGTTATTGACCTTGGCTACGTTTAATGGACGATCCCTTGCTTCTGAAGCAAAACTTCAGGAATTGGAAGAAGAACTTGACAAGATCAAATGGGACATTGTAGGACTCAGTGAAGTTAGAAGAAAAGGTGAAGAGTTGGTGGAACTGAAAAGCGGACATTTGTTTTATTATAGAGGAACGGAAACTGGAAGAACAAGTGGTGTTGGCTTCTTAATCAACAAAAGAATTAAAGACTGTCTTCTGGAAGTTGAAAGTACATCAGATCGAGCAGCGAGGCTTGTTGTTCAACTAACCCAGCGATACCAACTTCAAATAGTACAGGTATATGCACCAACATCAAGCCATACCGACGAAGAGGTTGAAGAATTTTATGAAGAAATCAAAGAGTTACACACCAAAGGGAAACAACATATCAAGCTCATCATGGGGGATTTCAATGCAAGAATTGGACAACAGGAACAAGGAGAGACATCGGTTGGTAAATACGGATATGGGGAAAGGAATGAACGTGGCGATCAACTCATCGAATTTGCAGAAGCTGAAAATCTTAGCATCATGAATTCATTTTTTAAGAAGAAACCGCAAAGAAAATGGACATGGAAACACCCAAATGGGGGAACTAGTGAAATTGACTATATCCTGGCAAACAAGAAATCAATTATTGAAGATTGCAGTGTACTGAACAGATTTAATACTGGAAGTGATCATCGAATGGTGAGATGTAAAGTGCACTTAAATACTAAATTAGAACGACAGAAGCTCATTAGGAAACAAGTAAGTAAGAGGGTGGATTTAAAGAAATTAAAAGAAAATACCGAGGCATTCAAGTTGGAATTAAAAAATCGCTTTTCTGCACTGGAAGGACTTATTGATGAAAGTGATATCTCAGAAGCAAATGAAAACATTGTTAAGACAATAGTTGAAACTGCTGGGGAAATTGGTGGTGTAACCTGTAAAAAGCACAATAGCAAATTATCTGAGAAGACGAAACAGCTCATGAAAAGGCGAAGAGATATGAAGGTGGACAATCAAAATACCAGTTCCAGGATTGAGTACATAGAACTTTGTAAAACTCTGCGCAAAAGCATGAAAGAAGACATAAGAAAATTCAACTGTGAGCTAGTAAGGAAAGCCATTGAAAATAACAAGAGCCTTAGGGTTGTTAAAGGAAGTTTATCTGTTGGGAAGAAACACATCATTGCATTAAAAGGAGAGGATGGCACCGTAACAAGAAATAGGGAAGAAATACTTAGAAGAGTTGAAGAATTCTACAAAAATCTATACGAAAGTAACAGTGGATTAAACGAAGACATTGAAATAGTCGAAGGAACAGCTCCTAAAATCTTAAAAGAAGAAGTTTCATTTGCAATAAAAAGTATGAAGAAAGGAAGAGCCCCTGGTGATGATGGTATTACATTAGATATCCTAAAAGAAGCTGGAGAATATGTAGAAGACATACTTGCAAAATTCTTTACCAAATGTCTTAACAGCGGTAACATACCAAACCAATGGGATTCTGCAACAGTAATTCTTTTGCATAAAAAAGGTGATAAAGAGGATTTGAAAAATTACCGACCAATTAGCTTGTTACCTGCTATTTATAAAATCTTCACAAAAGTGCTAACACATCGCCTGCAGAAAAAATTAGATGCAGCTCAACCAAGAGAACAAGCTGGATTTCGAAGTGGATTCAGTACAGTGGACCATATTCAAGTATTAAGAGAATTAATTGAAAGAACACATGAATATGAACTTCCATTGTGTGTTGCATTTATTGACTATGAGAAGGCCTTTGACTCTATTAAAACATCAGCAGTCATCAACTCTTTAAGATCAACAGACATTGAGGATGTGTACATTGACATGGTGAAACGTGTGTATAAAAATGCAAGTGCAAAATTTCGGTTACATAAAGATACCAAAACTATCAAAATTGGTAAAGGTGTGAGGCAGGGAGATACCATTTCTCCAAAACTTTTTACTTCAGCTTTACAGATGATTTTTCAGCAGATAAATTGGAATAACAAGGGAATAAAAATAAATGGTGAATATTTAAATCATTTGCGGTTTGCTGATGACATTGTTATTTTTTCAACGAACCCATTAGAACTCCAAGACATGGTACAGGAGCTCTCAACTAGAAGTAAAGAAGTTGGACTCAAGATGAACCTACAAAAAACTAAGATCATGTTCAATAATTTTGTAGAGGAAACAAAAATACAAGTTGACAACATTGAGCTAGAAATTGCTGATTCATATATTTACCTTGGCCAGCTGATTTCAATGGATGGCAACATTATGAAAGAACTCAACAGACGTATTAAACTTGGCTGGAGTGCATTTGGAAGAAACAGTTTTATCCTGAAGGGGAAATTGCCTTTGTGTCTAAAAAGAAAGGTCTTCAACCAGTGTGTATTGCCAGTCCTCTCTTATGGATCAGAGACATGGAGTCTAACAGTTGGAGCAATACGAAAGTTACAGACAACGCAAAGGAGCATGGAGAGGTGCATGCTTGGAATAACTAGGAGAGATCGAAAAAGAAACACTTGGGTGAGAGAGCAAACTAGAGTAGAGGACATCATTGTTAAAGTAAAAGGGCTGAAATGGCGATGGGCTGGGCATATTGCAAGAAGAACTGATCAACGATGGACAACAGAAATTCTGAACTGGATTCCAAGAGACCACCGAAGACCTAGAAAACGTCCTCAAACTAGATGGGTGGATGAAATAAGAAAAGAGGTTGGGGTGACGTGGAAACGAATGGCCCAGGATAGACTTGTGTGGAAAGCATTTGGAGAGACCTTCATCCAGCAGTGGATAGATAATGGTTGAATATGATGATGATGATATATATATATATATGTGTGTGTGTGTGTGTGTGTGTGTTATTAAACAACAAGGGACAATAATATTTTATTATACAGTATTTGGTCGCATATTTTTTACATGTAATTAATATTCCTTATATTGCAAACCAATAGTGGATAAATAAGAAGTGGCCTCCGAGCGAAAAAAAGGTTAACAACCAGCCGCTGGTTTAAACATTTAACTGTGATTGCGTATATTTTATATTTTCTACTCGTAGTGTATCGTACATCCTAGTATTACAGTTCTGTTAGGGCGGTTATCACTTCCTGATTATGTGGTAATTTTATTATTTTCTGTGTCTTACCTAAGAATGGTTCAGACCCCCACTCCCTGTTGTCACCAAAAATAAGCAAATCTCAAATCCCTCCTTATCCCAAAAATGCTTACATAATACTTAAACGGGCCCTGTGGGTGTTCGTAAGCCATTGTATAACATAGTTCGTAAACCATTTCAATAAAATAAGATATGAGATGATTGATGCCCACCGAGGTGAACAATATTTGTAATGGAACTTAGGGCCACATTCGTCAACCTGGAGTTTTCAAAATTACTGGGGGGCCCAAGCACATATTATGTACATTTATACATTACAATATACATAAAATTTTAATTTATTTCAAATTATTGGGGGAGGGGGCTCAGGCCCATATTACTCTACGCCTATGGCCACATTCCACTCAGAATGCCGTAAAAGAGTAATTTCCAAACTCCAGCATGCACAAGTATTAATGAGCCGTGCACTGAATGCATGAGATACAAATCGGGAAATATTTATGCCTGTTGGACGTTTTTTGGACTTACGCAATCATTTAGTGTGTTTTCTATGTGAAAGTAAAATATTTTTTTGCTAAATTATTTTTATGCATCCATTGTTAATATTTGGCGAACACGGAGGTCTCAATGGGTTACCATACCGAGTCCACTGATTGTGATGTACAGTCTGTCATACTCGCTGGAACAAAAAACTGTGAATTGGTTTTCAAAGTAAAACTACTAAATATAAACTATCTATAACACTTTTATACTGCGCCTTTTCAGAAACAAATTTTCTTCAATTCGATGCAACCTGATCATGAAAAGTGCTAACAAATGAAAACTGCTTGATAATTAACTAGACTTTAAAGCCCTTCGGTGGTGCAGTGGTAGCGCGTTCACTTGATGTGCGGTTAACTCGGATTCGGCGTCAAACTGTGCAAAAAACACTCCTACAGACTAATTGCTCACCTAAGTCCGGAGTATAGGCGCACGCAGGAAGTTCATGGTGGGAGGGTTACAGAGCTACAACTCATATTCCTATGTTAAATATACAAAATTTCATTGCAATGGGGGTTACAACCCCCATCAACACCCCCTGCGTACGCCAGTGATTGGTACCCTAGGCCTTAAAGGGTTCGGATTCCTCGGAAAATTGTAGGTCCGTGCTGCGAGATTTGAATTCGTATCCTAATTTTAACATCACGGGAAAATTCGCTGGTCTGATTGGCTGCTATCGAAACCGCGTCATGCTATATTGGCGAAAAAAGTGCCAAATTTTGCGTCGCGTGTTATTTCGTCCTACTGTAGGAGAAATAGTGACGATTTATTAAGGAACAGCATCGCTGGTTTTTTGGAACATTGCAAGAAAGATCGCTGTAATGCGTTTTTTACAAAATTCGTACCTGAAAATAAATTACTCTTACCTGTATCAGAGAAGGGTTAGTAGGGGAAGACCTCCACACACCCCGCTTCGGGGTAAACCCCTCGCTGTCCATTTGGATAGACTTCGATTTATGCCTGAATTAGTTGAACTGTTGAATGACTGATCACTACCGATGATGACGTCATCGCCGTAGATACAAAACTGCGGAAATGCGATAAAAAATCTACCTGTCCGCGAGTTTATCGTTTATTGACCCAACGAAATTTGTGTGTAGCGAAAACTTTTTTACCTCTTATTTTTTTTTTTTCGCCAACGCATCGTGATGTGGTTTCATAGCAGCCAATCAGACTGGCGAATTTCCCCGTAATGTTAAAATTGGGATACGAATCCAAATTTCGCGACTCCGGTAACGTCACTCGCTTCTCAGTCAAAAGGTGATGGGCTTGTGCTCCATTCATGCAGAAGTCATAGTCCCCATTTCTTAAATTTAATCTTTTCGACAAGGCATAAATTGCAAAAAATAGAACACATTTTTCTGAACCTAATGCATAGGTTTACACATTTTTAAGGTGGATATATAATTTTTAAATGAATTTTTAAAAAGCCGCCGAAAATGGAATTTTTAAACACGCCTTTTCCTATAACCTTTTTTTTTTGTTGTTGTTTTTGTAAATGCAAATATAAGGGGTTATTTTTCCTATGACTACTCTTACAAATTTTTTCCTTTTCATTCTGTGTGTCGCTTCATTTCATAGAACAGAACTGCCTATTTTAGGCGAAAAATAATGGCCAT
>QLNU02015360.1:311537195-311556536 GCA_006491805.2 Dysdera silvatica
GGGATCGTACTTGCGACCTTGTGCATTGACACGGTGAGGACACTCGTCTCTCAGGTAAGAGGTCCCGGGTTCATGTGCCCTTCACGCAAAAGCCCTGGTCACCATTTTTGCAAATTCCATCCGTTTGACAACTGTTTGTTTGTTTGGCTTTTTTATGGCGCAAGAGCATCTGGGCTATACTGCGCCAGTTTGACAACTGTAAATATCATAAAATAGAACACGTTTTTACCCACGTAAAAACGTGGCACATTTTTACCCATTTTATGATGGATATGTCATTTTTCAATGAATTTTAAAATGCCACGGAAAATGGTATTTTTAAACACTCTTTCCCTTCTAACATTTTTTTATCGTTTTTGTTAATGCAAATGAGAGGGAGTTTTTTCCTATAACTACCCTTAATAATTTTTACCTGTTATTCTATGTGTCACTTCATGTCATAGAACAGAATTATTTTAAGCACAAACAAAAAACCGCCATGGCTATTGCGGGGATCGTATTTGCGACCCTGTGAGGTGACCCGGAGACCTCACTCGCCTCTCAGCCAAGAGGTCATGACTTCGAATCAACTACATGCAAAAGCCATAGTCGCCATTTCTTTTTAAGTTTCATCCTTTAAACAAGATGTAAATTGCAGAAAATTGAGCACATTTTTCTGCGCCTAATGTATATTTTTACATATTTTTATTATAGGTATGTAGTTTTTAAATGAATTTTTAAAAGCCACGGAAAACCGTGTTTTTAAACACTCTTTTCGCTGTAACTTTTCTTTTTATCGTTAACGTTAATGCAAATATGAAGATGTTTGCCTATGCCTTCTCTTAAACGTTTTTCCCTTTCGTTCCGTCTGTCGCTTCATTTCGTACACTTTTACGCGCAAAATCAAAAAAAAAAAAAAAAAAAAAAAAGATATGCTTATGTCGAAGATCGCCCTTGCGACCTTGTATATTAACCCGGTGGTGTTACTTGTCTCCCAAAGGTCCCGAGTTCGAGTCCCCTCTATACGGAAACCACTGACATAATTTTTTCAAATTTCGTAATGATAATAATGTTTGTTTATTAAACCCAATTTGTATACATTTTTCGTGAGGTACATATCATAAACGATTTGAGAAAACAGAATAAATCTTTTCGATTTTATGTTTGAGATTTGGGTTAGAATTGGAAGAGAATATAAAGCCGAAGCTTGTTACGGGATTCTCTTCCAAAATGGTTTTACAATTCTATTGAGGTTTGTTGTTTTCTTAAACGTATGAAATATAAAACATCGTATAGCCCATTAACTGATTTTAATATCATTTCCATGAGCCGACGATTAGAATATATTAATGCTATATATATACGATATTTGGGACTCATTTGAGAAAACGATGACACAAAATTGGATAAAGTTTATGTGTTAGACTGAAAAAGTAACACAGGTGAAATAAAATTATGAATTCGATTCAGTTAGGTCTGTAGGGTGTGTCGAATGAATAAGGTTAATTTTTTACCTCATTTTTTACAGTTGAAGATACACTTTTAAGAGTGCTAGTAATGAAGACTACATTAGAATGAACACATATTATAGATTATAGAACTAATATACTTCGGAAGAGTACTGTAAGAGAAGAAAAGAGGGGAGAGAAAAATTATCTAATATGTATCACTGTTTTTCTTTGGGAAAAACGCAATTTCAAATTATTCCATTTAGCGTATGTAAAAGAATTTGATTTGTGCATCATCGTTGAATAAATTAATTTGCGGAGAAAAAACCAAAGAGCCCAGCGTACTCAGCCGCCGAGGCGGTGGAAGTGGGGAATTGGATTGACGACCAACATGGCACACAAAGACGTGAAAGTCGTCATTTAACGTCCACCGAAATACATCCGGAAGGATGTGTGAAACTCATAGCCGCTGCTGAAACTGGTCGTCCTCACACCTGATACATGCACCTGCCTGCTTACGAAGGGAAACCACTGTAGCTCTTAGCGAAAGCTCATCCCTCAGTTTTACTATTGCTTCGTCGAGCCGGATACTAAAGTCTAACAAACTGACAAATTCTGTGCAGTAAACCTTTTGCTTCAGGAAACTCCAAACAAAGAAGCCCATTGGAGTCAGATCTGGTGATCTAGGTGGCCATGCGGGATGCGCGCGTAGGAAGGTTGAAAGACATCTGCATATGAGGAGGAGGAGGATTGTGCAAGGGTTTCATTGGGAAGGGTGGCCGCCGGAGGCGGCGCTGTAATCCCAGACAGGACGCTTGAACAGCGTAATCAGCCGCCGAGGCGGGACATCTGCATATCAGTGAGACATTTGCAAACGTTCGTTGAATGACATGTGCCCCGGCACCTGGGTGGCTGAAGACTAATTATTGTATTATTGTCTTTGAAGTTTTTGGATCAGAAATAATAACAAGACTCCTTGTTCCCTTTTTATGAATATAAAAATTAGCCAAACTTTTTTTTTTGCATGATAACTGTTTAAAACTAAGTATATATTAGTGGCAGAATTCTAAGTGGGGCACACAAGGCACATGCTTAGGACCGTCACCAGAGCCGTAGCCAGTCTGAGTCTAGATGGGGGCTAAGCCACCATAGAAATGCAATCAGCCTCACGGAAAACAGTGGGTTTTTTTTTGGTTTTTTTTTTCAAAATAAATTATTTTGGATGTTTATATTTTATATTTTTTTTGTATAAAATTGTACATGAAAATGGAAATTGTTCTTAACGTTAAAAATGTATTCAAAATAGATTTTTGCAGTAGATTTTGCGTACGTCTTGTTTTCGTATAAACGCTTCAGTCTTCATCTACTCTATAATAAGGACAAGCGAAATTATAAATTTTAGTTTACCTCTGTAAGTTTTTAATGCAAAATTTAAGTTAAGAAATTTATTCCTTAACTTTAAATATATTAATATGCTTTTATATTTAGTATTATTAAATATATTTATAAAACACATCAAAACATTGACGAATTTTAACCCCCCCCTTATAAGTTTCAGAGCCCCCTGCAAAAAGCTCCTGACTACGGCACTGTATCTAGGGCTCGGAAAAGCACGGCGTTGTCAGACAAAAGCGGTATTCTTCCATCTCAAAAATGAAACTTAGGTACCTAGTAGGAAAAGAAGATTTGTAAGATATTATTACCCTTCACAGGGATAACACAATTGCCAAATAATGGTCAACACAGAAAAGCCTCCGGGGCGAGATTTTTGTGAGTTTTTCGTGGGGGAATTTATTATACAATAATTTTTGCCACCCACGTATTAATTACAGCTCAAACTAGAGCTTATGTAATTTTGGAGAAAAAGAGACGCCGTCCTCATCCTGGACTCGAACCAGGGTCCTCTCTGTACGCGGGGACCCTGGTTCGAATCCAGGATGGGGAAAGCGTCTCTTTTTCTCCAAAAACAAAAAGCTCTAGTTTGAGCTACATATACGTGGGTGGCAAAAATTATTGTATACAAGAAGATTTCTTACCCGCAAACCGCAAAAATCTAGTCGCCAATGGCGGCAATTTATCGAGCTTTGTATATATATATATAAATGGGCCCTCTTTAGAAATGACCCAGATTGGGCTTCTGGTAGACAGAGATCAAATAAACAAACCCTTGATATCCTTGCGCCATAAAAATACAACAAACCAAATGAAAAAAAATAGCCAAGAAGGAATTAAAAAAAAAGTGAGAAAAGAGATGGGGAGGAAAGATAAAATCAAATAAATTAACCATTAAATCTTTGGAGGGTACATTTATAATTTAACATGTAAAAATGTTTCCGAATTAGTTGTTGTATTAGAAATGCATATTAAATAATGATGTCCGAAAAACAGTTTACAGCTATTAAGAGATTGCTGTGTGAATGTGAACTGGAAATGTGCTTATATATATGGTATATATATATGCGTGTGTGTTACTAATTAAAATAGTAAAGCGATGCACAAACTGTCAAGTTGACATGGATCAAAAGAGATCAGCTAAAACCATCCTTCTGCGCATTGTCAACTGACGCAAGCGCGTTCGATTTCGGCACGCCGATCGATAAAGGAACAATGGCGGCTAGCAGGCAACACTGCCTCAGAGGTTTCGCTGAAATAATATTGAGAATTTAAGGCAGTAAGAAGGTTTATGAATATTTATTTGCCTTTAGAATAACGTAGTAAGCTGTTATGAAATTAACGCGACCAATTTTCATCACGATGGCCAGAACATCATTCTTCTTGTTTCCAGGTGAGACCTTTGATATTACCTATTACGCGCCGCTATATAAATCCAATGCTTTATCTTTTGAAGTACATTTATTCTACGAGATTTTTTTTTCTTTCAGTAATAAATAGAGCTTAATTGTTTTATGGTTTCTCGAATATAAAACCACAAGAATGTTTGCATTTCTGATTGCATAAAATGAACGAGACTTTACACTAATGCAATAATATAGGGTTCACGTTATTACTGTATATGATTACTTTTTTTTGAATCTACTATGCACAAAGTACATGCAAAAATTCATATACACTGAGAGGATTTATTATTAAAATCAGGGGCTGTGTGTGAAAAATGGAATGCAAATAGAAATAAAAGTATTGTTTGAAAGTACAATACATAACAATTTAGATCAATTCAGTTACTATATTATATTATTTTTAGTATTGTATTTACTATTTTTATTATTGTATTATATTTACTATTTTTTATTGTATCATATTTACCATTTTTATTATTGTATTGTATTTACTATTTTATTATTGTATTTTATTGTATTATATTTTCTTTATTTAATATTATATTATATTTTTATTTAGCATTATATTTACTATTTAGTAATAAATTATATTAGTAGCTAATTCCTTACAGGCTATACTCTTTGGATGATCGGTTAGATTCAAAATCGTCAATATTTTGCTTTAATTTTATTAAATACATATTCACTGCATACTTTTAACGGGGTAGTGTACTATTTAGATTACGATTACTTTCCACCAATCCCATATTATGTTACATTCGCACTGGATAGGTCATATATAAATATTTATTATGCATGAATATAGTAGTGCATTTATTCGTTGAAGGGCGCTTGAAAAAATACAGACGTATTAAACCTTGCTATAGTGTATGTACAAGAAACAGTTTTATCCTGAAAAGGAAATAACTACTTCAATGAGAAACAATTTTAATTAGTTTTTATCTGATCTCTCTCTCTACGTCTGCCTGTCTGTCTGTCCTTTATGGATCGAAGAAAAAAAGACCATCGGAGAAGCAATATCCAAAATAGAAACAAACCGAACGAAGACGGAGAGTTGTTGTGATGTGCATGCAAACACAGCAAATATGTTACGTAGTATAAAAGTTACGGAAATGAAACATTGTAAAAATAAAATCATTATAAAAATAAAACAGAGCTTATACTAACGTCGATGAATTTATATTTGCTTATTAATAAATAATAGATCAAAACTGTATCTTTTCATTCCATAGTGTATGTTAATTGGACAATTTCACTCTTAAATCGGTATATTTTATTTCAGTTAGCTAATATATTTCAAATGTATGATATACGATTATTTATACATTCTTTGATAAAGAAATTGAAGGAAATAACTATTTTAGTTAATTTCAGTACAGCGAATTATATACGTATGGCCTATTGCATAATTTTGAAATTTTCACACAACACTGTTTTATACTCATTAGTACTTGAGAATTTCTTCTTAGTTAAGAGTTAAAGTCGATAATGCTGGCAGAACTTCCACATTATTTACTTCTAAAATTTCAGTATAAATAAAACAAACCCGTTGATACTGAATAGAATTCAGCTTGTGTGTTTTTAATTACAATGGATGCAAATCAATGACTGTTCACTATATGTGCAAAACTTAGGGACTAACGTTATTTCTATACAAAATAAGACGAAAAAAATTAAGAAAATCGGCATCACTGTGGGCATTCAATAGATCTTTATAACTCTTTATTTCTCTTGTTTCCTCGTTTAAGACATTCCACAATTTAGGTCCTCTATATTTTACGTTATTTCTGCTTTTTTTTGTTCTTATTTTAGGTACATGTAATATTTTGTCTACTCTCAATATTAGTCCTTCATTCAAGTATTGTCCATATGTTATATTTATTATTCCATTAAATCTTTTATTTTGGATTCTTCCGTACATTTTGTTCAGTATACAATATGCGTATAATTTGCTGCTAATAAATGCTAAAAATGCTGCAATTAAATGCTTAATATTCATGTTAAAGATGCTCCATGACATCAACTGTTTTTTCCATGATAGTGTTGTGTACATTTAATAAATAAATGACGTCAATTACAGGACTACAACGTAGTAGGCCATAATTTATAATATTAGGAACTAACTGCTCGCCTGGTCTTATAGGAAAAAAAAAAAAAAGCATGGGCAGGGCCTAAGGAGGCAGTTTACTTAGGCGCTTAGCCATGGAAAATTTTAACTGCAAAACAAAATAAAATAAATAAATACCAACTACACTCCACCCATAATATTGACCAGAGTGGTCATGTATATGAGTTCGTATCAAAATGAACCCTCGACATCAAAGGATTTAAAAACCCTTCGATGTTGTTGTATTGTTGATGGGTTATATTGTTTATGTTATTATTTCTATTGTTGTTGAAATTATTTATTTTCTTATTTCTATTGGAATTTTGAAGTTTCCCTCCGCCCCACCCCTAGGGGAAGGGGCAGGCTAATTTTTATGAGATTGGATTGCCCCCCTCAAAAATATGATGAGTTTATTATAACATTTTTTTTTCTTATGATGCGTATTTCTCGAGATATTTCGATGTCCCAAATTAAAAAACTCAACCGGTATATCTAGTCACAGAGAAGGCCCGACTGTTTGTTTAAGTTATACTCTCTCTAAACCATTTCATATTTTTTTATTGTAATTGTTGAAATACTTTTGTAATATTATAATCTTAACCAAAAATTTCAAAATACCATGTTATGTATACAGTTTATGTAAGATCCTCGTCATAGATGAAGACTTTCAATGTGCAACGTATAAATTTTTTTTCTTAATTTTCAGTGTTGTTTTTTATCTACCAAGCTGAGTTTACAATAGAGCAAAATACGTCACCAGAAGAACAAGTACAGGTCAGTCTTCCTTGGCTTAAAAGAACTAGTGAACTTTAATTATGGATAAAAGTAAATTCACTTCCTTATTTTCAAGTTCCATGTCCATATATAGGCGAAATATTAAGGTAACGTTAACATAATTTTTCATATGGCTCAAACACTGAGATGTCCTCCTGTCATGAGAAAATGGGTAAGGTAAGTGAATTTCTAAGCAGGTGCTTGATTTTTTTTGGTTAGTTAAATAAACATTAAATCCTAAACACACACACATATGAAATGAATTCGCCACATATGTGATAGGGGGTTCCTTTGACACGTAGAAGCTTTCTTGCTGTTGGAAAATGCGTGTTTACTAACGCTGAATTCTTTTGTATCTCCAATATTCAAATCCAACGTAATTTCGCTAGTTATTACACTCTTTATAATATCATTTTGTTAGGCATACATTTTTGTTCAGATTTATTAATGTGGGTGGGGCTAGTAACCTTATTAATATATTCGATATGATACAGGTAAACAACTAATTGTGAGCTGGAGTCGGTTCTTGCAATAGGTTGTTAAAATATTTTGGAAACATGAACGTTTTGTTACTTTTTTTGGTTATATACTGAATAGAACATTCAGGCTGTCAGTCAACTGGTTGTAAAGCCTTTTATAATTCAGTGAACCAGATGTTAAAATTTTAATAACTTACACACAGGCGTAGAGGTATATAGGCCCGTGCTCCCCAACCCCAATGAATTTGAAAACTCCACATTTCTGAACTCACAACTACGAAAATATATATCGTATTGAGAATACACGTTTAAGTCCAATTGGGTAACCTGACTGTTCACATCACTGACTAGGATTTAAACCCTGTTAATGTACCAATATTTGTAAATTCAAACAAAAGAATACAACGACTGACCAGGTCTTACCATAACTAGTAAAATATTGCAACTGGTCCGACGTATAAAAAAACATTCCCCAACATTTCGAGGACTACTTTCCCTTTATCACTTCCCTTGATAAAGGGAAAAGTAGTTCTCGAAACGTTACAGAGCCTTTTCTTTTATGTTAAACCAGTGATGAAATTTTACTAGTTAATATTTGTAAATATATATTCATTTTTTAAACGTTTCGTTACGGTATTTCGGTGGTGTAATGGTAACGTGTTCGTCTAGCTAGCATTTATCTCGGGTTCGACTCCCAACTGCGCCAAAAAAAAAAAACGCTTACCGACTAACTACTCGTCGTGATCTGGGGGTTAGTTCCCCTACGTAGGTTCGGATTCCTCGGAAAACTCTAGGTCCCTGCACAACGCGACCCTTGCTGTCCTTTTACCGTAAAACTAAAAGGAAATCAAAATAGACTCAATGCTTTACCCCCACCTACACGCTTTTTCTCAATTCAATCGCCTTTTCTTTCCATTCATCTGGGGATTAAATGATTTAATCCTGGGCGCCCCCTTTCGTCATGAGAATCTAGGTTTAGATAATCCTCTGGGAATTTATGAGATGTGGAATTCCTGAACAAAACACTTCTACGTTAATGTTTTTAATTATTTGTGACCATATAACTGTTAAAATCATTTTAATCAAATCTTTCGAGAATTTGTGTGTGTGTGTGTGGGGGATAATGTAGTTGTTAACGTAACAAATTTTGCCATACCAATAAAACCTAGGTTTTGACATTAAAAATGGTCCTTAAAATAACTTTTATCGGGTACACCATATTTGATAAACCAAAATAAGTTTGGGAAGGCATTTTTTTATCATATTCAAATTTCAAGACAGGGCAAGGGTTCAGATTGTAATCAAATCAAGTTGGTGAATATTACTTAATCCAAAATTAAAATTTTGCATTTATAATTAGATCATTTTAACATAATCCATGTGTTCAGTGTTATTATCGTCAGGTGAATTAATAAATGAATATTTTGCAGAATGCACCAGCGAGTGCTGTAGATGCTGATAAGGATAATAGTGCATCCGAAGGCTCTGCAACAGGTTAGTTTTGTACATCTGTTGTTAAAAGTATTGATTAGTAAGTTTTAAGTTTTTGCTATTGTGAACACACTTTAAAAGTTGCAATGAAAGCAACATCATACATAAGTAATATGATAAAGCGTATAAGTGAAACTAACGTTACAGTGGCGTAGTGTAACTTCAAAAATGGGCTTCTCCCACTTTTCGCCATGCTCCTTCGCGCCTCTCGAATAAAACAAAAGTCACAATTCATACATACAGGGTGTCCCAAAAAGTCCGGCAATCCCGAAATATCTCGAGAAATACACTTCGGATCGAAAAATAAAAAATACGTGTTCAATATTTTTAAAAAACTATTCAATCATGTCAAACTTGACCCCTCCCCGCTCCCGGGGGAGAGGCAACTTTTAAATCTTAAACGAGAACTCCCTTTTTTTATTGCCGATTTGGATTCTCCAGAAAGAAATGCATAATTTTAACCTACGATTTTTAATTTTTACACTCAAATATGGCGCTATAATCGATAAAAATGGAAGAGTATAAACGTTTGAAAATGGGAATATCTTGAGAAATACATTTCGGATCGAAAAATAAAAGAACAGATTTCAACCTTTTTAAAACAGCTATCCAGTGATGCCAAGATTTTAGGAAAATTTTACGTAATTTTCATCCTAAATATTGCTTTTTACTTCCTGATAGATGGCGCTATTATTCCAAAGAACAATAACTGTTCACTCCACCCCCGAGGGAAGCGGTTGGGGCATCAATTTTTGCATCATTAGATACATTTTTTAAAAATCTTAAACACGTGTTTTTTATTTTTGGATCCGAAGTGTATTTCCCGAGATTTCCCATTTTTTAACGTTTGTACTCCTCTTCCATTTTTATCGATTATAACGCTATTTGTGACAATAAAAATTAAAACTCATAGGTCAAATTCGTGTACTTTTTCCTTCAGAATCCAGACCTGCAATAAAAAATGAGGGTTTCCATTTAAAATTTCAAAGTTGCCCCTCTCCCACTCCCTGGCGGGATGGGAGGAGGTTTAATTTTAGCATCATTGAATAGCTTTTTTAAAAATATTGAACACTTTTTTTTTTTTCAATCCGAATTGTATTTCTCAAGGTATTTTGAGGCAGCCGGATTTCCGGGACACCCTGTATATTATTATCATACTGATATACGTACATACACATGCTGAAACTTATACATATGAAATGTGGCTTTTTTATTCAAGGAGGCATGCTGAACTATTGGAGATGGCCCACTTTTAAAGTTATGTTACACCACTGGAACATTATAAATAAACTATTATTCACATTCATTATTTTACCATTCTTTTATAACCTTTATTTCCTGGTGTTCAAATGCATCTTCATTTTCAAATTACTACCGAGTAGACCTTTGTGGTTCTTGTTTGACACATAATAATCACTGCTGTCCTTGCGCCTTAAAAATCCAATCAATCATATTCAAATTACTTTACATATTTCACTTGTTTGTGAATACCGAAAGACAAATTTTGCTATGAAAAAATCTTACGTTATATACAAGCCCTCTCCAAATAATAGTGTTTTTATTCATTTTATTTGGAAGAGAACGGGACGAAATTTGAGATTCAAACGAAAAGTTTGATATATTTAATGTAAGGAAAAAATAATGTTTATTCTGCTGTGTTTTAGTAGAAGATTTGTAAGCAAGTTTGCCCTTATTATATAAATAGGTAAAGACACAATCAAACACAGTTGAAAATTATAAAAAATCTTTGACAATTGTTTGGAGGGATATATCCAAGGTGGTAGCCAGGATTTAATTTCGGGGTGGAAAGAATTCAATTTTAATTTTATTTTTACAAAATAATGTTGAATAAATATGTGTCATCGTTACCGTAAAGAAGAATTGTAAATACGCAATTCAAAAATAAATGAGAAAATCCTAATTTTGCCTTCAGATACCACTGTCACTTCTTTT
Organism: Dysdera silvatica; assembly: GCA_006491805.2. Classification (NCBI taxonomy): domain Eukaryota; kingdom Metazoa; phylum Arthropoda; class Arachnida; order Araneae; family Dysderidae; genus Dysdera; species Dysdera silvatica. The sequence continues at coordinate 311,548,225 of QLNU02015360.1, forward strand.
CTTGTAGCTTTATAAAAAATTAAATTTTGATGACAATGTCCCCCCTTTTAAAGTAAATGGTTTCTATATTTTTTCCTTTGAAGTATTCTCAAATTAGTGGTTTACAAAACGAGATCTTGTGGTCAGAATTTTGATAATTATTCAAGGTTTGGGAGCTTTTTCTCCCTTTTTTACGTGTTTGACAAGTAAATACATATACGTATTTTTGCAGACCTATTACAAATTTTGTTTCGGGCGAGGGAGACTGAATCCCTAAGATCCCTCTGGATACGGGCATGGATATATGTTTTAACAGCGGAAGCTTTATGGCATTTCGTTGTTAAAACATTAAGTCTTAGAGCGAATTCTCACTGCAGTAATGAAACACTTTCAAACACAGAAACAAAACACATACACACGGCACTTAAAAATAATGGATACCCTAAACGATTCATTCTCAGAAACTGTAGACCCAATAGTACATCTTTAAACAATACATCTCACACCCGCATATCTATTCCATATATTCACGGCATTTCCGAAACAATCTCTCGCATCCTTAAAGAGGCAAATATCAAAACATTCTATTCCCCTGTCACAACACTTCGCAAACAACTTACAAAAGTTAAAGACCCAGTTCCACCAGAAGATCTCACAGGCGCCATATACCAAATACCATGCAAAGACTGCAACAAACATTACATAGGACAAACAAAAAGAATGATCAAAACAAGAAAAAAAGAACACAAACAAGCACTCGCGAAAGGAGACATAGCCTCACGTCTGGCAGAACACGCTTTACAACACGGACACGAACCCGACTGGGACTCAACAAAAATACTACACCGTCACATCACAAACAAGAATAGTAGACTCTTCTTAGAATCTTGGGAAACTTACAAACTACACGGGAAAGCCATTAATACATCACAACCACTTCCAGAAACTTATAAACAACTCTTACTCTGAAATGTATGAGACATCCCCAAATTAGGTAACCCGCAGTGTGGGTTTCTCATTGGTCCCTATTGGGGTTCTTCCATGATTCTATTGGAGGCCTCCCATTGGTTCTCATTGGGTTTTCCCATTCTGCGGGACTACTCTGATGAAGGGTTTTCCAGAAATTTCAAGTATAAAAAGAGACAGAAACATAACATCGTCATTACTCCTGATGAAGGACTGCTGCTGATGCGTCCGAAAGCTTGAGTGATCTTTTTCATTGCTATTTTACCAGTGTTTAACCTTTTGTATGTCAAGAAATATAGTTAAATTAGAAGAGATATGCAGCTGAATTAGAAGAAATATGGGCCTATAGCCGAATGAGAAGGGATATACAGCTGAAATTATTAATTATCCCAGAAAGTTCAGTTTTGTCATTATACATGGCCCCAGGGATTTATACACACCCAACACCCCTCCAGAGTTTTTGATACACCCTCTAAAATTCTTGAACACACACTGTGTTTAATGAAAATAGCAATGAAATCTAGTTCACACACACCCTAAAAATCTTGAACACCTCTAGTTTATGAATCCTGGGTAAGCCCTTGCATAGCCCTAAGTTTCAGTACCCCGCCAAAAATGGTTTCCACCGGATTACCAGACTTAATTTAGTCGCATTCCTCGACACCGATATATTCAAAGGGATGGGGGAAGCAAATACTCTTAAATTTAGATTCTGACTATTCCTATTTGCTCGGGTTGCAAGACAGTAAGACCGCAATACAATGAAAAGACAGGTAACAATAACAACACTACATTTATTATCATAAACGTAAGATATGCAAAGAATGGCTCCACGTAGTCCGCTCTGGTTCTGGCTTATCGAATGCTTTTTTGATCTTACTTCGGTCGCCTGCAAAGTCAAAGAAGAAAAAAAAATCTGGCATTTTTATCACACACGCACGTTTCGGTCGGTCTTCCCTGGCCAGTCTCTCAGGTCGCCCTTTCAGATCGGCCGGGACGTGTGTTAAGACATGCGGGAAGATTGAATAAACAAGACGCTAAAGGAATTACTTCCTCAGCTTAAATAGCGCTGTAGTTACATCATGTGTAATGCGATACTCTATGTAACGCATAGCCGGTATATACAGGGTGTCCCAAAAAACATTGATTTCAACTCAAATTCCTTAAATATTGATCCTAGATATACATATTAAGTTGAAAAGTGGCTTAAAAAAGGGGTGCATAATTTTATTAAATAGATTAAAAATGTAGAGGATTATTTTTCGAAGAAATACAAAATTTAAGTTTTTATACAGTCCCCGTACACAAAAATTCCCAATGAGTAAAATGTGCCTCATACTCCAATAAGTTAATATACAAAATTTCAGCATTCTAGTGGAACAAGAACCAGAGATATGAAGACCCAAAATAATGTGACTTAGCAGAATGGATTCCCCCCCTCTTCCCAGCATGTACCTATTACTTCCTTCAAAAAGTGTTGTAAGTCAGTTATTTTGGGCTTTCATATTTCAGGATCTTTTAGCAATACAACGCTGAAATTTTGTATATTGAGCTACTAGAGTATGGGGAACATTTTACTAAATGGACAATTTTGTGTACAGGGACTGTATAAAAATTTAAATTTTGTATTTCTTTGAAAAATAATCCTCTGCAATTTTAATCGATTTCATAAAATTCTGCACCTTCTTTTATGCGACTTTCCAATTTAATACATATGTCTAGAATCAATATTTAAGGAATTAGAGGGGCGGTCAATGTTTTTGGGACACACTGTATACTCCTTCTTATAGTGTTTCTCAACTGCTGGGCCGCGGCCCCGTACCGGGCTCTGGCATTAATTATACCGGGCAGCGATAAATTCCCTTGGAATTTGTCACTTTAGTTTTCTAAGCATTTTTCACGAATAAATATTTTATCGTGGAAATATTCTAAGGAGGAGAATAATCGCGAATACGTGCAAAAAAAATGCCAGTAATCAAGCAGCGTATTTTCAAATATGCGAATATTCATGAAGGATCTAGAATTTTCAGACATCGCCGAAATCTTTTAGCGTTAGAGAAAGGGTATACCGCTCATAAAAAGTTTCTGTAAGAAGCCGATTACAATAATGTGAGGCCCTGCGGTGGCGCAGTGTGGTAACGCGTTCTCCTATTGCGCGGCTAATCCGGGTTCGACTCCCAGCAGTGCAAAAAGAACGCTTACTCAGAGATCTCATAAAGATCGCACTGCTCACTGTAGTCCGGGGTTTGGTTCCCCAGGCCTTAAGAGGTTCGGATTCCTCGGAAAACAGTAGGTCCCGGCGCAGCATGACCACTGTAGTCTTTGAGCCGTAAAACCAAAAAACAAACAAACAAACAATAATGTGTGGTACATCCTCTATTCTTAAAACTGAACGAACTAAAACCACCTTGTATAAGTCTGTAACCTCCCCACCACCCTTACGAACTTTAAGCGTACGCCTATGAGCAAAATGCATATTAATAAAGTATACTGAAACTTTACAATTATGACATAATTATTTATATGAGGGCGAATCAGAAAGTCTTTGCTCCTATTTTTTATTAGCCAAAATAAGGTACATACAGGTAATTACAAATATACGTACTATTCTACGTACCTTACACTATTTTTCCACATAGTCCCCACACCGGTTCAGACATTTGTCCCATCGCAGCACTAAATTTGAGATGCCCCTGTGGTAGAATTCGTCCGGCTGACTGTGGAACCACCGTCGGACTGCTGTCTTGGCTTCATCGTTGCACGTGAATCGCTGTCCTGCCAGGAACTTCTTCAGCGGACCGAAAACGTGGAAATCACTAGGGGCGAGGTCCGGACTGTATGGTGGGTGGTCCAGACTCTCCCAGTGAAATGACCGGAGCTTGTCGGCGGTTCTGATTGCATACAGTCCGGACCTCGCCCCTAGTGATTTCCACGTTTTCGGTCCGCTGAAGAAGTTCCTGGCAGGACAGCGATTCACGTGCAACGATGAAGCCAAGACAGCAGTCCGACGGTGGTTCCACAGTCAGCCGGACGAATTCTACCACAGGGGCATGTGAAATTTAGTGCTGCGATGGGACAAATGTTTGAATCGGTGTGGGGACTATGTGGAAAAATAGTGTAACGTACGTATATTTGTAATTACCTGTAGGTACCTTATTTTGGTTAATAAAAAATAGGGGCAAAGACTTTCTGATTCGCCCTCGTACATATGATAATTTAATATATGATTTAAAAAAAAGGGGGTATTCACGAGTACATTTGTTGGGACCGGGTCCTCGTCTTATACGTATAAAAAGACGCAATATAAAAGTACGTCTTATATGTATAAAAAAATTTACAGGGCCACGGCCTCATAAAGGTTGAGAAACACTACTTTATTACATATATATTGATACTTATTGAGTCTCATGGTTGGTTTATTATTTGATTATGACTTTTATTGAACCTTTTCGAAACGGCTCGAGTCTTCAGAAGGGCAGCAACCCGCTGCACATTTGTAACAGAAAATTCGTTAACATGCGAATATTCACAGTCGCCGAAACATTAAACAATACTGTACAGTATATCGGGAACCATAATCCATGTTATATGTATGATTTTACCATTTTATTATAGATACTGTTATTCGAGAAATACCTCCGCCATTTACATTTGCTGTATACGATGAATCCAGCAGCAGTCTTTGTATTTTATGAAATTTACAGCTATTTACCATCACTTATGAAAGTGCAGGAGGTGAAAGAATTGAAGTGTTAGCAAGATGATGACCGACTAATGAATTAGCACTAAAATGATGTTCAAGTTTTAGTGTGTTTAAATAATAATTTTTTTTTTTTTTTTTTTTTTAATATTTTAAGATATTTGCGATTGACCCCCTTCGCCCTAATAACAAATAGACCAGTCAAGAATCAATACTTTTTAATCTGAACGCGATTGAACTGTTTTCGTGCTCGTTTCGGCTGTACACATGGTAACAGTCATATCATGAATAACCACAAAAACTCCCACCAAAGGCTTTGTGTGTTGACCATTATTTGGCAATTGTGTTATCCCTGAGAAGGGTAATAATATCTTACAAAGGTTATATCATGCTGCAAATACCGATTCCCATCAGAGTACTGAAGTCCGAGTAATATCTATCATCAGGGCTGTCCCCAAACGGTGCGCACTATGTGCGCCGCGTACTCTCAAGAAATTTTGAAAAATACCGAGTACGCGCCGCATACTCTCAAGGTCTCAAGAAAGTTTTTGTATTTGCTGGTTTTGGGGCAATTTTCAACAAACGGGGAAGGCGTCTCTTTTTCTCATAAATAAAAACAAAAACACAGCTCTAGCTTCAGCTTCTACGTGGGTGTCGAAAATTATTAAGTATAATAAATTCCCCTAGGAAAACTCGCCCCGGCGGCTTTGTGTATTGACCATTATTTGGCAATTGTGTTATCCCTGAGAAGGGTAATAACATCTTACAATTTTTAACAAAGTTCAGCCTTTTTTTTTTCTAGTCATTTAAAAACTTGAATGGAAACAAATGAGGGAATGAGGAAAACTCCCTGAGCCCCCACCCCAAGCCTCAAAATAATATCCTGCGTACGACCAGGAGAGGAATGAAAAACTGATGAAAGTGGAAACCAGCGGCGTAGCGTATGTTGCCAGCGCCAGTTAAGTATTGCACCCACTAAAACCCCTTTCACCAGTAGAGTATTGAAATTTTGCGCCCCTAAGAATTTTGTGCCCGGAGCTTTCGCCCCGGTGGCACCCCCATGCTACGCCACTGGGGCAACTGCTACCTTGGGCTTGGACAGACAATAGGCGACTAGTCAACTTCCAGTTATCGCGACGCGGTGACATCACCAAGTCCAGTAACCTCTCAATTTCAATACTCTTTAATTAAGACAGCACTGCATACTCTCAATAATTTTCTTCAGGATAACCCTGTGTATCACGGTTGGAAAACGGGAGAGTGACTTTCGGGAAACCACAACTCTGCGTGCTCTTGGTAAACGCTGCTGCGGTGGCGTAGAAATAAGACGATTTTCTGACATACAGAAAAGTTGGGTTTAATTCCTAATGCACGGTAAGGCATTGGCTATCTGGGATAACATTGAATGGGTGTCCAGAAAATAAAATATTTTATTTAAGCTTGGAGTCAGAATAATATTTACGCAGGAAAATTCGTTTTTTTATATATAAATCGAACACTACGCAGATTAAATTAAGAAACAATTTTTATTAACATTCTTTAGGCTTAATAATATGAACGCCGATGTTATGTCACAGTTAGATGGTCAAACGTTCGTAAAGAAAGGAATGTTTTTTGCGTCTGGTGGGGCACGATCCCACGACCTTCTACAATCCGGGCAGGTGCTCTTATCAACTGAGCTACAGACAATGAACACCCAATCCCCTATGAAGGTATTTAAGGCGTATTTTCCGAAACCGGATATTTCGCGGAATGGGGCAGTACATGGACTGCTTTTTAAACCAAATTGCGAAGAGATCGGTATTAAATTCATCGAAAAGCCCGTTGCAGCCGTAAGAGCATCTGCCCAGATTGTAGACGGTCGTGCAATCGTGCCCCACCAGACGCAAAAAACATTTCTTTTCTTTACGAACGTTTCACCATCTAACCATGCCATAACATCGGCGTTACTATTACTACGCCTAAAAAACGTTGATAAAAATTATTTCTTAAGTAAAAGTAGGTTTCTAGACTCTTTCTGCAGTACTTTAGAGAAACAGCTTAATGACCAAATTAGCTACACGTAGTGTTGCCAAATTATCTTCTAAAATACAGAGTAGAAAGCCGGCTCCACAACCTTATCAGCAGAGTCTAGCGGTGAACCCTGCGCAGCTCTTTAAAACCAAACATACTGAAAACCAGGAAGTGAGGCACAAATATTCTGAATGACCGTAGCGTTAACGATTAAGCCACGAGAACAGCTATTTCGTATAACTGACTTCTTTTAAATGCAAATTTGAGTTTTGTCACTCTGTATTGTTTAAATGTGAGTTCTATCAATGTGCATTGTTTAAATTACTTTTATTCATTTTTAAAGTTTAAAATAAATTTAAAGAATTTCTTAATATAACAACTGTTTAATTATTGGTCTAAATTTAAGGACTTTACTTTTATATGAGGTTTTAACTATTGATTAAATGCAGTTAAAATACCTATGCCTTACATTTCTTTTAATCCCGCATATATGGTCACCCCGCTTATTAGGTCGGTTTGCTCAAATTCGTAGGGATGAACTTATACTGAGATCTGATTGTATTATTGATGTGTGTGTATACTGTATATATATGCAATGATAAAGTTTTATTTACTTTATATCACATAGAGTTTGTCAATAAACGTTCGCCCGGAAGATCCTCAAGTTCATATAAAAGGCCATTGCGGAACCCTGAGACAGGAACCTTTACTAGAAATCTCATGGCCTGGATTTAAGTTAAGCATGATCTTTACGACGGTAAGTTCATTTTAAATGTAACCCCTATTAACCTCATTTGTGTAATAGAGACCTGGCTTTATAACTAAATATAATGTTACATAACTACGAAACAAATTTCTGAGAAACCGTATGTACGGTCTCACCTTGTCTGGCGCAGAATGATCCTTGTTGTCCTTGCGCCATAAAAATACAACCAACCAACCAAATTCCTGAGAGCATTTTTCTCTATGTGTAGTGAGGTGAAAAGGCTAACCAGGCGACTGACGTGAGACGCATACGCGGAACTATAAATCTGCCCGAAGCTTTACCCAAATATCAAACCGATTGAATATCTTGCGCGCAGGCTCCAGCGCGCTTTCTTATTTACTTTAGTGCTACTAGACTCTATTAGATGAGATGTATTTTACACGCGCAATGCTACTCTCTAAAAGGCGCCTTTAAAGCTCCTGCGGGTAATACGCCCTTATCTCATAATGAGCAATCCTTATGCGCGAATGTATCACTGCGCACACATATAGCTATGCTGCATAAGAAATTAGTATATTCATATTTAATCTTTACAAAAATTAAAAAAAATTGAAAGCTTAAATTGACTTCAGAAAAACTGAACAGTTACACAAAATTTTGTTATTCATACCATTGCGTTTCATATTCGAATTTTGCTATGCATTTTTGATCACAATCTGCGTGCCTTATTTTCTTCAGTCTTCCGCCCTAGTGGTCGCGGCCTGAATTTCCTGATCTGAGTTCGCTTACCAATAAGCGTAACTGCATGCACAGGCGTCGAGTTGTATGTCTATAGAGTAACCTTCCCTCTCCTAATAATTTGAAATAAATTGCAATTTTACATATATTGTAATGTATAAATGTTCATAACATGTGCTTGCCCCTCCCCACAATAACTTTGAAAACTCT
>QLNU02015360.1:311564381-311596509 GCA_006491805.2 Dysdera silvatica
ATGGCCAAAATATTGCTTGTGTAATACTTCAACTCTCCGTAATAGTTGAAAAGTATGCGACAATTACGAAATCACTGTTGCAAAAGCCACTTTATTTTCTTGTGCCTGAAACCATAGAGTAATCCCAAAATCGACGTAGTACTTATTTTCTATCATCTACTCACAAGCAATAAGAATTGAACTTACAATGGAGATTGAGGTAATGATGTACACTGAAGTGCCAGAAAAACCGGTACAGGCGTGCGTATGCAAATAACGGAGCTTTGCAACCAATCAGCGTAACGCGATGCTGTCGGCAGCGCCTATATAAGACAAGAGATGTCTGGCAAAGCTGTTAGATCGGTTCTTGCCGCTACAATGGCAGGTTATCAAGATTTAAGTGATTTTGAACGTGGCGTTATAGTCGGCACAAGAGAGATGGGACATAGCATCTCCGAGATAGCGACAAAATTTGGATTTTCGCGTACGACCATTTCACGGGTATACCGTGAATATCAGGAATCCGGTAAAACATCAAATCTCCGACAGCGGTGCGGCCGGAAAAAGACCTTGAAAGAACGGGACCTTCGACGACTGACGAGAATCGTTAAACGAGATAGACGTGCAACACTTCCTCAAATTGCCGCGGATTTCAATGCTGGGGCATCAACAAGTGTCAGCGTGCGAACTGTTCAACGAACCATCATTGATATGGGCTTTCGGAGCCGAAGGCCCACTCGTGTACCATTGTTGACTGCACGGCACAAAGCTTTATGCCTCGTCTGGGCCCACCAACACCACCATTGGACTGTTGATGACTGGAAACACGTTGCCTGGTATGGAGACAACCTCATGAATCCATGGACCCTACATGTCAACAGGGGACTGTTCAAGCTGGTGGAGCTTCTGTGATGGTATGGGGCGTGTGCAGTTGGCGTGATATGGGACCCCTGATACGTCTAGAGACAACTCTGACAGGTACGTAAGCATCATGTCCGATCACCTACACCCATTCATGTCCATTGTGCATTCCGACGGACTTGGACAATTTCAGCATGATAATGCGACACCCCACACATCGAGAGTTGCTACCGAGTGGCTCCAGGAACACTCTTCTGACTTTAGACACTTCCATTGGCCACCTAAATCGCCAGACATGAACATTATCGAGCATATCTGGGATGCCTTGCAACGTGCTGTTCAGAAGAGATCTCCACCACCTCGCACTCCTATGGATTTGTGGACTGCCCTGCAGGATTCCTGGTGTGAATTGTCTCCAGGATACCTTCAGACATTAGTCGAGTCCATGCCACGTCGTGTTGTGGCACTTCTGTGTGCATGCGTGGGGTTGGGGGCTACACAATATTACGTAGGTGTACCAGTTTTTCTGGCACTTCAGTGTAGAATTCAAACAAAACTTGAAAATGTGATGGAACAAAGAAATGCCTTTGTGCAGAAAATTGCCAGATCAAAAATTTTTACAAAATAACGGAAGCTACTAAATTTTTTTGAAAAAAAATTGCTTAACGTAATAAAATTTTGAATTTTTTTTCAGAGTTTACTAAATTTTGAGGAAAAATTGACAAATCTACAGGAATTTCCTAAAAATTTATCCGAATCTACTGAATTTTCGAAAAAATTTTGTTGGTTCGATACGAATGAATACAAAAACGGCAATAGACACAATTTCAGTAAAAACGTACGTTTGGGAGAAGATTGGAGCAGGTATAGGCATTTGGAGCAATGGGTGCAGAATTAACATCCCTGTTAACTGGGTTTTGGTAAAAAAAAAAGACCTTTCAAATAAGCATCTATATGCCTAGAAATAAATCAGTGAAGACAAATTTGAAATAAAATTTTATTAATAGATATGACTGATGCAGTAACAAATACAACAATAGTACAATGACATTTAAGCTTCAACACAACTTCATAAATGTTTAAAAAATATATATAATTACACTAAAACTTAAATATGAAATACAAGTTTAACTCAAAATCTAAACCGAGTGAGTTGCAGCTTTTAAATACAAAGCTATTCGACTACTAAATAAGCAACATTTCCAAGAAAGTAACACTTACCCGTAAAGTTACAACCAAAACAGGGTAAAGAATTCAAAAGTTAAAGGCAAGACTATACATATTAATCATAAACAAAAATATATACAGGAATTAAGCAAAAATCAGAACAGGTTTAAAAGTGGATGCATTCTAACAAAGGATAATACTAAACTGGAATGTGTTTATATAAAACAAAAATGGCAACTAAAATTAAAACATTCAAAAAACTTTACAAATCATACCTATATGCAAAACTGTTTTGAAGAAATTGTTTTTGAGATATAAAACACAGTAAAAGAAACATTGTAAACATATACAGGTCATAATAGGTATTGAACTTGCATCATGCATGTGTGTGTGTGTGATTCTAGTTCTAAAAATTAGTTCTAGGATTTTGCTTTGATAGCTAAATAAAATTCACCGCATAAATTATTCTAATATTTGTAGCTTTTGATGTCGCCATATTTTACAATATGGACACACACATTTACTGTTCTCTACATTTTTCTCTTTAAAACACTTATTAATATAAAAATTTAATATTCATTAAAATTCCACTCTTACATTTTAATACTTTTAAATATCCTACTCTGCCAACGGCAAATTTTTCAGTTTAGACAGATTAGATACTATATTTCATAATTACGCATATTTTATGCACACAGTTAAACCAGGTGTTTACTCAACATGAGATTAAGGCATTCTATTTTACACATTACATATATACAAGTTGACTACCTTTCTTTTGAAAATATATCTCTACTTTTTAAATATGTATCAGTCGAATAACAAACACTGGCAGAAAAAATTAAATCTTTTGAATTTATAGAAACTTGCCTAGCAATAGAAGATTTATGAAACTGTCAGGATTCTTTTTCTTCATAAAATTCTATAATTTAAAATTGGCTTATTATGAAATTACACTCTTTGAAAGGGTTGCTCTGTCAAAAAATTGGCTTTTATTTCAAACTCCGTTTTCTCCTCCATCTTGTAAAGATACAAATTTTTAAAACTTCATTCCTAAAACTCCATATCATACAACCCTATTAACAAGTAGGAGATTCATTTATATCCCATGTTCAACAATACTGATTTATCCACAAATTCAAACTGAGCCTAATGATTTCAGCAATACACTGTATGAAAAACCTACAAATTTAAGCATAGAAATAAATTTTAATTAAAAATCCATTAAAATTCTGTCAATTCAAACACCAGCACAACCTATAAATAAATTTTACAATACTACAATCAGTGCAATTGAAAATTCAAAAAGCTTTATCATAACTAAGTAAGGAAGGTTCATTACTTAGATACTTCAAACTATATCCGGGGAACTATATTTTATATAATTTCAATAACTGTGTTAACCAAATAAAGTATTTGTGGCATGTACTCTTTTAAAACTTCCCTGTCTGTGGTTTTATGGCTCAAAGACTACAATGGTCATGCTGCACCGGGACCTACTGTTTTCCGAGGAATCTGAACCTCTTATGGCCTAGGGAACCAAACCCCGGACTACAGTGAGCAGTGCGATCTTTATGAGATCTCTGAGTAAGCGTTCTTTGCACTGTTGGGAGTCGAACTTGGGTTAATGGTGCACTAGGAGAAAGCATTACCACACTGCCATTGTAGGGCCAAATCTTCATTATTTGGCCAGCCTATTATATTACAAGGTTTATTTTATATGAAAATATAATAACATTTTGAATATTATACAGTTGAACTTGATCATTCAAAGCTGAAGGAATTATAAGCTTAGTTTAAATTACAGAAGAATTCAAATTCAAAATGTTTTAATGTCAGCATTTAAAACGCCAGATATTGACTGTTAAAAAAAAAATCATAGATGCTTATATACAATGTTATATATTTATAGTATTTTTTAAAAAACAAAATTTTAATTTGGGAGTTTATTTTCAAATATCTGTACACACTTATTTTGCTGAGCACATAGAAAATATAATCATATTCTGCTGCCTGAACAAACCACCTCAACTCTTGGGTATGCTTTATGAGCCTGTGTAAATATGGGAATCTGCTTTTCTGGGAATTCTACTTCATCTGAAGATACAATATTTCTGACCTATTGTAACTAACATCTGCAAGGCCATCTCAATGCACTCAGAGACCCTGGAAGCTTATGACATAATATACATAATTATTTTTAATACATTGATTATAAATACATAAAAATCACTACATAAATATAAAAAAGCGAATTTCTTAAAACTATAATCATCGATATTCAAAATATGTATGGTAAGTATTTTAATACATTTTAAAATTTTTCACCACAACATGTACATGATTCTTCATTGAGGAACCATATCACATCTGCACTGCCAAGTTACAGGCTTGGTTTTTCCGAGATACCCAGAACAGCAGTGGGTTTTTTTCCCCCTCCTTTCTTTTAATGTTGCCACTGGCCCCGTACATTACCATAACTGTGATATTTATACAGTGATTTTTTAAGATGTATTTTATGATCAATGTATTAAAATAATTTTATAATATGCTGATTTTTGGCAGAATTTGTGTGCCAGAATCTGCATAATTAGCATATATTAAATAATCTTCATACAATGGGGTTTTCTATAAAAATATATTCTTTTGAAGTCCCTTTTACACTAGCTTCTAAATTTTCGTCCCCCCCCCCCAATATAAGCAAAATATAATTTAGTAACTGTTGCCAATATGGGATTCCTATTTGTTTCAAGGCCCAGGGTCCATCCATTCAGATGGCACTGAACATCCGGGAAGATTTTGGTATCTGCAAGGTCCAAGTGAACTCCCATCTACACAAGTTCTCAATATTTACAAAATCCTTATCAGGAATATCTGTACTGTCTTGCATACCTTCCGAGTAAAACCCACAAAGGGATAATCCTTTGATAAAGGAAAACTAAGTAAACCAAAAAAACTTCCAATGTACAGATGTTTTTGCTACATTATTTTAATAGAAGGTTCAACATATTGTGTGTGTGTGTGGGGAGTTTGAATTAAAGCTAACCTCAACTGAAATAAAAGTACTTTAGAAATAATATTTATATGGATATAAGGCAACTTTTCATATAACATTCAAAACATTATGGCAACAATTGATTATAAAAGTAATTAAAAAAAAAAGATGGCTAGTCAAATTATAGAACTTATCAGATACAAACCTATTTTAAAATTTGGATAATTTATAATTTAAGGAATGATAAAATCATCAGTTTCATAAAATGCATATACATTACAGTTTACGTTTATTTACATATACAAACTATACAATTACAGAACTAGATTCAACGTTTATACAAGGTAAAAGCCAGCATAAGTAACGATTTTTTTAGATGTTTTTTAATGGACAGAATAAAATATGCACACATTTTTTCATTGCCAACATGGATATATGCTACCATATTTAAATTTTACAAGTAAAAAATACTGACAAAACAAAAATATTGGAAAATTAATAAAACAGACAGCCATGCTTTTCGTGAATAACAAGCACTTGTAATAAGCCGTAAGAGTTGAACTTCCTTTTTTCTGTTATTCCTTGATAGTACCAAATGTTTATAAACAAGATTTATTAGCATGATAAAAATATTTTTCACTACACTTTTTTTTTCACCTTTATGGAATGTGTAACTTGTTATTAAATTAAACTGTGAGAGAAAATACAAATCATTTCAAAATTAACTGAAAGTTCCTGTAAAATATTTTTTGATGATTTCATGACACACTATAGTCTGTTCGTGGAAAACTAACCAATGGTCACGTTAGAATTCAAGGGAGCTGACGTCACAAACGGGTTAGTTCCTTAAAGCAGAGGGGAAAACGTCATTTCGGAACTTGTATTTAGCGAGCATTTGTCTGCGCCAAAAATCAATTCTGAAATGTCCACTTCTCTGCTGTATGAACTAGCCTGTTTGTGACGTCAGCTGCCGTGAATTCTAACGGGACCACCGGTCCACTTCACGCAAACGGACTATAGCTTGCAATTCAATTACTAGAAAGGAAAAGATGCAAAAAAGTTTTTCACAAAACTGAAAACATCATGTTTTTAATTAAACCCACTGGTCTTTTCTTTTAATAAACAAAACTGATATGGTTAAGTGGTAATATTTTAGCTAATAAAAATATCTAAACTTGATAAAAAAAATAAGTGAAACACAGGTAAATTCCAATATGGTTGGACAAAGTTCTGGAACAATTTGTGTTAAGTGAATTTTACGGCATAAGGATGACAGGGGTCATACTTTGCCGGGACCTACAGTTTTCCAAGGAAATAAAATCTCATAGCTTAAAGAACCAACCCGACGACTATGGTAAGCCATAAATAAGGTTTTTTTGGTATAGTTAAAAAGTAAAACTGAATATAACCACTGAAAATTATAAAAATGACCAGTGCATAATGGGCCATTTAATATATTAATTCCAAAATAAATAAAATTGAAGAAACAAGTTCAGTATAATAAACTCGCATTTTATTAATGCTTGGAAACCAACAATTCATTCGTACAAACACAATTCAACACAATGTAAAATTCATTATCACCTGACTGATTAATCGAGTAATTCAAAAGATAGGGCTGTCTTCATGCATACATAGCAAATAATTTTTACATGTATATTTTAAAAATACAAATTAATGTATAAGTTTAAGCTAGCATAGTACTGTTTTAAGATTTACAATACTAACAAATATTTTTAATATTTTTATGAAAATAACGAGCACTACTGAAAGTAAATATAGCCAAAAATCAAATAGTGACTAAAAAAAAAAGTTAATTACAGCATAAAAATTAAGAACTTGGCCCAATAGGGTCTGCTAAATATTATCAAAAATGATTTTTTATAAAATATCACTCAATGGCTAGCTATAGATTTTACAATACATTGGTCCAATTTTTAAGCAAAAGCTCAAATACTAAAATACACAGGCTAGTTGCCATTTATCACATTTTTAAAGTCATCGGTATGTTTAAATCTAAAAACATTTTGTAGATTTTATTTTCTACAGTAAACTTTACACTGAAAAACAGCACTCATTTTCCAATGATAAAAACGTATTTACAGAAGGGCATGGCACGTTGACAGTAATAAAAATAAATTTTCATTCTAAAACCACAATTGGCCAACAAACCACACTGATTGAACTTCAGAATTGGGCAAAAAACCCTTTTTGTTCACGTCAGGAAATTTAAAATGGTACGAGATTTGTGGAAAATTTCTTTCTCCCCTTCATTTTGTACTAACAAGGACTGTGACGAAAGCTGCGCATAAGAGGTACAAGAAGGCTAGGCGATCCTGCTTGTAGTAAGAAAGGATGCTGGAGCAACTCGCACGCTGTTGCACGTTGCAATGGGTCACGAACCAGCATTTTTTCTAAAAACCCTTGTAGCCGAGATGACACCTAGAATGAAAAGCAAGTCTTAATTTCCAATGAATATAGTTAAAAAATGCATCTTTCAATTGAGAAGCATTAATAACAAAATCTCATGAGCTATAACAGACAATATGCTAACTGGTTTTTGTGGATTCATAAAAATATATCATCCTTAGGTGCAAAATGAAATACATTGGATATTTGTGGTTTACGGCATACGCACAGTAAAGGTCAAGTTGTGCAGAAACCTACAGATTTCCAATGAATCCCAAAACTCCTGTTATCTGGATAACCAAACTACACACTATGGTGGACAGAAAAAGTGTCAGGCATTCCATGGCACCATTAGAAATGAACCCAGATTAGTGGTACTAGGATGAATGTGTTAGCTCTATACCACCATAGACCTAGATGGATAAATGAAAGTTGCGCAGACAAGTCCAATGGACCCCAAGGCAGCTGCCATAATTTTGTGCTTTAAACGGCTATGAACACTATACTCAAAGCCAGTGGTTCCCAACTGGTGGTCAGCGAGACAGATGATTAGGTATTTAAAAAAAAATTGAAAGTACTTATAAAGATTATTAAATATTAAAATTAAATATAAAAATGAAACACTGCTTTGTTTACTTCTATATATCTTTTCCCCAAAAAAGACGCGGCTCCCTTTTTTATTAAGGTCTTGCAGTCAACTCGTGTAGGGACGGATTTAAAGGTCATTCGGGGGGCGATTAATGACTTGAGTTTTGAAAATGATACCTAAATGGACCTTTACCTTGCATCTTTTCAATGTTAAATTTTCATTCAAGGAAGGCTGAACACCCCCAAAATCCACTCTTAAACTTGTGAGAATTTTTCAAAGTGGTCTGCGACTTAAATTGAGTTGGGAACTACTGCTCAAAGCTATGCCAATGACATCGCCATTCTAATATTGGAAAGAAAATTTTCGAGCAAATTCTTCACTTATTCCATTCATAAGAACAAGTTTTTATTTTTATTATTAATTTTTTTTTATGGTACAGGGGCAGCAAAGGTCATGCTGCACCAGGACCTAGTTTTCTGGGGAATCAACCTCTGAAGGACTAGGGAACCAACTCCCAGACTATGGCGAGCAGTTGTGTTTCGTTTTTGCAATATTTGGGAGTTGAACCCAGGATAACTACATGCTAGACAAACTCATTACCACTGTAGGGCTAAGAATAAAGAAATTGGGGAAATTAAAGGTTCTTTTGTTCAACAAACGGTAGTTTGCCGATGAAATTAAACACTTATGCCTTTTTCTATAAGCAATACTTCATTGGAACAAACATTTGCAGAACATCACAAATATCCAAAGATCTTAATGCTCAGTGGAAGACCATGGGGAATGAAACCACACATAATACATTGGATTTATATTATTGTAATGAGACCCACAATTACTTATGGCTTACAAATCTGATGACTAGAAGTTTGTTTCAAGACAGATTGTGATAGAACTCTGCAGTTAAAACAAGTCCCTCTACATAGTCAGGTGCTATGATCAATGTATATGTTCATTTCCGGCTCAAACTAAAGGCCACTGACCCATGTGTTACAAATCAGTACATTACTGATCTTCGCAGGGTCAGAAAAATTACTAAGGAAGTGGTTGGTAATTGACCATAAATGATTCAACATATGAAATCTCAACAGACACTCATGCTAAAATATATTAACCTTACAGTTCCGTTTCTGATTCCTTGTACAATGAAAAATCCTTACCTTCTCTGGATTGACTGGCCGCTCTAATAGAATTAATAAAATTACCCAACAGAATTAAAATTTTTTTTATTAAGTTTTCTTCATGTAAAAATCAAGAATACAAAAACCTTTTTTACTCCTTTCAGATTTATATTGTCTTTTTCAACATTATAATTTTATAGCTGTCAAAAGAAACAAAGCAATGAAAAAAGTCAAACAGAATGCATAGACCTGCTATAAAACTGACTCCCCTTATAGATGCGAAATGTCTTTTTAAAAAGTTGTAACATGTGGGCCTTGAGGGTCAGAAAGGAAAGCCGATAAGCCTCATTTCAATTCTTCCCATTTTTTCACATATGTTAAATCCAAAAATAAAAGGAGGTTAGAACTAAAAAAAAAAAGAAAGAAAAAAGGATGCTTTCATTTCCCAAAGAAAAGGTATGCAATAAATCCACTAATGCCTTTACTACATTCCTGTTCAAAAAATTCACCCTTTAAACAGTATTTTTTCTTTTACATTACATTTTATTACAAATGAATTATCGTTATAAAGAGGCAAAAAAAGTGACATTAATAAATTTGACGCTTTCAAGGAGACAAAGGTTTTTAACAGTAAAAGCATCTTCAATAAGTGTAGAAAGAAAGTCTTTTACATTTGGACTTGTCCAATCCAAACTGCACAACAGATTAGGATTCTAAAGCGACTCAAAATTTTTACAGTCTGGGTAAAAATGATCAGACTACATATAAATGTAATGTAAGGTGTTTCATTTTGCCAAATTTTTTTCAATGTACCACTGAATAAAACTATACATTTTATGGCAAAATTATATGGAATATAATTTACTCTACCACCCGAGAACGGAAGAAAAATTTATGTGTGTGAAAATTATAAGACCATTGACAATTTAACAAAATATAACTAATATTTAGGGTAACTGCCGTTTGCTCATATAACATGAAATATTTCTTCATTGACTGTAATAATGCAAGTACAATTTTCTTAGACATTTTCTTGCAGGGAAAATGGCTTCAGGTTCATAGGAAATTTAGCCATTCAGAATAGAAGTTAATTTTTTTCCAGATTTTGATCAAAAAATCTTGTCTCTAACCTTTAGATACGATTTAAAATTCCCTGACAATTCCCGGTTTGCCAGGTTGCGTGAAAACCCTGTATTTAAATAAGAAACAGTGGTTAGTAGATTTTTTAATGGCACAAGGACAATAAGGATCATAGTGTGTAAAACAAGGTGAAGCTGTACAAACATTTTAAGAAACAATGATAGTGGGAAATACAGTAAGCCTGCCTCTGGTTTTAATGTTACTGATGCAACCAGATTGTTGTTACTGTTTTATGATACAAGAACAGTTAAGTTCTTGCTGCACTAGCACCTGTAGTTTTTTTTTTTTAAACTTCTATTGCTTAGGGAACTAAATTTCAAGAATGGTTAGCGAGATAACAAGGCACATTCATTATCCCAACAGTAATTACTAAATCTTACATGTTCATATACATAATCTCTATAACATTATCTTCAATGCTCATATATATAACATCTATAACGTAATTTCACATGCTCATATCCACATATAAAAATACAATTAAAAGGACCATGATTAATGACAAGCATTTTTATGGAACTTCTTTTCCTGCATTGCGGATTTTAGAATTATCCATTTACAATAAGAAACACTTGTTGGATTAATCATTAAACTATTATATAACTCTAAAATGAAGTTATCAATACACATGTTTAGAATACGATTTAGTTTGTATTACACCAATGGCCAAAAATTGTCAAACATTTAAAAAAACATTAAACAAGGTTTAGCAAGGTTTATGCAAATTAAATTTTCATTATATAAGAATTTTAATAAAGAAAAAGAATTACTTTATGTGTGTTCTTCAGCTTTGGTGGAGGCATATCTCTTATTCGTCGCATAGCCTGAAGGGGTGGTTCATTAAAGAAAGGGGGCTCGCCATCAAACATTTCTATGACCATTATGCCAAGAGACCAAATATCAACCTAAAAATTGGTTTCAGTTAAAAAATTATATCATCCTAGAATATTTGTACTACTTATATAAGTTTTTCAGGATGTTAATGATATACACTGACAGAGAAAATGACACACCATGGATCAATGTTCAAAAACAGATAACTGCATATATAAATAGACAAACAAGTGCAAAACAAATGATTTAATTTCAGGGGTGATTGTAAGTCTAAACCAGATTCCCTGAACATACCAGAAAATTCCCTGAAAAGTTACATAATATTTTTGATAAAAACAATGATTTCTAAAAGAATATAAAAAATTATAAGCAGCAAAAAGAATTTTTTGTAACTTTTTAACGACGGAACCGCGGTTGCGGTCAAATTGACTGCTTCTGAAGTTTAAACCTTTCGTGTTTTAAAGCTGAAAATTCTTGACTTTTCCTAAAATATGTTCCTAATAGCATATATAAAGTTTTAAAAAAATACATTACAGAGAACCGTAGTTATAAGCATATATACCTAGAATAGCAGAAGAGGTCAATCTGACTGTTTTTTGTAAGTATTTATTATAATAATTAAAAATAATTTGACGTATGAAGTAATAATAATAAATAATATTAGGAAGTTTATCTGTTGGGAAGAAACACATTGCATTAAAAGGAAAGGATGGCACCCTAACAAGAAATAGGGAAGAAATACTTACAAAGGTTGAAGAATTCTACAGAAAGCTATACGAAAGTAACAGTGAATTAAACGAAGACTCTGAGATAGTCGAAGGAACAGCTCCTAAAATCTTAAAAGAAGAAGTAGCATTTGCAATAAAAAGTATGAAGAAAGGAAGAGCCCCTGGTGATGATGGTATTACATTGGATATCCTGAAAGAAGCTGGAGAACATGTAGAAAATATACTTGCAAAATTCTTTACCAAATGTCTTAATAGCAGTAACATATCAAACCAATTGGATTCTGCAACACTAATTCTTTTGCATAAAAAAAAAGGTGATAAAGATGATTTAAAAAATTACCGACCAATTAGCTTGTTACCTGCTATTTATAAAATCTTCACAAAAGTGCTAACACATCGCCTGCAGAAAAAATTAGATGCAGCTCAACCAAGAGAACAAGCTGGATTTCGAAGTGGATTCAGTACAGTGGACCATATTCAAGTATTAAGAGAATTAATTGAAAGAACACATGAATATGTACTTCCATTGTATGTTGCATTTATTGACTATGAGAAGGCCTTCGTATTAAAACATCAGCAGTCATCAACTCTTTAAGATCAACAGATGTTGAGGATGTGTACATTGACATGGTGAGATGTGTGCATAAAAATGCAAGTGCAAAATTTCGGTTACATAAAGATCCCGAAACTATTAAACTTGGCAAGAGTGTGAGGCAGGGAGATACCATTTCTCCAAAACTTTTTACTTCTGCTTTACAGATGATTTTTCAGCTGATAAATTGGAATAACAAGGGAATAAAAATAAATGGTGAATATTTAAATCATCTGCGGTTTGCTGATGACATTGTTATTTTTTCAACGGACCCATTAGAACTCCAAGACATGGTACAGGAGCTCTCAACTAGAAGTGAAGAAGTTGGACTCAAGATGAACCTACAAAAAACTAAGATCATGTTCAATAATTTCGTAGAGGAAACAAAAATACAAGTTGACAACACTGAGCTAGAAATTGCTGATTCATATATTTACCTTGGCCAGCTGATTTCAATGGATGGCAACATTATGAAAGAACTCAACAGACGTATTAAACTTGGCTGGAGTGCATTTGGAAGAAACAGTTTTATCCTGAAGGGGAAATTGCCTTTATGTCTAAAAAGAAAGGTCTTCAACCAGTGTGTATTGCCAGTCCTCTCTTATGGATCAGAGACATGGAGTCTAACAGTTGGAGCAATACGAAAGTTACAGACAACGCAAAGGAGCATGGAGAGGTGCATGCTTGGAATAACTAGGAGAGATCGAAAAAGAAACACTTGGGTGAGAGAGCAAACTAGAGTAGAGGACATCATTGTTAAAGTAAAAGGACTGAAATGGCGATGGGCTGGGCATATTGCAAGAAGAACTGATCAACGATGGACAACAGAAATTCTGAACTGGATTCCAAGAGACCACCGAAGACCTAGAAAACGTCCTCAAACTAGATGGGTGGATGAAATAAGAAAAGAGGTTGGGGTGACGTGGAAACGAATGGCCCAGGATAGACTTGTGTGGAAAGCATTTGGAGAGACCTTCATCCAGCAGTGGATAGATAATGGTTGAATATGATGATGATGATATATATATATATTCGTATAAGCGCCCGCCTGCTAACCAGAAGGTGTTTGCTAGAGACGTGAGTTCGCGCCCCAGTATGTGGGGAAAAAAAGTAAAAAAGCCAGCGTTACTACGCTCATGGCGCGATGTCTTGATCGGTGAAAGTATTAATAATGAATAAAAATACCATTGGGCCATTAAAACCGGATTTGTAGCCTGCTGACGACATGCCAGCATCCGGAACGCCGTTGGGATAACTATCGGTAACCCAGCGACGTGAAAAAGGCTATCTCAGACTCTGATGATATGAACCATAATGAAAATATGAATGGAGCATCGGTTGTCTCGCTCTTAAATCAGAACCGCGTTCGGACTTTAAGCAGAGGGGCCAGTTCGAAAAATATGCAACAGTCTCTCCTTGGAGGTGTCGGCGGTTGTAGCGGCGCCTCCAACTGTACGGCTACTAGAACCAACACAGCCCAAAGTGCTTTGCAGCCTAGTATAGGTGCAACCACTAGGGCTGAAAGACCACGCCAGCGCATGTCATGGACAATAGATATGAACACCTACATCATGCGCACCTACTATACGATTACAAAGCTGGAAACAGACATGACAAATTACAGACCCACACTTCACGCCAAATTCGCACAACAGTACCCACACCTGGACATCAGTATAGAAAGGATAACAACCCAACGCAGGAACATAATAACCAGAAATCTCTTAGCAGAGCCCATACTACAAAGGTTAAGAGATGAAGTCGCCAATGACCTGGCAAACACTTCAACCAGTGTGGCCAACCCTGAAGCACCAGCTAGTAGCGCAAGAGAACCGCTCCAACCAAGCATAGAAGAAGAAGAGAGGAGGGACGTGGAGAAAATGGAAGAAGGTTTCCAATGTGCCCTGGCGGAATATGAAGGCTCGGATGCCGCAACAAGGCCAAGAATACCACGCCAACCGGCATCTTGGAAACTCTGCAAAGCAACCAAGATCCTCAATGAACATACTCTACCACTACACCTACAGAACCACAACTCCCTACAGGAAATACACACCGCCATATACTGTGCAGCAGTAGCGGCATCACGCGCCAATGGGTACGAAGTAAGGAACGAAGGCCGAAGTAACAGAGGAAACAAAGCCCAACCACCATGGCAAGTGAGACTGGAGAAAAGAATAGAAGAGCTCCGCAGCAGCATAGGGCGAATAACCCAGTACATGCAGGGAAATAGGGGTAAGAAATTAGTGAGGAAAGTGAAGATGGCCCTTAAGAGAAATAGGATTCATACAAGACACGAAGAGCCCAATAAACACATCAGCGAATATCTGGATACCCTCAAACAAAAACTGGGTGTATACGCCAGAAGACTCCGAAGATACAAAGACTATACCAACAAAAAACAACAGAACATGCAATTCCAAGCAAACCAGAAGGCCTTCTACAGGAAGCTTCGAGAGACCCCAGCGAACAAAGACAAGTACGAAGCCCCAAAGCCAGCAGAAATAGAGACCTTCTGGAAGACACTATGGTCCAATGAAGTACAGCACAAAAGCGCCCCCTGGATTCAGCAAGAAATGGAGGCTACGAGAGGAATAGAGGAGATGGAGTACACGGGCATCACGATAGAGGAACTCCAGCAGGTAATCCAACGTACGCACAACTGGAAAGCACCCGGTATTGACGGCATACACAACTTCTGGTACAAGAAATTTACCAGCGCCCATGGCCCATTAGCCAAGGAACTTACGGCGATAATTGAAGACCCCAGCAAAATGCCTGAATTCCTCTGCAAGGGAATAACTTACCTCCTACCGAAGGACCAGGATACCAGTAACCCAGCGAAATACCGACCCATTACGTGCCTTAACACCCTGTACAAGATACTCACGGGGTGCATCTCTGAAAAAATAAGCCGGCACAGCGAAAGCAACAACTTAATGACGGAAGAACAAAAGGGATGCCAGAAAGGGACTCTGGGATGTAAAGAGCAGCTTACCATCGACTCAGTTATCCTGGAACAAGCAAGAAAACAAAAGCGAAAACTCAACACCGCATACATAGACTACAAGAAGGCTTTCGACTCTGTTCCGCACTCGTGGCTCCTTGAAATACTCAGCATATACAAAGTGCATCCCTCAATCATCCGATTCCTACAGAGCAGCATGAAACAATGGAGAACCCGGTTACAGCTAAACACGCCAGACAGTAAAATAGAAACGGCCGAGATCCCCATCCGCCGCGGAATCTTTCAAGGAGACGCACTAAGCCCCCAGTGGTTCTGCTTGGCGTTAAACCCCTTGTCAAGGATGCTGAACACAAGTAAATACGGATACATGCTGAAGAAAGACAAGAGAAACCTACATAAAGTCTCCCACCTCATGTACGTAGATGACATCAAGCTATACGCGCCAACAATCACCCAACTCCGACAACTCATCAGTATAACAGAGACATTCTCCAAGGACATAGGAATGGAATTCGGCCTCGATAAGTGCAAAATACAGAAGAATAGCAAAGAAGATTTACCAGGCATCGAACTCGAAGACGGGAGACTACTGAAGACCTTGGACGAGGGCGAAACCTACAAATACCTAGGGATAATGCAAAAACGGCAGCAGGAGCACAAGAAAGTCAAAGTCCAGCTCACGCAAGCATTCCAAGAAAGACTTAGAAGCATTGTGAAGACGAAACTGAGCGGGAAGAACACCACGCAAGCAATTAACGCATATGCGGTACCAGTGCTCACCTACTCCTTCGGGATCATCAAATGGTCCAACACTGAACTAGAACAACTCCAGCGGAAAATGAGAACCATCCAGAGAAGAGCCGGACAACTACACCCTGCAACGGCAATTGAACGGCAAACACTACCCCGGGAAGAAGGAGGACGCGGACAAGCGGACCTCAAAGACTTACATGACAAGCAGATCCAGAGCATGAGGCAATACTTCCAGTTGAAGAGTCCCCGATCGCCACTCATCCAAGCCATAATACAAGCAGATGCAAATTACACGCCACTAAACCTGTGTAGTACCGAAGAGCGTGTCCTCGAAACAGCCAACGAACAGAAACTGAGAACTTGGGCCGGAAAACCATTACATGGCAGGCACTACAATGACCTGCAACAACCACACGTTGACAAAAAGGCATCAAATTCTTGGCTGGCCAAAGGCACTCTCCAGCCAGAGACAGAAGGATTCATGCTAGCCATCCAAGACCAAGTGATCGCAACAAGGAACAATCAGAAATTCATCCAGAGAAAAGACATAGAAAGCGACAAATGCAGACACTGTCATGCGGCATCGGAGACAATCCAACACGTGATGGCAGGATGCAAGATCCTTGCGCAGTCAGACTACAAACATAGACACGATCAAGTAGCGAAAATAGTCCACCAGAAATTGGCAGCGAATGCTGGCTTTCTGACAGAAAAATGCCCGTACTACAAATATGAGCCAGAGACCGTGCATGAGAACGAAACACACAAGCTTTACTGGGATAGAGCAATCATAACAGACAAGACAGTCCCACATAACCGTCCTGACATAACCCTCGTCGATAAATCGAATAAGACCACGTACTTAATCGACATAGCAGTACCCAACACCAATAACATACAGACAACCTACACAACGAAAATCACCAAGTACCAAGATCTCAGACATGAAGTACGAGATATATGGGGTATGGAAAAGATCCTCATCATCCCGTTAGTCATCTCAGCAACAGGGATAGTACCAAAAACGCTTGCGACGAATTTGGAGATACTCAACATTGACCCAAACACCTACATTGAAATACAAAAAGCCACAATCCTAAACACGTGTCACATTGTCAGGAAGTTTCTAGACATGGCACATTAAGAAGTGATGTAAAAAGAGGCTTGGGAACATGGCGCTCTGCCCGTCCCAAAGCCTGTTTCCGCCAAGAATGGGCGAGGAAAACTTTTATATATATATATATATATATATATATATATATATATATATATATATATATGACTAATATATTGTATAAGAATTATGCGAACTTCGTGGATTTTTTTTTTGGGCTGATAAAATTTCAATATGTGAAACGAGACCAATTTGGTTTGATTATCATTTTATTTTTTTTTCTGTAAATAATAGTTTTCCAGAAAGAAAACATGTGCTAAAATTTTTATTTAATTGTAAAAATTAACCTAATTATTGAAAATATTAAATGACTATTATTGGGATTTAACCTAAATATATTAGTATTGTTGAAACAAAAACAAAATTGTATTTATACTTTAATATTCAAGGGCGGTCAAAATGACTGCAGCCGGGGTTCTAGGTATAATGAAAGTGCCATGGTTCTAGTGTTAAGAAAATATCCTGGAAGAAGCAAGACGGAATTTCTGGAAATCCCAGAACAAAATTACCCCTGAAAATTTCACATACAGACAAGGTTCCAGTGGTCTAAAATAAAGGATTACAGGGCTCCCAGCCAACTTTTGACAAGAAACTAGGAAAATAAGGACTACTTTTTATGAAAAAAAGGATCAATACGGACCTAATACTCAACCATGTTTGGCGCAGATGCTCTTGAGCCATAAAACATCCAAACAAACGGACCTAATATAGTGACTCGCACACAATTTTTTTTTTAATAATTGTCACTCAAAATGCAAAAAGTTCCTCGATATCCCTTTACCTTTTCTTTTAAATATTGGTCCTTTTTCATAGGGAGCAATTATAAAAAATTATATTTTATACTACATCGCCCCTACCCCCTTAAAAAAAAGATGTAAGCAAGAAAAATTGAAAAATAAAGTAAACAGTGCTGGTTTTATTTACTCAAAGCAGAATGCAAATATTTATTATGCAATCTCAACAATTGCTTAAATTCAGAATAAAAAAAATTCAATTCATTAAATTATGATACATGTAAAAATTATGAAATAATTTTGTTAACTGATTTAACCTTTAGCTTACGGGGCTGGAAAACGGAAATTTTTTGTTCCATACAGGGAAATATCGCTTCTTCCACAGGCCTCCAGCCATACAAATCAACCAACCTAAGTAGCACTTGAAAGCATCACTACATGTGGTCAGGAGAGAAGTTTTTTTGTGCTTATGTACAAATAAACAACGTGTGGCAACAACAAGTGCAAACAAGTGGGCACGTGTTGTACGTTAGTGAAAGGTAAACCTACTCATAATCTAACAGCAGATCGTTAACTTTCGTACAAAGCAATGAAGAGAAGAAAAAGGTCTTGTTTGCACAATAGGCCTTTATTTGTACCCCCCTCACTTTTAGTTACCACCTGCGATCAAGCCATTTGTACTACTAAATTGACCATTGATTTGGGAAGAACAAGAAAAGTGGGAAACTCTGGGATAGGGTCTATCCCAGCCTCATTCTCTTGGGAGGTAAATTTGCTGGGATATACGTCGTCTCGCCCGTAAGCTAAAGGTTAATAAATAGCCTTGTTAAAAAAGGGATGAAAAAAGAATTATCGATTCAGAGTAGATTTGAGAATGATTACAATCGGTTTATATGATTACAATTATGATTACCTAAATATCAAAATTTAGATTATACCTGATTACGATTAGTCAATTTTCATTTTTCAATTACGACTATGATTATGAATACACATACATAGTTACAGATTATAATCATGATTACTTGCTGACTTTTTAAATACAGATCGAACTATTTTTTTTTAATTCAATGTCTCAAATTGAACTTATTAATGATGTTGAAGGGGCATGAGTGTGCCACTGAGAACAGGGTGTCTACCCAAATTCTATTTCAAACTTCCCTGACTTTTCCAGGTTTCCAGACCAAATCTTAATCGATTTCCAGTCGCTAATTACAGTAAACAACACACAATGCACTAAAATTTACATAATTAAAATAAGTTTTAAGGCCATAAATTCCATTAATGTAAACCCCAAAGCCATTTATAACTCAATTATAGTGAATTTACAAATTCAAAAGCTGTATTAAAAAGTGTATTTCTTTACACTAAAAACTTGCACTAATTAAATATTTACAGCAACATTTCCATTCGGCCCTTTTTGAGTTCATTATAAAAGAGTTTAACTATATAATCGCAAAGCTGATGCTTCATCTATTTCATTTAAAATGTGTATGACTATACAGGTAAGGAGATTGGTATAATAAAAATTCCTTACAGATTGGATAATTTAGCTAAAAACACTTTTTGTTTTTCAAGTTTTAGTTATATATTTGGCAAACATTTTCTCCTGAGAAATATATAGGCTTAATAATTTTATATAAATTATATTAGTTTTGGTGCAAAATGGTAACTTTTGGAAGAAGTTTAGTCAAAAGTACAAGTTTTTCAAATTTTTCAGTAGGTAATGTGGTATGAAAAGCACAGTTCAGGAAAATTATTTTAATAAGTTATTTATTATAACAATGAATTTCAAATTTCCCTGACTTGGGCCTTTGTATTTCAAATTTCCCTGACTTTTCCAGATTTTCCGTATGAGTAGACAGACATCCTGTGAGGACTAATTCGAAATGGCTGTGAAAATTAAGGTAGGTCCGAACACAACCAGATTATAATAAAAAACTATAATTCTTTAAGGCTATTTGCCGGCCAAAATGGCTGAAGAGTTGCTGTCATTTCAGGTATTTAAGCGGCTATATGGCTGCTTAAAAACCTGAAAGGACAGCAACTCTTCGGCCATTTCGGCCGGCAAAAACCTAAAAGGGTTAAACTGATTTAATAATTGGGGAAAAATTTAAAAGCAAATATTGTTTCTCATTTTATAAAAAATACAACATAGAAAAATATAAAACTTTTCCAATAATTTCACTACAGAATTGTTCACTGTTCATTTATTTCTAAACCACCGATTGATTTTTAACTTTTTAAACCTTGGTTCGCTGTCATACAAATAATATATATAAAAAACACTAGACCAGAAGGAGGTGTCAAACTTTTAAATAAAAATTACATTAACACAAAAATTGCAGACACTAACACATACAGATCTAAATGTGTTAAATATTTGTTTAAAAGAAAATTGAAAAAGCTAAGAAAATTTTAAGAAAAAGGTTAAGAAAAGAAAACTGAAAAAGCAAAATTATTATATATTTATTGAAGGGGTTGTACTCCACAGCTGGTGAAATTTCAGGACATCTTGCCAGTTATTTTTTAAATTAGAAAATGTTCAGATTTCTTTTTCATTAATACCTTACTTTCTATTACAGCAGTTAAGCTCAATGAAAACTTTTTTTTTTTCTTTTTTTCCATAAGAGTCCATATAATGAAAAAATTAATTTTGCTGTTTTGCAAAGATGTTTCAATATCTTTGTGTCATTATATAATGACATTACGTTAAACACTGTATCTTTGATAACTGTGTCAGTAAATGGTTAAATTGTCACTGTTGAAGTTACCATTGGTGAGTGGGAACAATAACAATGGAATATCAATGTTTTATTGTGAATGCAGAGGTAAAGTAAGGTCTTGAAAGAAGTTCAATATGCCTAAGATGGTAAAATTAAAATTGTACAAACAATGATATTAAAATAAAAGAGTTAAAATGTTTTCTTAAATGTTACCACATTATCCATCACAAGTTGAAGAGAAGACTCAGTGTTTTTGCCTCCAGTATTTATTGGAGTCAAAAAACACCCTGAAACATTTTAACTCTTATTTTAACGTCAAAGTTTTTACAATTTTAACTTTACCATCCTATGCATGCTGAACTTCTTTTAAGAAGACACCATAAATTATATTGATTATATCTTGTGATATACTAGTGGCAATCAGAATGTAAATTAAAAAAAATTAAAATCATGAATTTAAAAATGCAACTTTATTTTACCTCTATGTTTGTAATAATAAAATTGACTTGGAAGGGGGGGGGGGGGAGAATATGCTAAACTTTCTAAAGGCCCATAAATCTTGTCCCTGCCAGCTTAGTCTGGAGTTGTAATTCCCCCACATTGCATAGATGTAACGTTCTGCAGCTTCATCACCTCTGACCAATCAGCATTTAACAATGTGAATTCTATCACACCATGATTGCTTTTGAAAATACCTTTGTAAACATATGAATATTGTGAATTGTTTAACTAATTTCCAATAGCATCCACTAAAGGTGAAAAAAAAGGGGACTAAATGATTAAAAAAAAGACTAATATGGACTTGGGATGAAAATACTGACCTTTACGTAAAAAAAGGACAAACTAGGAGCCCTGAAATTATCATTAAAAAACGAAACTTACATTTTAAGCGATATATTGCTGAACCTAATGTGGTATTTTTTGTTTGGATTTTTTATGGTGAAAGAGCTCTCTGGGCTATACTGTGCCGATAACGTGGTATTGAATCATATACTTAATGTATACCAAAAATTAATATTTGTATTAATAAAAACATACATCAAGGCTCAGTTTCTTTAAGGGGTAGTTGTTCATTAATGCTTTCAACATTGAGTAAAACAAATTACACTAAAACAAATTTGAAAGGCTTTAACAAAAATATTTGTGCTTCTATGGAGCAAGGAAGCAAAAGTAATGTTTTATTGGTGAACTGGAATAAAGTTAATTTCCACATCCTTTATATATTAGAGTAAACATTTTTATGGTGACATAAAACATTGACTAAATATTCAAATGCATGTTCAAAAGCTATGATTAAAGGGTAAACTAAACTAAATATCCGGCAATTAGAACACTTGCCTCTTGTCCATAAGGTAACCGAGATATAACTTCTGGAGCCATCCAGTAAGGTGTTCCCACTAAAGATTTTCTTTTTGGTAAGTCAGTAGAAACTTGAGCACAAAACCCAAAATCAGATAATTTTACCTAAATACATGCACACACACAAAAAACAAAGTCAAGGATTACCAAAAGTTAATTCATAAAACATTTCGAAACAAACTGCAGTACTCTTTCATGCAAGCACACTGAAAGAGAAAACAACTAGTGTGGCACAAGCATTGTGTGATGCACAAAATTAATTGATTTGACAATGTGCTTGAAAACATTTCTGGGTAAGTACCACCCTCATATGCAAGGCAAATAATACATTACTTTTTACTGCACTTCCTAAATGTCACTTACATTCTCTGTTCCTTCAATATTTGGTTTGCCTTACACAACTAGTAATAAGGTTTTATTTATTAACATCCGAAGACACTGCCAAAGTCATAAAATTATTCGTAAAAAAGAAAGGTTAGAACTGTTTATTCTCACAGAACGACACCCAAAATTCTAGTTAATCATTCACATCAACATCTCATCTAGTAGGTACTTTGCCAAGATGGCATAGCCTAGTCCTAACCATAGTTGTCTTTTGGCTAAAAGCAACTTTTTGAAATGCCATCAGGTATACTACAAGAAAATATAAAGCAATCTTTTCTCTTGGATGTAACTACAACCTCGAGTTGTTTAATACAGGCATCTCTATGCTATGATTTACAATTCATAATTATGAAGCCCAAACACACATTACATTATTTTTTAAAGTAAAATTAATAAATCATACCAAGAACAGTCTATTCATGTGTGATATTATGCCCTGTATGAGGTGGTTTTTTTTTCTATGTTCATTTTCTAATAGAGAATATTTTTTTTACTATTTTGAAAAAAAGCTCAGTTCAATATGCTGAAGCACATACATAATTCAGAAAATGAAAATAGAAACTAGGTTTTATGGTGCAAGGACAGCTAAGGTTGTGCTACACTAATGCAAATATAACTCAATGAGGTAGTTTGAAGTAGACAAAATTTTTAGACGTCACTTAAGATATTCAATGATAATAAACTAAATGACAATCTATGACTGAACATTGAGGATATGATCCTATTTCATTAAAAATTCTTTTACATTGATTTTAAATTAAAAAATGAAATGAAAATTTAAATTTATTAAATAAGCATAAAAATTATTAAATAACTCATTTAGATCAGAAAACTGAATTTGGTTATGTAGAATAGACATTCAGTGTTTTGCTTATTAAAGTAATTTTTTACTGCACGTAATCCATGAGAATCACAAGTTTTATTTTACCTTTTGTTTTTGGTCTATATAAATGTAAACCTAAGATATTCCAAAATTCTCAGCAGTTTTAAATCAAAGCTATTGATGAAGAGTTGGTTGTAGTTTTACAGTGCAAAGGCAGCAAGGGTCATATGCCAAACGAGGCTGTTGACGAATCTAACATCGAAAAGTAAATAAAAATTCCTCATTTTTACATATCAGTCTCCATAAACATCTCTTCACCCTTACACGTTAATAACAGTAAAAAACTTACGCGTCCATCACTGGCTAAGAGTATAGAATCACTCTTTATGTCTCTGTGAATAACACCTTGGGAATGTAGAAAAGCAAGAGCATTGAGACACTGTTTACATACAGTAGCAATTTGCTCTTCATCCATACGTGCATGAGTAACTATATCTGTTAAAGCTCCACCTTCTAGAAACTCCATTACCACCCATAATTCTTGACCAACAAGGAAGCTATCAAACATTTCAACAATATTGGGATGATGGTAGTCACGCATAATTACAACCTAGTATAAATAAAAATAAATTAAGATTTCTATAAGGAAAAAATTTAACAATGCCTCAAATTTATAGTTTTCTAAAACTTATTTATATCTCACATTTGGCTAAGGGGCGTTCAAGTATTATGTGAGCACATTTCTGGCCATTTTGTACTCCCCCTTGTAAGAAAAAATAAGCAAATGCCTGACACCCCTTCATGATTACAATACCCTTCAAGATTTTAATTCTCAAATTTTTGTTACTTTTATAGAACTATATATATATATATATATTGAACTATACATTAAACTATATGTTACACATATCAAACTGTAAAGGACAATATTTTATTATAAAGTGTTTTGTCACCTTTTTATTACATATTTCTTATGCTGTAAGCAAATAGTAGATAAGAAGTGGATTTGATAAAATACATGTATGAAAAGTACTGCATTCATTATAATTTAAAAATATCAGAAGAGCCACTGGGAGTCTAGAAGGTGGCCCCCCAACGAAAAACGGTTGATAGCCAGCCACTAGTTTAACATGGCAGCTACAGCATCTGGGGAAAAAAATTTCCTGACATTTCTTTAATTTTCAGAAGCTTTGCTTAAAATTTCCTCTTTTTTCCTTCTCTTGATCACGTTTTACATGAATTAAGAATTCAAATTCAAAAAATTAAAATGTAATTGACTACACACACACATATATATATATATACACACACACACTTTAATATCCTGGTAGCAATAGTAACTTTGGACTTGAAAAGTCCTGATTTTTATATATTAGGTTTACCGGAAAGTTCTGTCTGTTTGGGAAGCAAAAGAAAATAATGAATTTTTCATACCTTCAATAACATTTATTGTACAATATAATTTCCGACGTTACTTATGACCTCTTGTCAGCGTGATGGTGATTTGTAAATACCATTTTTTTTAAATGTCTTTTTCTTACAGGCGACGAATTCAAGTAGTGCTTGACTGACACCTGCTTCAGTTTTGAATTTTTTCCCCTTCAAAAAATTTTGGAAGGAGAGAAACAAGTGATAATCGGGGGGTGCTAGGCCTGTGGAGTATAAATGGTGTATGTGGCAGAATTTCCCAGCCTAGCTCTGTAAGTTTCTGACGAGTCACCAAAGCAGCATGTGGTCTAGCATTATCATGGTGCAGTATGATGTGCTTCTTATTGAATATCGCCGGCCTCTTTTCTTTGACTTCTTTGTTTAAATCATCCATTTGCTGACAGTGTCTCTCTGAATTGAGCTTCTTGTTAGGGTTCAAAAGCTTATACTATATGGGTCCTTAGATGTCCCACCATATACACAGCATTCTCTTATTCAGGGTCAAGCTTGGTTTAAGGATGGAGGGGGAATGTTGTCCAGGCTCACAATATGCTCTTTTCCTAACAATGTTTTCTTAGTTAATCCACTTTTCATCACCAGTTATCATCTGGTCCAAGAAGGGTTTGTTTTTGTTCCGAGCAGGCAGAGATGTGCATATGGCGACTCGATCATGTAAATTTTTCTCACTTAACTCATGAGGCACCCATCTAGAATATTTATAGACCAATCCTAGTTTCCAAATATGGTCTGAAATGGTTTGTTGGGCTGAGTTAAGCTTTTCTGCAATCTCTTATGTTGTCAAAAAAGGATCTTGACAAAAGCGTCATCGATCAAAAATGGCCACCCAAAGCATAGCTTATTAAGGACAAGAAATCACCTGCTTCAAATTTTTTAAACCATCTCTTGCATGATTTAGCCGAAACTGCATCTTCACCAAAAACTTCCACTAAATTTCGACATGCTTCTGTAGCATTTTTGCCTTGTTGGAATTTGTACAAAATACAGTGTCATAAATGAACTTTATCAGTAGCCATGTTGATGGCCCACTGATGGATGGCCAATGGCGTCTCGCTTGGTAATGAAATGTGACACTTTCGTTTCGGTTAATTTTGAAGAACAGATGTGTATAAATGCAATGATAAAGAGAGAAACAGCCATGTGTGTCTCAAATGAACATGTGCACCGTGTAATGAAACTTGAGATAACATTATCCAACAGAACTTTCCCATAGACCTAATACGCACACACACACAGGGTGGTTATAATTAAACTTGACCTATTTAGAGCACCCTGAAGCTTGAACCGTTTAGTAGATTTGCACCAAAATTGGTATATAGACTATTCAAAGGATGCGGAAAAGGAATCTGCAAAAATATTTACTTCAAAAACGTTCGCTATGGGGCGCTTTTTAGCGCAATACTGCAAAAGCAACCCATGAAATGACTAACACGCAAGACAAATGACATTTTTAATGTTTACTAACACTTATTGCATCGAAACATTTCAAATGAACGTTGTGCGAGCAATAACAATTGCAGGCGTACTATGGAAAAAAAATATTTTTCACATGCAGATAGAGAGTAAAGAAATGCAGCAGGTCAGCACCTTTTAATCGTGTACAGAATGATGCAATGGAGGTTGCTCAATGTAGCCGCTATCATTCACTTGTAAAAGTTTATGGCCCTGTCAAATGTTCTGTGACGGCCCTTCGGTGTTGTTAGTTGCTCCAGACATTTGTTTTGCTGCAACTACAGAAACGACAGTGCGTTACATCTACCATTTCAATGCAAGATGGTGCGCACCCATATGTTGCATGGACCATCAAAGCTTTTTTTGCTCCAGCATTTCACCGACGAGTACGTTATCATTCATTCGTTTACTAATCACTGACACACGTTTTGCTGGATCTCACTCCGTACGTCTTCTAGTTGTGGGATCATTTAAAGAATTTGGTTTATTGTGGAAGTGTTGCTATGTTAGCAGAATCCAAGAATTCCATAACGCTGCATGTGTAAAGCCTCACAGAGGATTAGTTGCGATGCGCTGTTGAACACATTCTGCATTGGCTTGAATTGTTACAAATAAATGATGACGGCCACATCGAGGAACACCCATTACATCGTCCTGTACACGATTAACAGCTGCTTAAATGTCATATTTCTTTACGCACTATCTGCATGTGCAAAAATTTTTTTTTTCTATTGTACACCTGCAGCACCGGGGTACTGTTATTGCTCGCACAACTTTCATTTTAAAATGTTTCGATGCACTAAGTGTTACTAAATATTGAAAATGTCATTTGTATTGCGTGTTGGTCATTTCACAGGTTACTTTTGCCATATTGCACTAAAAAGCGCCACCTAGCGGACGCTTTTGAAGTAAAATTTTTTTTGTAGATTTCTTTTTCGCAGCCTTTATGTGGTCTATATACCGATTTTGGTGTCAATCCGTTGAACGGTTCGAGCTCCAGGGTGCTGTAAACAGGCCAAGTTTAATTATAACCACCCATATTGACTGTGTGTGCTCTCTCTCAATATATATATATATATATGGCCTGCAAAAGGGTTGCTGGTATCTAACTGGAAGGAGACCCACACGCTGAAGGTATGTGACGATGTGTGGAACCGGCCTGTCCAGTAACCTAGTGTCCTACCCCGCCTTCAAGTGGTGCAGGCTGGGCTTTCTATTTATGAGGCAAATTAATATTTGCTGCACGGATGGAAAGGCGGAAGGGGAGGGCTAATTCACCAACCCGTCTAGCCAGCGTGGTGAAATGATGGCTAATTCCTCCACTATGCTTACACACCAAAAACAATGGCTCCTAGTCTCCAGGTGCTGGAGTGCTCCTGATCAAGGCAGCGGTCAGCGTGGCATGAAAGCAGGGGGTGCTAAGAATCACTGGAATGGCCCAGGCTGCCGTTTGTTATTGACCTTGGCAACGTATAATGGACGATCCCTTGCTTCTGAAGCAAAACTTCAGGAATTAGAAGAAGAACTTGACAAGATCAAATGGGACATTGTAGGACTCAGTGAAATTAGAAGAAAAGGTGAAGAGTTGGTGGAACTTAAAAGTGGACATTTGTTTTATTATAGAGGAACGGAAACTGGAAGAACAAGTGGTGTTGGCTTCTTAATCTACAAAAGAATTAAAGTCTACCTTCTTGAAGTCCAAAGCACGTCAGATCGAGCAGCGAGGTTCGTTGTTCAACTAACCCAGCGATACCAACTTCAGATAGTACAAGCATATGCACCAACGTCAAGCCATACCGACGAGGAGGTTGAAGAATTCTATGAAGAAATCAAACAGTTACATACCAAGGGGAAACAACACATCAAGCTCATCATGGGAGATTTTAATGCAAGAATTGGACAACAGGAACAAGGAGAGACATCGGTTGGTAAATATGGATACGGGGAAAGGAATGAACGTGGCGATCAACTCAGCAGAGTGCAGAAGCTGAAAACCTTAGCATCATGAATTCATTTTTGAGAAGAAACTGCAAAATGGACATGGAAACACCCAAATGGGAACTAGTGGAAATTGACATGGCAAACAAGAAATCAATTATTGAAGATTGCAACGTACTGAACAGATTTAATACCGGATGTGATCATCGAATGGTGAGATGTAAAGTGCACTTAAATACTACATTAGAAAGACAGAAGCTCATTAGGAAACAAGTATATAAGAGGGTAGATTTAAAGAAATTAAAAGAAAATAGCGAGGCATTCAGTTTGGAATTAAAAATCGCTTTTCTGCACTGGAAGGACTTATTGAAGAAGTTGACATCTCAGAAGCAAATGAAAACATTGTTAAGACAATAATTGAAACTGCTGGGGAAATTGGTGGTGTAATATGTAAAAAGCAGAATAGCAAATTATCTGAGAAGACGAAACAGCTCATGAAAAGGCGAAGACATATGAAGGTGGACAATCAAAATACCAGTTGCAGGATCGAGTATGTAGAACTTTGCAAAACTTTGCGCAAAAACATGAAAGAAGATATAAGAAAATTCAATTGTGAGTTAGTAAGGAAGGCCATTGAAAGCAACAAGAGCCTTAGGGTTGTTAAAGGAAGTTTGTCTATTGGGAAGAAGCACATCATTGCATTAAAAGGAGAGGATGGCACTGTAACAAGAAATAGGTAAGAAAAACTTAGAAGAGTTGAAGAATTCTACAGAAAACTATATGAAAGTAACAATAAATTAAATAGAACATTGAAATAAAATTGAAGGAATAGCTCCTAAAATCTTAAAAGAAGTATCAGCATTTGCAATAAAAAGTAGGAAGAAAGGAAGAGCCCCTGGTGATGATGATATTACATTAGATATCCTAAAAGATGCTGGAGAACATGTAGAAGACGTTTTTGCAAAATTCTTTACCAAATGTCTTAACAGCGGTAACATACAAACCAATGGGATTCTGCAACAGTAATTCTTTTGCATAAAAAAGGTGATAAAGAGGATTTAAAAAATTACCGCCAATTAGCTTGTTACCTGCTATTTATAAAATCTTAACAAAAGTGCTAACACATCGCCTGCAGAAAAAATTAGATGCATCTCAACCAAGAGAACAAGCTGGATTTCGAAGTGGATTCAGTACAGTGGACCATATTCAAGTATTAAGAGAATTAATTGAAAGAACACATGAATATGAACTTCCATTGTGTGTTGCATTTATTGACTATGAGAAGGCCTTTGACTATACTAAAACGTCAGAAGTTATCAACTCTTTAAGATCAACAGACGTCGATCATGTGTACATTGACATGGTGTGTATAAAAATGCAAGTGCAAAATTTCGGTTACATAAAGATACCAAAACTATTAAACTTGGCAAAGGGGTGAGGCAGGGAGATACCATTTCTCCAAAACTTTTTATTTCTGCTTTACAGATGATTTTTCAGCTGATAAATTGGAATAACAAGGGAATAAAAATAAATGGTGAATATTTAAATCATCTGCGGTTTGCTGATGACATTGTTATTTTTTCAACGGACCCATTAGAACTCCAAGACATGGTACAAGAGCTCTCAACTAGAAGTGAAGAAGTTGGACTCAAGATGAACCTACAAAAAACTAAGATCATGTTCAATAATTTTGTAGAGGAAACAAAAATTCAAGTTGACAACACTGAGCTAGAAATTGCTGATTCATATATTTACCTTGGCCAGCTGATTTCAATGGATGGCAACATTATGAAAGAACTCAACAGACGTATTAAACTTGGCTGGAGTGCATTTGGAAGAAACAGTTTTATCCTGAAGGGGAAATTGCCTTTATGTCTAAAAAGAAAAGTCTTCAACCAGTGTGTATTGCCAGTCCTCTCTTATGGATCAGAGACATGGAGTCTAACAGTTGGAGCAATACGAAAGTTACAGACAACGCATAGGAGTATGGAGAGGTGCATGCTTGGAATAATTAGAAGAGATCGAAAAAGAAACACTTGGGTAAGAGAGCAAACTACAGCAGAGGACATCATTGTTAAAGTAAAAGGACTGAAATGGCGATGGGCTGGGCATATTTCAAGAACTGATCAACGTTGGATAACAGAAATTCTGAACTGGATTCCAAGAGACCACCGAAGACCTAGAAAACGTCCTCAAACTAGATGGGTGGATGAAATAAGAAAACAGGTGGGGGTGACATGGAAGCGAATTGCTCAGGATAGACTTGTGTGGAAAGCATCTGGAGAGACCTTCATCCAGCCATGGATAGATAATGGTTGAATATGATGATATATATATATATACATACACACAGTTGAATCTCTATTTAACGAAGTGCCATCGTTCCTCTGAAAAACTTCGTTATAAGGAAAATTCGTTAAATAGAAATTAACATAAATGTTGAAACTTAATTTCGATAAAATGAAAAAGGTTGAATTTGGACAGTAAAAACTAATTTTAGTAGACTCTTCTTTTCTCCAACGAATTTAAATATTTTTTGTATACAAATACGTAAATATTAATAACAAAAAGCAAAGACCAGGCTTACCTTGCACCTGTATAATCCTCATACTATATATTTGAAACAGAGAAATAATTCTTAAAAACTTATTCCAGATGTTCCTTGCATGCTCCCTACCCCTTCCCCATTGAGTTCAAACCCATTTTAAAAAAATGCAACACGTATGTGCGAGAAGCAAATTTCGTGGCTTAGCTAGACCTGCACAGTAATAACACTTTTACTACACCCCCTTCTGCCTCTATGTTCCCAGTTTAGAACAAGAAAATTCAACGGGCCGTATGTCCACAATACAGGAGGCTACTTCACCTCCGTCTTTCTTGCTTAAAATCCTTGTCTATCCCTTCTATCTAACAGGCCCGCTGAAAAATTGTAAAAGGTAAATTAAAAAAAAAATCAAATTCTTTATAAAAAGAACTTCGTTATATAGAAATTGTTTTTCGTAATATGGAGACAAATTTACATGTTAGTGCCATTCAAAGTCAAGGTTCCGCCGAAAATTTCGTTATATGGAAGTTCGTTATATGGAGACTCTACTGTATATATATATATAGGGTGGTTATAATTGAACTTGGCCTACTTAGTGCACACTGGAGCTTGAACCGTTCAGTGGAATAATCTATATACCAAAATTGGTATATAGATTATTCAAAGGATGTGGAAAAGGAATCTGGAAAAAAAACAAAAAACAAAAACAAACCCGTCTGCTAGAGGGCGCTTTTTAGTACAATACTGCAAAAGTAACCTATGAACTTACCAACATGCAACACGAATATATTATTGATGCAATACGAATATATTGTTGATGCAATACAAATATATTATTGATACAACTACAATAAAGTGGCAACAACAGCCTCCTACCTTTATTAAGGTGTACTGAAAAAATGTGACGAAATATAAAGTACTGTTTTTTTCTAATTGACCTCTGTAAAAACATCTTCAATGTTAATAGCTGCTTACCCAAAGGAGCCTTGCAAATTATGAGGGTTAATCATAAAGTTTTTGCCCCAATTTTTATTAGCCAAAATAAGGTACAGATAGGTAATTACAAATATACGTACTATTCTACGTACCTTACACCATTTTTCCACATAGTCCCCACACTGGTTCAGACATTTGCCCCATAAGAACATTAAATTTAAGATGCCCCTGTGGTAGAATTTGTCCGGCTGTCTATGGAACCACCGTCGGACTGCTGTCTCGACTTCATCGTTACATGTGAGTTGCTGTCCTGCCAGGAACTTCTTCAGTGGACTGAAAACGTGGAAATCACTAGGGGCAAGGTCCGGACTGTATGGTGGGTGGTCCAGACTCTCCCAGTGAAATGGCTAGAGCTTGTCAGCGGTACTGATTGTCACATGTGGCCTCGCATTGTTGTGGAGGATAACCACGTGGT
>QLNU02015360.1:311596609-311622028 GCA_006491805.2 Dysdera silvatica
CTGTATATAACATGTTACCTTTTCAATGAGTGAAACTTTTTCTTAAGCATAACGATAGGCCTTTAAGCACCAACAGTTTGAAAATATTCTCTGAAAATAAACTGTATATTTATGAAGTAGAGATTTACTTTATATTGTATCTCAGCATTTTATTATTCTCATAATTAATTTCATATATACTATGCATTATTAAAATTTAAATTTATAAAGATATTCTGCACTGTTAAGTTTTATCTAAGCCAATAAAATAATGAATTGATGTTTATATTTTTTGACATTGCCGTCTAAGTCAGTTGCTTTATGGTGCAAAAATATGCATATTTATACTGTGCCAATAATTAGCATTTAGAACAGTGTCAAATTAGAATACCTTAAGCGTCATATACAGTAGTGGACAAAATTGTGGAAACCTTTTGAAAAAAGTTTATTTTAGAGGTTTGATGGCTAATAACACCACTTTTTTTTGTACCAATACTATAAAATTATATATCATTAGAAAGGTAATTTAATAAAGATTGTAATGCAATAACATTTGTTCAATTATCTGTATTCTATCAAAAGTTATAGCCAAATAACCAGAAAAAAGAAGCACAGCTTGCTTACATTTATATGAAGTAGCTTTCCTTCATTTGAATGTGGCCAATGAGCATGAGTGTTTACAGAGCCAATCAGGTGTCATCTTGTTTTGGCAATGAGCCAATCATGTTTTCTCTTGTTTTGGCAATGAGCCAACAGGTTACAGGACATTTATCAGTGTGTTCTGTAATTGCTATCAAGTTGGTTGTTTTTTTTTTGTGCTCTTTGATTTAGTGTGCTTGTAAAACGTAATAAAATTAAAGAAATGGCGCAAAGAGTTGACTGGTCACCTAGGAAGCGATGTAAAATAGTAATATTAAGTGAACAAGGCTACAGTTATGAAGAAATTAGAAGAAATATTGGGGGAAACTTAACTAAAGGTGGCATTTCTAAATTTTTGAAGAAGTATAAGGAGACTCAGTCATTACAAAACCAGACTGGTAAAGGCAGAAAAAGGTGCACAACAGCAAGTGATGATAGAAGAATTAAAAGACAGTGCCTAGGTGACAGGAAAAAATCATCTCTGTGTATACAAGGTGAAATGGCGCAATGCAATGTGAAGTTAAGTGCAAGGACTGTTCGGCGCAGACTGCATGAATGTGGTCTAAATGCAAGAATTCCACGAAAAAAGCCATTTTTGTCTGTCAAACAGAGGTTGAAAAGATTAAACTGGGCTAAAACCCATGTTAACTGGACAACGGAACAATGGGACAGTGTAATTTGGAGTGATGAGACCAAAATCTCACTGTTTGGTAGTGATGGCGTAAAATACGTATGGAGAAGAATTGGAGAAGATTTCCATCCTGAGTGCATTACACCTACCGTGAAACACCCAGTTAGTGTTATGATTTGGGGTTGTATAACATCAAGAGGTGTGGGCAGAATTTGCGTGATCAATGGGAATATAAATGCCCAAAGATACATAAATGAAATACTTGAGCCCAAGCTGCAGCCTTCTGCATGTGATCTTTTCCAAGATAATGAAGCATTTATATTTCAACAGGATTCAGCTCCATGTCATGTTGCTCGTGTGTGCAAAAAATGGTTTCAAGATCATCATATTCAACTGCTGGAATGGCCTGGAAATAGCCCAGACCTTAACCCCATCGAAAATCTATGGAGCCGGCTAAAGAAGCTTGTTAGTCGGAAGCAACCCAGCAATAAAACACAATTAACAGAAGCAATAATTCAATCTTGGTTTCATATTATAACAGCTGCAGAACTAAAGAACTTGGTTCACTCCATGGGAAAGCGTTGTAAGGCCGTAATTAAGGCTAAAGGTTACCCAACTAAGTATTAACTGGTATGGTGAACATTTTTGTATATCTCATTTTTTCTATGTATATCACCTTTCTTCTTTATGAATGCTGTTCTATTAAAATACGATTCATAAATGTTATTGCATTACAATCTTGATTAAATTACCTTTCCAATGATATATAATTTTATAGTATTGGTACAAAAAAAAGTGGTGTTATTAGCCATCAAACCTCTAAAATAATCTTTTTTCAAAGGGTTTCCACAATTTTGTCCACTACTGTACATGATCTATTTTTTAATACAGCAATAATACGAATAAAATCACAAAACGGATACCTCATTGAAGAGCAATTCTCCGCTGTTGCTTGTGT
Source organism: Dysdera silvatica (assembly GCA_006491805.2). Taxonomy (NCBI): domain Eukaryota; kingdom Metazoa; phylum Arthropoda; class Arachnida; order Araneae; family Dysderidae; genus Dysdera; species Dysdera silvatica. The sequence goes on from QLNU02015360.1 coordinate 311,598,817, forward strand.
AAATCCATTTTTGCTACCTGGCGGCCTGTACTTTTCTCTGTGGCAATGCACACAATGCCAGTTGATCCTTCACCAATTTTAATAAATTATCTAAATTATCACGTGGACCCAGGACTCACAACCATTTGCAAGGCTGCCCGAAACTAATATAAATAAGATAAAACAAATGTTAAAGTGTTACTTAGGAACTAATAAACATCTAAATTTTAACAGCAAATGTAAAATATACTTAAATGCTAAGTATAGCACAAACAAACATATATATATACAGTTGAGACACATTATTAGAACTACTAGGTGCTTCTGACAATGTGTACACAGTCAATGAAATAAGGTGCATGCCATAATCTGACTTGGTGTGCATGTAAGGGTATATGTTGGCTGTTTGCTAAACATATCAACGAAAGCTCTGACGGGGAAAGGACGTGATTTATAAGAGTTACAAAAAGGAATGATTTGGAGCTCACAGTGCCAGCTTTTGCGAAACTGCAAATTTTATAACACATTGCCCTATGCCTATAGTGAGAGTGTATAATGCATGGACAAACAGAACAATTTTGAGGGATAAGGGTTCAAACTATGGAGTACCACAAGACATTTATGTTAGAGGTAAGCTGCACCTGTAAAGCCTCACCAGGGTGTATACTGCTTTTTGTGAACTTAATTTCATGACCTTGTGGTAACACATTAAATATTTGGAGGTATATAGTGATGCGTGATTGCAAGATATTTTAGTTGATTGTCTTGATTACTTGAACATCTCAAAACCTCTCAATGATTTTTTAAACCTGACTTGATACATTGTGTAACCGTAAATAAAAAAAAATTAACTAATGTTCAACTACCATTTATATTTACTTATATACAATGTTTGGCCACTGTTTGTTTTGAATGATAAAACAAAATTGTAATTGTATCTTTACCAGCCATGTTTTTGAATATAAATATATCATCTACTATATTTACTGTGCATTTCTTATAACAAAAGCAATTTGAATATGTTTATAACTTTAAGAATAAATGAAGCTTAAAACATCAGAGGGTCTATTTTTGAGTCACTCGATGCAATGTTGTATACCATACATAACACCCACTTAGAATTACAATTGAAGAAATTGAAAATTAACCCAGTATAGACATGTATTGAAGAACTATTCAAAGATTGCAAAAACACTGATAGACCTGCAACAATCTAATCGCAGCAAAAATCGACCTTGATATTTTAACTTAAAAAATATACATATAATGCATATATATATATATATATGTGTGTGTGTGCGTGTGTGTTTTGGCAAGACCTGGACACTGGGGACATTCATATGCTTACACACCTAACCAAGGGTGACTTCATACCAAGGACGTCCTTGGTTTGACTTACCATTAATTCCTGTTCCCAGAGGTTAGATTTATAATATGTAATTAATTTTCTGAAAATCTGATGGTGGGCTTAGGTTAGTACGTTTATAGTGGATTGTGTGTATGGCACATGTATCATTAGTGTGTATCCGGAAAAATTATGTCCTCAGCTCCATGGTGTACTGTTTGTTTCAATTGTTGTTTCGCTTTCTTTTTGGTTTTACGGCTCAAAGACTACAGTGGTCATGCTGCGCCGGGACCTACTGTTTTCCGAGGAATCCGAACCTCTTAAGGCCTAGGGAACCAAACCCCGGACTACAGTGAGCAGTGCGATCTTTATGAGATCTCTGAGTAAGCGTTCTTTGCACTGCTGGGAGTCGAACCCGGATTAGCGGCGCACTAGGAGAACGCGTTACCACACTGCGCCACCGCAGGGCCCAATTGTTGTTTCAATTATGTTCTCAGTTAAGCGACAATTTTATATGATTTGTGTTACTATAACCGGTTTATGCACAAATTTCTTGATTCTATTGAATTTTCTGAAATCGATTTTTTTTTTTTTTTTTAATTTGGTAAAATTCATGACCTGATCAACGAATCTGTTACTTTTTCGTAATCATTTTTTTCAATTCGTGACATATTCATAATCAATTTCTGAAATTGTGACACTTTTGTCACCAATTTCTGAAATCGTGACTGGTAGACACTCTGCCCACCACGCAAATGAACCAGGGAGCTGCCAGAAGTGCTTTCAGTGCAACAGTTCAGAGAAAGTTGTTGCCCCTGGGGTTCCGCAGCCAACATCTAGTAGAAGTACTAATGCTCATGAGGGTTCATCGAAAAAAGCAGCTGGATTTGACGAATAGTACAGACATTGGATACTCCCAAACTGGCAAAAGGTTGCCTTTTCAGATAAATCCTGATTTTGGCTCTACGGAGTGGGTGGACAGTGGCATATCTGGCGTTAAAGGCTAAAATATATAACGGACAGTTCTCACTGTTCGTTCCAGCGAAAATTTAAACAACACACACAGACAAGACACAATCCAGTTATGGTTGGATTATCATTTTAATGCTTTGATTGTTAAGCCACTGAGTATGTGTGTGGTCTCTTTCCCATATATGTGTTTACCAAAGAGATGGCTAACGAATATTCTAATTTGAATTTCAAATGGGATGTCCAATATAATTCTAAAGCTATATTCTGATGATTTTACACATACATAACTATTTCAAAATCAGTGAGTGTGTGTGTATTCTATATTTCATTTACAAAGATTTTCATTAAACGAATTGTCATAGGAAACTTTTAAAATATGTAATGATATTCAAACTTTAATATAAAATGCAATGTTCAGATATACCTGTTCATGTGATAATCGTTGTTGTTCCATATGATTCTGTCCACTATGAGGTTTTCCACTTGCTGCACGAATTTCAGGTGCGTAAGTTTTATTGTTGAGTTCCTATCACAATAGAATGTAATTATACAATTAACGTTGCTTAAATAGCCTAATATTCATAAAGTCACATGAAAATCTAGGAGATATACAACAAATGCATACAGAGATTGTCTATACTAATAATTTAGCCAAAATAAATATTGAATACTATCAGGATTATAAGCATGAAAGCAAAGAAATAATTTTGGTTTACTTCAATGCTACAAAACTGTTTAGGCCAGTGGTCCTCAACCTAATGTCTGTAACAAGCAGGTATGGAGGTTTAGAATAGTTATATGTGAAGGTATAATTTATTCTTGATATTTCAATAATAAAGCCGCTTCTTTAACATATAAATATATTAGTTTTAAACAGTGATGGCCATTTCTGGTGCTTGAAAAAAAAATTCCAACTTACTATTTATACAAACGGTTGAAAAATGGTACTTAAAAAGGTTGAAAAACAACTGCATTTAAAAACAGCAGATAAAAAAATAGGTTGAATAAACAGAAAAATCATATTTCTCCCCATGAACTGCAGTTAACATTATATTACTTAACCCATTTATAATTACTCTTTTATTATCAATATTATTATAGCACATGCCTAATTTATTAATACATTATAAAACATAACATTTTTAATCACAGTCATTAATATGTAACACACATTATGACAAAATGCAATTTACACAACGTAAAATGTACGATCTCAACATTAAAAATTTTGGTCGAAGTATGATCTGGATTCTAGAGGCCAATAGTTATATGATTTAAAAAAGATTGGGAACAAACTAAGAAGTCCTAATGCTGAATAGTTAATCAGCATTCGGTACTTGAATAGTGACTAAAATACATAAAACTTTATTATCAACAAAAAATATTTGTGAAAAAAATTACTGTGAAGTGAAAGTGTTCAAAATTAGAAAGAAAAAAGTTTTGCTCAGAATAAATTCTAAGATAAAAATTAACATTTATCCTAGATTTTATACTGGGAAAACAATTTTCTGTGAAACTGTGGGTGTGATTGAATAATATCCATAATTTCATACGATCTTATTTGACACAATGTAGAAAGAAAACGATAATGGAACCGTAAAAATGATAACATGAGGAAGTCAGGTTGTATGATCAACTAAAACAATTCATGAAGTAACAAACTTTTCACGAAAAACAGTTTCATGAATAACAGGGCCTAGCTTACTTCTCACTTGGGTTAAAAAAAGTTTTAGACAAACAACAGTTCAGTGCTCCACCTCTCTACTTGCAAACAACCTAATTGCTTCATGGAACATTAATAATTTTTCATAAACCGTTGTCTTCACAAATAATTGTTTCAAGTTAGATTTGACGACTAGCAATCCAAAAATCCTCTTTCTACGTTTAGAAAAACCAGTGTTAGAAAAGTTTTTCAAAAAATAGAAAAAAGCTCCAAAGTACCAGGGAAGAAATTTATGTACTAAAGGTTAAACACTGGCAAAATAGAAAACGAAAAAGATCACCAAAGCTTTTGGACATGACAGCAGCAGTCCTCCATCGAGAGTAATTGTGGTGTTTCGTTTCTGCCTTTCTTTATACTTGAAATTTCAGGAAAAACCCTTCATCGGAGCAGTTCCACGGAATGGAAAAAATCAATGGAAAACAATGGGAAGAGGAGGGGGACGCTAAAAGATTTGCTTATCTGGGCGTGAAGAATAGCGTTTTATGGCTTATTCTTGTTCCAAGGGAATGCTCTAGAAAGGTTCCGTGAGGAATTCCCGTTTCTGCATTTTGGCTGGGTGCTGTGGGAAGAACAGAAAAGGAAAAAAAAGAAGAGAAAAGAAAACGTGCCACACAGAAATATCGATGACCGAGAGAGTAAAATTGAAATTTTTTTTCCAGATTTTGAACGATGATAAAACTTTTAAGAATTGAAAATAGTTTTCTAAAAAATTAAGCACTTTTAAGGTTTGAAGATATCTCTTATTGTGCAAGGGTTCATACAACGAGAAATGTCATCGTGATGTATGACTAGACTCGTTAGCATGTGTGTGGTCAATTTAACTCAATAATAACAAAAAAATTATAGACAAAGGCCATGTTTAACTACGAAAGAAAGGCTACAGATTGGAGTGATTAAAAGAACATTAGATGAAAGAAATGGAATTTGGCACACAAAAATTGGTTTCAGTGTAGGTATAAACAGAGTTTAGGGCAAAATGGTACAGTGTAACAGTTTTGGGGAGGTTTGGCACAGAAATTTTAAACTGGTGCAGTGGAGTGTGATCTCTGTAATTTGTACTGATTGCAGTTTTTGCTTATTCAGTAGATGAAAAAATCTCAACTGGTATTATCTTATGCTAGATAAAGTAAATAAAACCATTACCTTTTGCGAATCCTGATTATCTAATGAGAGTTGTTGCTCTTTTGATAAATTAGGTGCAGGCACTTGAGGTGGAGGATATTGCAGTTTCGAGCTAACAGGTGTACCACTGCTCTGTATATTGTTATTTTGCACTGAGAGATTTTGATTGTTTTGACTATTTAAATGAGACTCGGAATAATTTTTAGGAGGAGCAATTTGTTCTCCATTGCATGCATTGTCTCTTTGCTGTACTGAATTGGCATTATGAGGAAAATGTTGTGGAATGTGAGATGGTGGCACAGGTGGCATCTTGCTAGGAACAGAACGGTGATGTTCTTGTTCAAAATCATCACGTTCAGGGTGCTTCGTTAAATTTTGATTGCCATTACCTTCTATTGCATCCCAAGGAGGAGGTCCACTCCTGGGAATGTAATCTTGCATGTAATGGAAACCTTCTGAATCCCTAGGATCACTTCGCAAGCCTGCATTATGAAAATGCCCACGTTTACTAGCATGCTGATGAATTCCATGTTGATGAACATGGTGGTGGTTATAATGGCTTTGATAAATAGGTGGCCCACCTCCAGGAGGTGGGTGAGGACCCACATGATGCATACTTTCATCTTCAGGCACAGGTGGGGGAAGACGACTTAAGTAATCTCGCCTTATTTGAGGTGGACTTTCTTTTCGAAGAGAATTTGAACGAGTAACAGACATAGGACCATTACGGTGACCAACACCACCATAGCTTCCACGAACTATTGTCTGAAAAACAAAAATCATATTACTTATAAGCTTCAGAACAAAGCAAATGAGCAAGATATTCATGTAACGTTAAGATATAAATTCAGAAAACACATTACCACACACACCACTAGAACTTTTAAATTTTATAAATACTGACTAAAAAACATTGGCATTAAAATTCAGAAATATTTCCTAATAAAAATTTGATTAGTAGATTACATCATCCAATGCATGTAGTAAGTAAACATTTATAATTCAGATCTTAAGTTTAAAAAATTTTAATCTATTAGCTAAAAATGAATACTTTACAAACAACGCACCACCATATCGAAATTATGCACAGATAATCTTAAGAATATGATATCGATTTTCACTGCCTTCAACTCCTCAATCATACTGCTTTTCGAATACTAAGTGGTAGACGCACAGAGCTGTTTTATGAGGTCTTATTTCTTCAATTTTGACAGAATTGTACTGCATTGTGTCATAAAAATAATGCCTATCAGATTAAAACACACTAAAGTTCATTATAAAATTAACATGATGAATGCATCAATCTAGCTATACAGAGAATAATCGAAACCAGACCGACTGACCTCCTCCAACATAAAAAAAAAAACATTTTGAGTCTTGATAGAAGGTGTCTTTTTTTTTCCCCAAAAATTTACACATATATATATAAAAAAAAAAAGCATATTTTAAAATAAAATGGTCAAGATGACGTCTCTTTCACTAACTTAGAGGTTCCAGCTTTTTTCAGTATCCAAAACTGTAACAAGATCATTGAATCTACGAGGAAAATGAAGTTGGTTGAATTTTTATGGTACAAGGACAGTATGGATCATTCTGTGCCAAACAAGGTAGGAAAATAAAAGATGGAGATGATATTTGAAGAAGAGTTTAACATGGGGAATAGCGATTTCAGCCTGTGTCATTGAAACGATTGGTTGGTTGCATTTTAATGGTGCAAAGACATTGTAGGTCATTTTGCACCAAATAAGGTGAAGACGACATACATATGGTTTGTATGTAAAAAGATAATTTGGAATAAATATGAAGGTAAAAAGTGAATTAAATACACTAAAAAAAATTGCAATAAAATCAGATGAAATTGTAAAAATAAGTATCAGATAAAAATCTAAAAACATCGTGATTAAAAGAATTATAAAACATTAATGAAGTTAAAACATGGTGTCTACTCAAATTTTGTTTCAAACTTCCCTGACTTTTCCAGGTTTTCCAGACCAGTAACAAAAAATTTCCAGGTGTGTTTTTACAAACTTCGACACATAGAACATTTTTTTTTTAAATCAATAAAGTTGCTAAACTACAATAAGAATAAAATTAATAATACAGCAGAGACAAAGAAATCCGGAATTCCGTTTTCTGATTTTGATCTGTGTTACTGTTTAGTGAAAATAAGCCCAAAACTACCTGTTTTAACACACTAGAAAAGAGTTGGGAACTGCCAAGTATGTGCAACAGGTGAAGAACATCAAAATAGTTTAGTGAATTTTTTTTCTCCAAAAATTAGCCGTTCAGGCACTACAGCAAATTTAGTATTTGCATCCATCACAGTCAAGGTTTTCACAAATGGCTACAATGCGCCATTTCAAGAAATTTTCAAATTATTTAATGTCAACGGCGACTTTCTAAAATCAGTTAAATTCACCGGAATTGTATGTGTAGAATCCATGGTCGCAAATGAAGAAGCGGATTTTACACATACAGCTCAGGTGAATTTAATTTTAAAAAGTCACTAAATAGAGAAAGCCTGACATCCGTTGACATTAAATAATTTTAAAACTTTGTGAAATGGCGCATTGTAGCCATTTATGGAAACCTTGAATGTGGTGGATGCAAACACTAAATTCACTGTAGTGCCCGAACGGCTAATTTTTGGAAAAAAATTCACTGAACAAAGGAAGTTTGTTTTGATTTCCTTCCCCTGTTGCATATACTTGGCGTTTCCAACTCTTTTCTAGTTATAAGGGCCTGTTATAAAAGGAAGTTTTAAGCTTATTTTTACTATATAGTAACACAGATCCAGATCAAGAAACGGAATTCCGATTTTTTTGTCTCTGCTGTATTATTAGTTCATTTACTTAAATTATGTGTCTAATGCATAATCTACCAAGGACCATTTCTTTATTGTTATTCCTATTACTATACTACCAAATTTCAATCCTTGGCTTAAGGAGATGAAGTTTAAAATTTGCTCATCTTTAACATAAAAAGGATATGGTTTTTAAAAACTAGTGGATTCATATTGCCTGGTCATTGAACTGAATAGCATAACAGTGTATTATCTCCAATTATTGTTGTATAGTCCGTCAATGACTCTAAAACCATTTTAACTATCATCATTCATGAAAAGGGAGAGTGTCTTAGTAAAGTTCATAGCTCAATATGTGAATAAAACTTAATGTTGCAAGAACACATTACACTGGCGCCTTAAACAGGGAAAACTTTTTTCCTCTTCTATCTTTAAAGTAGTCTGCCATAAAGGTGAGAAGTTATCAAGATGGGGAAAGGTATTCAACATACACACAGCACAAAGGGTTCACTTTGAAGTTCCTGATGAACACAGAGATAATAAGGAGAATCACTTCCTAATGAATCCCTAACTGACTTAGGGGGAGTCTTGAACCTCCCTAGAAGTGGATATCCAGGCAAGCATATCAAGTATCATTGGATGGTTGTATTTTTATGGCACAAGGACAGCAAGGGTCATTCTGTGACAAACAAGGTGAATCAACCATTATTAACCTGCCTTTTGTCTTGTACCAGACATCCACTTTAACGGACTGGATGAAGTAGAATTTTTTTCGACAATTATGAAAAGTTTAACCTATATAAAATAGGAGAAAATGATTAGGATGGCTATGACAGTTACATTCCTGCAAAGTAGAGACAAAGATTGGTGGAGAGTGATGGGATGTTTTAATAAACACTCCCTTACTTCATGGTCTGACTTCAGATCCCTTGAAAATTTATCCCTGCTATAAAAGTGACGTATCATCACACAATTTTCAAGAAAATTTTAAAGTGGATCTATTGAGGATTTTGTCCTAGAAACCATTGAGTGTTATCACTGGTAGTCACATTACGAAGAAACGTAATTATTGGAAACAAATTTTAAGCTAACTGAAGGATAATTTCCATTAATGTCGCAAACTGCACTCGACCTACTGCTGTTAGTGAAAAGAGGCTGATAGGGACAAGATCCACTACCATGAAAAGCAGAACAGACCCCTTCCCGATGAAGACAATGATGAGAAGGACTGAAATTCCTTTGTTGTTACCAGTGTGAAAGCTCAAACCTCAGTGATAGGTACTTTTATTCCACAATTACACAAATGTTTTTGATTCAGGAAATGTACAAATTTGATTCATAATACTTTAACACAACATGACATACAGGTAATATTTGGGTGCAATCAGTACACATCTAGAAGAACTGTGTGTGAACATGTACAACCTGTGGAAAAAAGTTTGGAATCAACACCTCTGGTCCACAAAATTTCACCAAAATCAATAAGGTATTCTGAAGAAAAATTTATTCAACTGAATTGGTATATTTCTAAAAATTTACATGTGAAAATATCATTTAAATTAGCAGTATTTTTGAAATTATTTAATTTTAACTAACACCACCATGGAAAAAAATGTGGAATCATTTGAAGTATGGGGAAAAAAGTATGAAATCAAAGGCTTGTTTATGCAAATTCTAAGTGAGCAAATGATGTTATGATTATGTAATATGCATGGTTGAATTCTGAGTGGAGGTAAATATATAAAACCAGCATCATTTGCTTTCATATCGTTAGCTAGCTGAGGAACATGGCACCGATAAAAGAACTCAATGCTCAAGTTAAGAACAGAATAAATGGTTAGCGGAAGGAAAAACTTTACGAGAAGTTTCAAAGACGCTTTTTTGTTCTCAATCCATCATTTCAAAAAATTGGAAAAAGTATAAAGAAACAAAAAGTATGTGAACTTTCAGTGTTGTGACAAGCCTCATGCAACTTCTACTTGCCAGGATCATACTCTAATAAAAATATGTAAAGGTATGAAATTTTCGATGTTAAAACAATAAATGATTTATGGAAAAAAAAAATTTAAAGCTAACGTTTGCAATAAAACAACTAGAAATCGTCTATATCAGCGGTTCTTTAACTTTCCTAGACAGCGGACCCTCTTCAGAGATCACTCGCCCTTGCGGACCCCCAAGAATTAACTCAAAGTTTAAAACCCAGAATTTGCATCATACATATTTATTTCTAGTGTTTCATCACTAATTTTCACCATTTAAGGAAGGAATTTTTCGTTCCCTCGTAATTTATTCATTATTACTCTTGTCTTAGTAGTTTTCCGAAACTTTGTGGAACACTATGGTCTCGTGGACCCCTGGGAGTCCGTGGGTCCATAGACCACAGTTGAAGAACCACTAGTCTATGTGGTATGGGTTTTCTCTTGTAAGGTCAAGATTAAACCTAAACTTATAAAGAAACAAACAAGCTAGATTAAAATGGGCAAAACCAAGGAAAAATTGGACTGTTCTGGACTGGAGTAGAGTGACATTTAGTGATGAGTCAAGAACATGCACTGGTAGTATGATGACAGAGGAACATTTGTTTGCCATCTAAAAGGAGGAACCATGAATAAAGATTGTATGAAGTTCCGCAAAAAGTTTCCTACATCTCTTATGATCTAGGGGGGGGGGTGTCGTCCGAAGATCCAGCTAAATTATGTGTAGTAAATGGAACTATGAATTAGGAAGCCTACGTTGAGATTTTAGACACTTTTCATTCCAGCAACTGAAGGCCAGTTTGAGGATCAGGAAGTCACCTTCATGGACGACAATGCCTCGTGTCATAGGTCTCGTTTTGTTAAAAATTACTTTTCGGAGACAAACTACAAGACATTGGACTGGCAGGCTTGCAGTCCGAATTTAAACCTAATTGAAAATCTGTGGCGGAAACCTAAACAACTTGTTATGAAGCAGCAGCCAACAAATAAACATTAAAAATTACGAGTAAAACTGCATGGGACAAAGATGACCGAGATGACTGCAGGAAATTTGTGGAGTCCATGCCAAAGAGAATCCAGACTATAATCAAGGCCCATGGAGGACATATGTGCTACTAATCAAGCAAACTTTAGTATGATTCTATATTTTTTTCTCACAATGTTGTTAGTAAAAATTAAATAATTTAAATGACCTTTTTACATACAAATTTCAGAAACGATGTATAGATTTGGAAATACACCAATTCGGTTTACTACATTTTCCTTAGAATGCCTTATTAATTTTGATGCAATTTTGTAGACCAAAGGTACCGATTCCAGACTTTTTTTTTTTTTCTATTGGTTGTATAATCATAAATCATTTATATATCTAAGTTAATTGAACAAATAAAATTCTCACATGCAACTTAATGTCCATCATTTCAATTGGTGTAATGTGTGAAGGATCAATAATTGGTTTTGGACGGTTGCTTTGTGGCTGAATCAAACTAGCCCACTGTGGAGGTAGACCAACAAATTTTCCTTCCTTGCGATCATAACCCGTATGAACACGATGCTCAAAATTGGTAGGGGCAGAGATGATTGGCTTCTTTTTCTTTTTGCCAAACATTGTATTATACCTAGAATAAAGTTAACAATTTTTATAAGAATAGGCACTAAATACATAAAATGTAATTAACTTCTATCACCAGTACTCAGAGGGTTAGTAGTGGGATATTATGGGATTCAGTAATTACATATCTTCTTCATTCAGAAATAAAATCCAAGGTTACAAAATAAGATGTGGATGTCTGTCCATTCAGGTGAACAAACAGCAAACACAATGGCACAGAATTGAAGGGTGTCCATTTGAGTAAAAACATAACTTGTAATTGGAAGGGCCTTAGCCTCATCCAACTACAAGTTTCAGCAAGGGTGCTGTTCAAGTGCACATAAAAGTGTTCAAGTGTTCATAAGCACATTTCTAGCCATTTGATACCCCCAAATAAGAAAAATAAGCAAATGTCTGTCCCCTCCTCTTCATACTTACACCAAAAAATTAGAGAATTGAAATTTTGCGTAAGTTTTTGAAATAAGAATGCAATATGTAATGCCAATTATAATGCTCACTTACCTTTTTATTGTACAAATAAATGCTCAATATTTTGTTTGTTATAATATTAAACACTTATTTATAAATAATCACAATACATTATCACATTTAAAAAAGTTCCATAACATGCTGTTAATAGCTACTTTGGTGGCATTATGTCATGTCTACAAGATGAGTTAATTTATAATTGTGATAAACATTTACACTTGAATTGTTTAATTGTTAAAATTGGCTACAAAGGTATGATCTGTAGATCATACATCGCGAGCATAAAACACATGTAAGCTACATGAAATTGAGGTCAGAGAGGGAATTTGAAAATCTAACAATATTTAACACACATAAAACAAGGAGAAAAGGCAATAATGAAATACTACTGATAACAAATAAAATAGATCTAATAAACCTAATTGGTCGCATGATATTAATGATCGTCATACAAAATACGAGAGGTTATCCCAAAAATTAAATAACTACTTAATAACCTAAATCACCCTTAATAATGAGGATTAGATGGGGCATTTATTTACCTTTACTGAGGATACAGCCTTAATACTGGAAAACAGATCACTTACCCAAACAAGATACTATCTGCATTCAGCTTCATAATTGCTCCCATCAGTATTATTCAGCCCAGACTTAAAGCATGTTTTCCTTTTTTTTTTACATTTATTCCACTATTAGAATTTCCTACTTTTTTTTTTTTCCTGTATTATACTTGTTTCCTATCCTAGCGCCACCTTCCTAAATTCGAATTTTCACACCGTTCAAAATTTTAATAAAAGAAACAGTTTCGAATCAGAAGTGGGGAGATGGAAAACTGCCCACTTGTTTATCCCTTTTTTGCAGGTGTATTTCTGAAGGGTAGTAAACTTCTAATTAATGACAGGCATGGCACATTTATTTCACCTGGTATGAAAAGATAAAGGCTAGTACTGCACCTTACCCTGCCCATAAAATTATAGCTAACTTTTGCTATGCGTGGACAATAAGCTTTGGATCCACCATTGTGGTAAGAAACATTCTTTTATAAAGGAATCTCTTTCTAGGATCTATTGAATGACACCTCACTTAAGGGGAACTGACAAATGCGTTCAAGTCTTCAACACCCACAAGCCTTACTGAACTCGAAGACACATTCAAAACTATGGTCATAAACATCTTTACCTTTTCCATGCTAAAAGGTTTTGCACATGGTTTTCACTTTTTCCTTTCCATCGTATTTTTCTTTGTTTCTTCCAATACTTTTTGAAATAGTAGATAAGACACAATACTGTCGCAGTTAGAAATTACATAATTTAATGTCGCGACAGCTGTTTCAGTAACTTCTTGCTACTATTTTCAAACGAAATACATTTACAAACCAAACAAACTGTTGATTGGTAATGCTGGTCACAGTTGCCACTATGATTTACAAATAGTGCTTCACAGAAAAATAACCAGTTTTTAGTGGGATAGGAGAAACGTCTCAGGATACAATGCCGACCCACGAGACGGCGGAAATGTTCGGAAAAGCAGACAAAATTAAACCAATGAGGATTTTAAATGATGGGGGAAAATCATATTTTTCCCAGAATGCTACAAAAAACTGTTCCCCCATTAACTGTATTTAAAATCCTCATCAGTTTAATTTTGACTACTTTTCTGAACATTTCCACCGTCTCGTGGATCGGCGTTGTATCCAGAGACGTTTCTCCTATCCCAGTGAAAAACGGTTATTTTTCTCCGAAGCATTACTTGTAACTCGTATAATGAAAACCGTGACCATCATTACCAATCAACAGTTTTTTTGGTTTGTATATTTTGTTTGAAAAAAGTATCAAGAAGCTACTGAAACAGCTGTCACGACATTAAATTGTGTAATTTCTAACTTCGACAGTATTGTGTTTTATTTATCTACTATTTTTACACAGTGTATCACATCAATCGCAATTTCACTTTTTGAAATAACTTGCATTATCCAACTATGTCCCTTTATTAACAAAAACCTTCTCTTGCCTTTAAAGGCTTGAGTATAATCCGTTTGAGGAAAATTGGCGGGAAATACCGTTAGAATTCAAGGGAGCTAAGGCTTGTTTCATTGCAGTAGAGGGAAGGGTGTCTTTCATAATCATCACTGGTTTTTCATGTGTGAAAAACAAGTTATGAAAGGTGCCCTTCCCTCTACTGCAATGAAACAAACCTGAGCTCCCTTGAATTCTAACGGTACTACCCACCGCGAATGGACAATACATCACTTTACATGTGCAGGTGTGGGAACATTTCCACACAAAAATAATTGTTAATACCGGGCCGTAAAAATGGCTGAGAAAGTATTTTGTTACATTTTTGTTAATATTTCTTACGGTATAAGCAAATAGTGTGAAAGAAGTAGATTTGATAAAATACGTATATTCATTAAAAATAATACATTCATTATTATACAAAAATGTCAGGGGGGTGGGGCCACATGGAGCCTAGAAAGGAGGCCCCCGAGCAATCAAGAAAGATTGAGCCCCACTGGTGTAAATAATTAAATATTTAATTGCGATTATGTGTATTTTGTATATTTTATTTGCAGCATGTCGTACATCAAAGTATATTCAAATCATATGTCTTGTCTCACCCTGTCTGGTGCAGAATGACCCTCGCTGTCCTTGTACCATAAAAATACAACAAACCAACTAACATCCAAGTATCGCAGTTCAGTCAGGGTGCTTGTGACTTTGTGATTATGCGCTAGTTTCATTATTTTCTGCATCTTAAAAAAAAAACGTAAGCATGGTTCAGACCTACCCCCACCCTTCTTTGCTATCAGAAAAAAATAAGTAAATCTCAGTCCCCCCCTCCCCCAAAGATGCTTGCATAATATTTGGAACAGCCTCTAGATTGTAATGAATACTAAAACAAAACAGGGTATCCACATAGGCGTAGCCGGGGGTGGTTTTGGGGGTTGTAACCCCCATTGCAATGAAATTTTGTATATTTAACATAGGAATATATGAGTTGTAGCTCTGTAACCCCTCCCATTAAGCCTATAATCCCTCCCTTATGAACTTTCTGCCTACGCCCATGGGTGTCCAGCAGAATTGCTGACAAAAATTCAAGAATATTTTAAGGCTCGTTCCCAAAAATTTCAAGCATCGCCCCTCCCATGACCAATTACCATTTTTCTAAACAAATCCCCTCCCAGACTCAAATACAACTACCTTTTCAGCAGTGGCGGTTCTAGGCTGGGGCCGGGGGACCATGGCAGCCATAGTCATAATGACTTGTAATGATGACAATGAACAGAACAGGCATTTCACAAACTGTGAGGAAATATTTATTGAAGATTTACTTTTTAAAATCTGGTCTCACCTTATATGTTCACACTATACTTCAACTCCTCCCCCCACCCAAAAATTAAATTAAAATTCAGGAAAATGTAGAAAGTATTTACAAGGAATTTTACACTAAATGAACAAATACAATTTAGTCCATCAGTCTTGAGGGACTAAAATAGCAGAGTATGCAGAGTGTGTGTGTGTGGGAAGATAAAATAACGATGTTTTTGTGAAACCTATATTTTATAAGACGCACCAAATTTTTGTTCTCAATTTTTATTTTGTAGGAGGAGAAGGAGGGGGGGGGGTCTGCTTCACAAAATTTTTTAGAATTTCAAATTAAGTTAAGATGCTGGTGGAACGCTAGGGGAGGAAATCTAGATATCATGGCCAGAACTCACTGGATTGCAGACTGCCCCTAACGGGAGCGACAATGATTCTAATATATGGATATTTGGCTGATCTATAGCTGGCCAAAATTATTTCTGTAGTTTACTGTTTGTTTCCAAAAAACGCCGTCCTACTAACAGGTGTCAATAGACATTGAACCCGCTATTGCTTTTGGATTTGTCTGTATGCAAAAAAAGGGGTAAAGTAAAGATCTTCTGTAAATGTAATAATGGTTATTGTCAACGTTGAAAACCTATCGAGAGAGTTGCGAAGTAGAGAGTCGTGGGTATGAATGGGGGGCTTGAGCCCCCTTTCCTACGCCACTGGTTTGATGTCAATTGCTAAACAGGGAGAGGCAGCTAATAAAGATTAACTATGTACACAACATGGCAGTTACAATGGAAATGTACACATTTTACCCTAGTAATAAAAAGTGGGGGTGGGACTAATCGCAATATTACAAGGAAAATAAAATAAAAACAAAATGAAAAAAATCTTTTTTAGGGAGGAGCTGTAATCTAATGTTACATGAAAAATAAAACTAAAACATTTTTAGGGAGGTTTTTAAATTATAAAACCAAAATTTGAGATTTGATATGCTTAGAAAATAAAAGTATGCAAATGTGTAAAAATATATATTCTGTGAATAAAGTTCAATAAATATAAAAATGTGTGTGTTCTTTTTTAAAGATTCCAATTTCGTTATTAAAAATTTGTACTTTCTTGAAAAATAAGTTGACGTTTAAAAAAAAAAACGTGTGCGATAAAAGCTTCTGAAAATTAAATCGAAAATAAAAATCCTTAAATTTAATGATCCACTTGAAAGACAAAAAATAACATATGTGTACATCTATAGTAAGGCCGACATAGTGCAGGGGACCCTTTCATTCCAAGGCCAATTTTGCTTATTGTTGTTGGTTGGTGGACGACTACTGTAGCGGCAATTAGAACTGAACAAAGGCGACCCAGTGAGGGGTCTCCAGATTCATTTCTGTTGACTATTTTTTTTTTTAGATCTCATATTGATTCACCCCTCAAATATTGGATTCACTGGAACTGAAGTTACATATATTAAAACATACAACATGTATGGAAGCAAAAAAACATTTACAATACTTTTAGTTGTTAATATATAAAGCGAAATCAAACCTTTTAGTGAGATTTATAGCACTGTTTATTTTTAACAAGCCTGTCATATCTTATTTTTGACGTTGCAACCCTAAGAGTGTTTTTAAGCTGGACGTCAGTTATCCTGGTCCTAATTTTTGATTTTACTAACTTCATCTTGAAAAGAGTTGTTCGCAGACGTGTATGTTCCCGAATAGTGATATCGTTTTCGGAGCATGCAGTCGGATGGTTGGAAGATGTTCTTATCGATGTATTTAGAATAGAATTCAGTAAGTCCTTTAGAATAAAATTCAGTGAGTCGTAAGCTGAATTTTATTTTAAAATCACTGTTACACTGCAAATCAATAGAACCACACAATCTATAAATGCAAGAAAAAGTAAAACACGATTGCAGTAAGATCTCATGTGTTATTTTAGTTCTCCAGCGTTTTAAGATACTACTAAATGTGAACAGAATAAAATACAAAGATTTAAGATTCACAGAGAGTATGGAGTGTATTTTTGTGTGAAACAATTTGTATTTTTTCATGAGCCAGCGAGCTGCAAAAAACATGTCAGCAGACCATGGGCTGCAGACCTGTGACATAGCATTAAAATAAGAATGAAGTTCCATACAGCCCCTACTTGAATGGGGTGATTTCTCTCTGTAGTACAAAGTTGAGGTAACCGGGGGACGCAACATAATCGCTAGTTTTAAGATTATCCCTACGGAAGCTTAGCTTCTTATTCCCTCTATGTTCTTTGTCTTCTAACCTTTCATGCTAATAGCAAATTTGCACAATTAACGACTTTGCCTTTACCTTCCCTGTACGGCAACAGTGACCATAGGAATTTTCACGGGATGGGGAGCACAAATGTTTTCTTCGTTTTTAATAAATGGAGTGGGTGGACTCAAAACTCAAGTCATGGGGGGGGGACTGCCCCTCCATGGTATTTAACTATATTATTGTTTGAATTTTGGCACAGTCCGCCACAGTTTTACAAAAATCGTTAAGTTTGGCACAATTGTTCCACACCCGATTATTTAACAAATTTTCAGTTACTCAATTTTAAAAATATTGTTTGTGCTTTGCTTTTTTTTTTTTTAATCCATAATGGATATTTCACAATGTGGCCAACCAAAACGAAAGATGAGAAAATTTGACGAACACGGAGGGTAAAATTAAATATCATACATGAATTTCAAGTATACTTATTTCTCGAATTTAAAGCATATTTCCCGAATCACTAAAAATTTAAGTACATTTCCTGAAGGCTGGACACCCTGTAATATACCAAACGATTAAGGTTAGTTTGATTTAATGTATAACATATTGTTATATTGAATAACTTTTCTAAAGAAAATCCACCAGTCCTTTGTTCATTAAAACAGTTCGATTGCGCTTATTGATATTTCAATATAAAACTGACTGAAAATACAGTAAAATCTCCTTTAATAGTCATCTCTAAACAACGGTAACCTCCGAAGACTAGCCACATATCAATAGAACCGAATACGTTCCATCAGTCTAACCACCAAACAACGAATCCCGAACAACTGCCACCCAGTAGGCATCATGAAAAAAGTAAATAAGTTATTCAAATATATCTGCAAACCAAATTGTCAACAATGTGAAGTTAAATTTACTTGACAGTACTTTCTTCCAAGGTACTCCATTGAAACACATGTTCACTTTGTAGCTTTATCATTATACTCCCCCTCTCTCTATAAGTATGGTGTCGCTATTTATGACCAACCATCCGAATACTTCGTCTGCACAAACCACCACTGTACATTAAAAAATAGTTTTTGACAGTTCTGGTTCTTTATGCATTATTACCACTGAGCAGTGCCATATCAACCTAATTTCATCATATGAAAGCCAGTTTGTAATCACGATGAGTTCACAAAGATCCTTCAGTCTAAAGGAAAAAAGTGTGGTGCATGAAAATAAACAACTCTTCATGGTTGGAGTGGGTGGGGGGTCATAGATAAATGATATTTTAAAAAATAGATTATCGGTGACAGTCCTTTTGAGGCTGAACTTAGAAAAACGAAATGTTGGAAGACCGGAAATGAACTTGACAAAGTGCTGTGTGGCTTTCCAATTGTCGATCAAAAATGCTGCAATTAAAATACTTCTTAATTACAGAATTTTTCCTCACCTGATGAACCCGAAAATACAGGCAGAGATGATGATGGGGAAGGGTTGGATAGCATTCGCAGATTAGTAGGAATGACAAATATGAAAGCTAGCGAGTTTGTTTACATAGAAGTTTCAGAAGTTTCTGCTACGTTTAATACCATTCAGGAATTATGAGAAAACATGATCAGTGATGTCAGAAGCCAAGATTGCTTCGGAGCAATTAAAATTCACTTTTGGAGCAAATAAATGAATTTTGGGAGCAGGCAAATTTATACTTGTACTAGAAAAGACTAAGCATTAAAATATTTCAAATTATTACCACACATTTTATATCTCAAAATATTATTTCCACCCGCTTGTTTCGAAATAGTGTCACACATTTAATGTTTCAACCTATTACCACCCATTATATTTTCATATACATATAATTAATAACCATGAAGAAATAAGCTTCAAAAGTATTTTACAGTAAGTTACAACAGGTTGGCTTATACACTAGGAAGGAAACTTTTTTTTAGATGGTAACTTCTGTTGCTCATGTTTGTTCTTTTTAATATGAACAAGAATTGTAGACATGTTTTTGTTTTTTTTATTCTTTCAAAAGGATTTGTCCACTTTCTATGTCTGAAAATGTTTTCCTTTTCAACCCGTACTAATCAATTTCTCAGCATTTGATAGTATTTTTTGGGAATTAACAAGTTTGAAACATTTATTAAAAAAATTTACTTTTTAAAATCTGGTCTTGCTTTATATGTCCACACTACATGTCTATCCCCCAACACCCAAAAATGGGAGCATTTAAAAGGAATTTTATGCTAAAATTAACAATAACTACAATTTCGTCAATCTGGCTCCTCCAGTGCCGCAGAAAATCGCGGAATGTGTGGAGGGGGTTATGATTACCTTATGTACATTATAAGATAAAATAGCTATGTTTTTGCAAATTAATTTATTTAATGTGACATCCTGCCTGGCGAGTAATGCGGCTAATAGGCGGTGTTCGGTATTTTCATATATACAGTAGTGGACAAAATTGTGGAAACCCTTTGAAAAAAGATTATTTTAGAGGTTTGATGGCTAATAACACCACTTTTTTTTGTACCAATACTATAAAATTATATATCATTGGAAAGGTAATTTAATCAAGATTGTAATGCAATAACATTTATGAATCGTATTTTAATAGAACAGCATTCATAAAGAAGAAAGGTGATATACATAGAAAAAATGAGATATACAAAAATGTTCACCATACCAGTTAATACTTAGTTGGGTAACCTTTAGCCTTAATTACGGCCTTACAACGCTTTCCCATGGAGTGAACCAAGTTCTTTAGTTCTGCAGCTGTTATAATATGAAACCAAGATTGAATTATTGCTTCTGTTAATTGTGTTTTATTGCTGGGTTGCTTCCGACTAACAAGCTTCTTTAGCCGGCTCCATAGATTTTCGATGGGGTTAAGGTCTGGGCTATTTCCAGGCCATTCCAGCAGTTGAATATGATGATCTTGAAACCATTTTTTGCACACACGAGCAACATGACATGGAGCTGAATCCTGTTGAAATATAAATGCTTCATTATCTTGGAAAAGATCACATGCAGAAGGCTGCAGCTTGGGCTCAAGTATTTCATTTATGTATCTTTGGGCATTTATATTCCCATTGATCACGCAAATTCTGCCCACACCTCTTGATGTTATACAACCCCAAATCATAACACTAACTGGGTGTTTCACGGTAGGTGTAATGCACTCAGGATGGAAATCTTCTCCAATTCTTCTCCATACGTATTTTACGCCATCACTACCAAACAGTGAGATTTTGGTCTCATCACTCCAAATTACACTGTCCCATTGTTCCGTTGTCCAGTTAACATGGGTTTTAGCCCAGTTTAATCTTTTCAACCTCTGTTTGACAGACAAAAATGGCTTTTTTCGTGGAATTCTTGCATTTAGACCACATTCATGCAGTCTGCGCCGAACAGTCCTTGCACTTAACTTCACATTGCATTGCGCCATTTCACCTTGTATACACAGAGATGATTTTTTCCTGTCACCTAGGCACTGTCTTTTAATTCTTCTATCATCACTTGCTGTTGTGCACCTTTTTCTGCCTTTACCAGTCTGGTTTTGTAATGACTGAGTCTCCTTATACTTCTTCAAAAATTTAGAAATGCCACCTTTAGTTAAGTTTCCCCCAATATTTCTTCTAATTTCTTCATAACTGTAGCCTTGTTCACTTAATATTACTATTTTACATCGCTTCCTAGGTGACCAGTCAACTCTTTGCGCCATTTCTTTAATTTTATTACGTTTTACAAGCACACTAAATCAAAGAGCACAAAAAAAAAACAACCAACTTGATAGCAATTACAGAACACACTGATAAATGTCCTGTAACCTGTTGGCTCATTGCCAAAACAAGAGAAAACATGATTGGCTCATTGCCAAAACAAGATGACACCTGATTGGCTCTGTAAACACTCATGCTCATTGGCCACATTCAAATGAAGGAAAGCTACTTCATATAAATGTAAGCAAGCTGTGCTTCTTTTTTCTGGTTATTTGGCTATAACTTTTGATAGAATACAGATAATTGAACAAATGTTATTGCATTACAATCTTTATTAAATTACCTTTCTAATGATATATAATTTTATAGTATTGGTACAAAAAAAAGTGGTGTTATTAGCCATCAAACCTCTAAAATAAACTTTTTTCAAAAGGTTTCCACAATTTTGTCCACTACTGTAAGTACATATATATTAAGTATATTATAAATGAGGACATAGAAATGATAAAATTAAGCTTTTAATAACTCTGAATATTACACTTAGAAACACAAATTTATTTGCCTCATCAGACATAGGAAAATATTCTAATTAGAAGTTTCTTGATAAAGGATATCTACAAAAAGTTAAATTTTGCATTTTAATATATACACAACCACTTGAAAATATAAATGATTTGTGTTTCTACGGTATAAGGGCAGGAAAGGTTATACAGTGCTGGATCTATGGTTAGAAATTAGGAGCAGATAATAAGGCATTAATGGCACCCAAGCTCTTTCTTCATTGCTAAAATATTTTACTTGGGTGCAGTTTCAAAATCATCTATTTTGTTCGTATGTGTGTACAAAAACACAGTGTAGCTTAAAATGATAATGAACAAACACAGGCAGTTTACAAACGATGAAAACATTTATATTAAAAATATTTAATTACTTTCTGAATTTAATAAACTCCAATTAATAAACAGTTCAGAAATCTAAATTTGATTCATATAAGCAATAAAAATTTAATCACATGACCTATGTGAAGTAGAAGTCAATAAAGCAACAGGAATACTGACTTTTCATTTGAAAATTGCTTTGTAGCTATGTGTTCCCATAACCGTCCAACGGGTTATGAGACAGGGCCAACTACTGTCCGTTCATGAAAAGAAGTCTGGTGGAATTGTTAGAAATAACGAGGTGACATCACAAATGGGCTAGCTGCTTACAGAAGAGTAGGACTCCAATTTCTGAGATTATTTTTGGCCATGTTGGTGCCAACAATTAGTATGTATTCTATTTGTTATAAGCGGCTGGCTGATTTGCGACGTCACCTCACGTGTAACTGTTTCACCGGACTTTTTTTCGTGAACGGACAGTACTTTACGTGACACCACAAACCCTGATGTATTTACCAACAACTAAGCCTTCCGGACATCCAATCTAGCCCCCCCGCAAGAACTCAAAAGTCTTAATTGGAAACACAGTGAGCCACTGAAACGTTTTAGAAGTAGAGTTTCCTCTAAAGCGAAATAGAAGGGCGCAACGCCCTGCCGAACCTATTAAGTGCCATGCCCTTCAACTTAAACGCCCTTATGCTCACATGTCCTGCCCAGCCCTAAAAAAATAACGTGACAATGAAAATTTTATACTCAGGCATTTCATTTCCATAATAACACTGGTAGTTTTAGCAAAGAGAGAATGCTGACGAATATTTGTAAACCAAGCATGTTTTACATCTTTACTTATCGTATAGTATACAGAATTGGGTACTTACGTATTACCCCATCGTCCATTTTTGCCACTTATGATTTTTATCGTAGATGCATTTTTACGATGATTTTGCTGATGAAAAAATCATTAGTTAATGTTAGTGTAGGATGTTTTCTGAGTTATCGTTAAAAAATTTATTTATGATATTTTTTATTATATATCTTCAAAATTTTACATAAGAAAAACGACGAAAGGAGACCCCTTCTCA
>QLNU02015360.1:311622128-311640211 GCA_006491805.2 Dysdera silvatica
AAAAGTTGACTTGAAGTTCTTATAGAAGAGATGCCATGGTTTCTTTCCTAGAAGATTTTCAACTGAACTCTTAAAACACCAGAAAAAATTAACTGAAAGTATTGCCTTGAAACTTCTCGAACACCTTACTTTGTGGCAGTACGTGTACATAGTGCATGTAAGCCGTATGTTTTGCTTACTAACTGTAGGATGCTCTACAAATTTCTCATTGAAAATATTTCTCTATCTTTATTATTTTTCGAAATAAAATTTTTAACTTCCTCAATTCGCCACCAGGGGCGCTGCTGTTCATCTCATCTGATAGTGCATAGTCATTTTACTATACCAATACCTAACTTTCTTTGCAATATCTGTCTTGGTTCAAAAGTTATTGGCCGCATTTGGACTTTCCTAGAAACCCTGTGTATTGCTAACAGTAAAATAATATAAGAACTTCATAAAAAAATAAACGTTTATTTTTATTCTCGTAGATTTGTGAGAATCAAAAATATGATCGTTTATTTAACTGACTGGATGTGGTGGTAATTTACGTGGTTAAAAATTGCCACTGGCGTTTTTTATATCGTCTGGTTCTCACGAGCGAACAAGCAGCGAGCAAAGGTTTAACCTTTTGCTAGCGGGCTTTCTCCATTTCATTTTTTTAAGGTACGCATGTTCTCCGTTTTAAGCCGTAATCCTCTTCTTTTTCAAATAAACCCTAAGAATTAAAAAATCTTGATTGAAACGTCTACTCCCACACGGCGCAAAAAAGTATCTGTGTTTGTACTGTGTTACTACATAATTTCAAACATAAATATGTTATTACACTATACTGTATATATATTTACTTCATTTGATTATAACTACATAGTTTCAAGTTAACATATATAGCAGAAATTTAGTTTCCTATATATAACCGAAACCATATGCCAATTTACTATAACCCGTACGGGATTAAGATTCATTTACATCACAGTAGCAAATCTTTTTGCTTCATATATATTTAAAAATGATTCTGACTATTTCAGTGGTTCCTGAACTCGACCGAGGGTCGCATTTATTTTCGGGGATCGTCGCAACTATTTTAGTTGAAATTATTTTTATAGAAATTTCATACCAAATGTTTCAATCGCTTATATTTCCAACATGCATACATTTCAACATTCTGCTAATCATTGTT
Organism: Dysdera silvatica; assembly: GCA_006491805.2. Taxonomy (NCBI): domain Eukaryota; kingdom Metazoa; phylum Arthropoda; class Arachnida; order Araneae; family Dysderidae; genus Dysdera; species Dysdera silvatica. The sequence continues at coordinate 311,623,288 of QLNU02015360.1, forward strand.
AACTTTATATCTATAAAACATACATTAATATAACTTACTTATGTAATATATATAATAGATAGAATATACTATATATTCAATGTGTTTTCTTTAATCTGGTAAAAATGTTTTTATTATGCAAATGTTGTGGCGGCGGACAGGGGGTGTCGCAAACATTTTGGTTTGGGAACCACTGGACTACTTTATTGTTTTCATGCATAATTGATAAATGAGGTTATATACAGAAGAATCCTGTTCATCCGAAATAAAACGGGTGGATCCCGTTTTGGAATAAAAAAAATGTCGGATAATCAGAAAAGTCAATTTTCTATGTAAAGGTGCAAAGAAACTGCGACATTTATCCAAAAATACATTAGGCTACATATTACGGAACTACTTTACTGATAGTAAAAAAAAGTCGCAATATATATATGATGTATACATTGACATGATGAAACGTGTGTATAAAAATGCAAGTGCAAAATTTCGGTTACATAAAGATACCAAAACTATCAAACTTGGCAAAGGGGTGAGGCAGGGAGATACCATTTCTCCAAAACTTTTTACTTCTGCTTTACAGATGATTTTTCAGCTGATAAATTGGAATAACAAGGGAATAAAAATAAATGGTGAATATTTAAATCATCTGCGGTTTGCTGATGACAGTGTTATTTTTTCAACGGACCCATTAGAACTCCAAGACATGGTACAAGAGCTCTCAACTAGAAGTGAAGAAGTTGGACTCAAGATGAACCTACAAAAAACTAAGATCATGTTCAATAATTTTGTAGAGGAAACAAAAATACAAGTTGACAACACTGAGCTAGAAATTGCTGATTCATATATTTACCTTGGCCAGCTGATTTCAATGGATGGCAACATTATGAAAGAACTCAACAGACGTATTAAACTTGGCTGGAGTGCATTCGGACGAAACAGTTTTATCCTGAAGGGGAAATTGCCTTTATGTCTAAAAAGAAAAGTCTTCAACCAGTGTGTATTGCCAGTCCTCTCTTATGGATCAGAGACATGGAGTCTAACAGTTGGAGCAATACGAAAGTTACAGACAACGCAAAGGAGCATGGAGAGGTGCATGCTTGGAATAACTAGGAGAGATCGAAAAAGAAACACTTGGGTGAGAGAGCAAACTAGAGTAGAGGACATCATTGTTAAAGTAAAAGGACTGAAATGGCGATGGGCTGGGCATATTGCAAGAAGAACTGATCAACGATGGACAACAGAAATTCTGAACTGGATTCCAAGAGCAGACCACCAAGATCTCTCTTGAAACGCCTGAACTACGGTGGATGAAATAAAAAGAGGTTAGACGTATTCAGGATAGACTTTGTGGAAAGCATTTGGAGAGACTTACAGTGGATAGATTAATGGTATTGAATATGATGATGAGATATATATATACATGGTTCATATCATCAGAGTCTGAGATAGCCTTTTTCACGTCGCTGGGTTACCGATAGTTATCCCAACGGCGTTCCGGATGCTGGCATGTCGTCAGCAGGCTACAAATCCGGTTTTAATGGCCCAATGGTATTTTTATTCATTATTAATACTTTCACCGATCAAGACATCGCGCCATGAGCGTAGTAACGCCATATATAAGGTTACAATGAGATATTCCTCCGCTACATAGGAATGGAATTCGGCCTCGATAAGTGCAAAATACAGAAGAATAGCAAAGAAGATTTACCAGGCATCGAACTCGAAGACGGGAGACTACTGAAGACCTTGGACGAGGGCGAAACCTACAAATACCTAGGGATAATGCAAAAACGGCAGCAGGAGCACAAGAAAGTCAAAGTCCAGCTCACGCAAGCATTCCAAGAAAGACTTAGAAGCATTGTGAAGACGAAACTGAGCGGGAAGAACACCACGCAAGCAATTAACGCATATGCGGTACCAGTGCTCACCTACTCCTTCGGGATCATCAAATGGTCCAACACTGAACTAGAACAACTCCAGCGGAAAATGAGAACCATCCAGAGAAGAGCCGGACAACTACACCCTGCAACGGCAATTGAACGGCAAACACTACCCCGGGAAGAAGGAGGACGCGGACAAGCGGACCTCAAAGACTTACATGACAAGCAGATCCAGAGCATGAGGCAATACTTCCAGTTGAAGAGTCCCCGATCGCCACTCATCCAAGCCATAATACAAGCAGATGCAAATTACACGCCACTAAACCTGTGTAGTACCGAAGAGCGTGTCCTCGAAACAGCCAACGAACAGAAACTGAGAACTTGGGCCGGAAAACCATTACATGGCAGGCACTACAATGACCTGCAACAACCACACGTTGACAAAAAGGCATCAAATTCTTGGCTGGCCAAAGGCACTCTCCAGCCAGAGACAGAAGGATTCATGCTAGCCATCCAAGACCAAGTGATCGCAACAAGGAACAATCAGAAATTCATCCAGAGAAAAGACATAGAAAGCGACAAATGCAGACACTGTCATGCGGCATCGGAGACAATCCAACACGTGATGGCAGGATGCAAGATCCTTGCGCAGTCAGACTACAAACATAGACACGATCAAGTAGCGAAAATAGTCCACCAGAAATTGGCAGCGAATGCTGGCTTTCTGACAGAAAAATGCCCGTACTACAAATATGAGCCAGAGACCGTGCATGAGAACGAAACACACAAGCTTTACTGGGATAGAGCAATCATAACAGACAAGACAGTCCCACATAACCGTCCTGACATAACCCTCGTCGATAAATCGAATAAGACCACGTACTTAATCGACATAGCAGTACCCAACACCAATAACATACAGACAACCTACACAACGAAAATCACCAAGTACCAAGATCTCAGACATGAAGTACGAGATATATGGGGTATGGAAAAGATCCTCATCATCCCGTTAGTCATCTCAGCAACAGGGATAGTACCAAAAACGCTTGCGACGAATTTGGAGATACTCAACATTGACCCAAACACCTACATTGAAATACAAAAAGCCACAATCCTAAACACGTGTCACATTGTCAGGAAGTTTCTAGACATGGCACATTAAGAAGTGATGTAAAAAGAGGCTTGGGAACATGGCGCTCTGCCCGTCCCAAAGCCTGTTTCCGCCAAGAATGGGCGAGGAAAACTTTTATATATATATATATATATATATATATATATATATATATATATATATATATATATATATAAAGCTTTCTATCCAAGAGGCAAATTAATATTTGCTGCACGGATGGAAAGGCGGAAGGGGAGGGCTAATTCACCAACCCGTCTAGCCAGCGTGGTGAAATGATGGCTAATTCCTCCAATATGCTAATACACCAAAAACCATGGCCCCTAGTCTCCAGGTGCTGGAGTGCTCCTGATCAAGGCAGCGGTCAGCGTGGCATGAAAGCAGGGGGTGCTAAGAATCACTGGAATGGCCCAGGCTGCCGTTTGTTATTGACCTTGGCTACGTATAATGGACGATCCCTTGCTTCTGAAGCAAAACTTCAGGAATTGGAAGAAGAACTTGACAAGATCAAATGGGACATTGTAGGACTCAGTGAAGTTAGAAGAAAAGGTGAAGAGTTGGTGGAACTTAAAAGTGGACATTTGTTTTATTATAGAGGAACGGAAACTGGAAGAACAAGTGGTGTTGGCTTCTTAATCAACAAAAGAATTAAAGACTACCTTCTTGAAGTCGAAAGCACGTCAGATCGAGCAGCGAGGCTCGTTGTTCAACTAACCCAGCGATACCAACTTCAGATAGTACAAGCATATGCACCAACGTCAAGCCATACCGACGAGGAGGTTGAAGAATTCTATGAAGAAATCACACGCTACATACCAAGGGAAACAACACATCAAACCATCATCGGAGTTTTAGCCAGAATTGGCAACAGGAACAGGAGAGACATCGGTTGGTAAATACGGATACGGGGAAAGGAATGAACGTGGCGATCAACTCATAGAATTTGCCGAAGCTGAAAATCTTAGCATCATGAATTCATTTTTTAAGAAGAAACTACAAAGAAAATGGACATGGAAACACCCCAATGGAGGAACCAGCGAAATTGACTATATACTGGCAAACAAGAAATCAATTATTGAAGATTGCAGCGTACTGAACAGATTTAATACTGGAAGTGATCATCGAATGGTGAGATGTAAAATGCACTTAAATACTAAACTAGAAAGGCAGAAGCTCATTAGGAAACAAGTATGTAAGAGGGTGGATTTAAAGAAATTAAAAGAAAATACTGAGGCATTCAAGTTGGAATTAAAAAATCGCTTTTCTGCACTGGAAGGACTTATTGAAGAAGTTGACATCTCAGAAGCAAATGAAAACATTGTTAAGACAATAATTGAAACTGCTGGGGAAATTGGTGGTGTAATATGTAAAAAGCAGAATAGCAAATTATCTGAGAAGACGAAACAACTCATGAAAAGGCGAAGACTTATGAAGGTGGACAATCAAAATACCAGTCGCAAGATCGAGTATGTAGAACTTTGCAAAACTTTGCGCAAAAACATGAAAGAAGATATAAGTAAATTCAATTGTGAGTTAGTAAGGAAGGCCATTGAAGCAACAAGAGCTTTAGGGTTATTGAAAGATGTTTGTCTGTTGTGAAGAAACACATCATTGCAATAAAAGGAGAGGATGGCACAATAATAAGAAATAGGGAAGAAATACTTAGAACAGTTGAAGAATTCTACAGAAAGCTATATGAAGGAAACAGTGGATTAAATGAAGACAATGAAATAGTAGAAGGAACAGCTCCTAAAATCTTAAAAGAAGTAGAAACATTTGCAATAAAAAGCATGAAGAAAGGAAGAGCCCCTGGTGATGATGGTATTACATTAGATATCCTAAAAGAAGCTGGAGAATATGTAGAAGACATACTTGCAAAATTCTTTACCAAATGTCTTAACAGCGGTAACATACCAAACCAATGGGATTCTGCAACAGTAATTCTTTTGCATAAAAAAGGTGATAAAGAGGATTTGAAAAATTACCGACCAATTAGCTTGTTACCTGCTATTTATAAAATCTTCACAAAAGTTCTAACACATCGCCTGCAGAAAAAATTAGATGCAGCTCAACCAAGAGAACAAGCTGGATTTCGAAGTGGATTCAGTACAGTGGACCATATTCAAGTATTAAGAGAATTAATTGAAAGAACACATGAATATGAACTTCCATTGTGTGTTGCATTTATTGACTATGAGAAGGCCTTTGACTCTATAAAAACATCAGCAGTCATCAACTCTTTAAGATCAACAGACATTGAGGATGTGTACATTGACATGGTGAAACGTGTGTATAAAAATGCAAGTGCAAAATTTCGGTTACATAAAGATACCAAAACTATCAAACTTGGCAAAGGGGTGAGGCAGGGAGATACCATTTCTCCAAAACTTTTTACTTCTGCTTTACAGATGATTTTTCAGCTGATAAATTGGAATAACAAGGGAATAAAAATAAATGGTGAATATTTAAATCATCTGCGGTTTGCTGATGACATTGTTATTTTTTCAACGGACCCATTAGAACTCCAAGACATGGTACAAGAGCTCTCAACTAGAAGTGAAGAAGTTGGACTCAAGATGAACCTACAAAAAACTAAGATCATGTTCAATAATTTCGTAGAGGAAACAAAAATACAAGTTGACAACATTGAGCTAGAAATTGCTGATTCATATATTTACCTTGGCCAGCTGATTTCAATGGATGGCAACATTATGAAAGAACTCAACAGACGTATTAAACTTGGCTGGAGTGCATTTGGAAGAAACAGTTTTATCCTGAAGGGGAAATTGCCTTTATGTCTAAAAAGAAAAGTCTTCAACCAGTGTGTATTGCCAGTCCTCTCTTATGGATCAGAGACATGGAGTCTAACAGTTGGAGCAATACGAAAGTTACAGACAACGCAAAGGAGCATGGAGAGGTGCATGCTTGGAATAACTAGGAGAGATCGAAAAAGAAACACTTGGGTGAGAGAGCAAACTAGAGTAGAGGACATCATTGTTAAAGTAAAAGGGCTGAAATGGCGATGGGCTGGGCATATTGCAAGAAGAACTGATCAACGATGGACAACAGAAATTCTGAACTGGATTCCAAGAGACCACCGAAGACCTAGAAAACGTCCTCAAACTAGATGGGTGGATGAAATAAGAAAAGAGGTTGGGGTGACGTGGAAACGAATGGCCCAGGATAGACTTGTGTGGAAAGCATTTGGAGAGACCTTCATCCAGCAGTGGATAGATAATGGTTGAATATGATGATGACATCTGTAGAGACATACGATGTTAGGCGAGTTTATGAAAAGGTAATATTCCAAAGAATGCCAACATATGGGGTCTTTCCATCCCAATACATATGATATTCAATATTAATCGTTGAAGGTTGGTTGAATACTGATCGCTGAATTTGTTCAATTTTGTTAATGTATTGAAGTGAAGTCAAGGCCCAAACACTGCAACCATAGATCAATTGAAATTAAATCAAGGAAAAATATAACAGTTTAATAGCTCTAAAAGATAGGTTAGGCTCAAAGACTGAGATCGTCTAATATATCACAAAATTGTAGAAAGTTACGAAATTAACCTTATACAATGTATAGACCAGGAGAGTTTATGGTGTAAATAAATTCCCATGTATTTTATTGGGCTTGAAAATTGAACAATACTACTACTGACGAAGGTAACTGGCATATAATCAAGGTAACGACGAATATGGGGGAAAAAATGCTATGGGTCTTGGACGCATTCACTTTTAATTTAAGAGCAAACCAGTTCAGGACGAGGTCGATCTATAGTTAAACATCGATTATAAGTTAAGATCAATTAATAATGCCGTTACTAATATTTATCGTATCTCCCCAAATAAATAAATGGAAAAATTCAACCATCATAATTAGTGAGATAGATGAGTGTTAATCACAGCCCATATTTTCATCTTCAAATCGTGGAAATCAAACTAGACAGAGCCACCTTCATTTTCTTCCCCACAACCATTTTCGCGCGATACTTGGTTTTTGTTACAGCCATAGCCAGAAACAAAGCTTCGCACAAACAAAATTACGTAATAATATTTCGCGTCGGTTCTGTGAGGAAGCTGCGGCGCCGCTGAGGACACTTGTGAGCCACTGGCTTAGGAAACAAATCTTGGCTTACGGTGGGAAAGAAAAACAACGCCGTCGATATCGAACCCGGGTTAACGGCGCTACCATTATACATCACCGTCGGGGCAAAGCAAATCCCGCTTAATTAAAAAACCACACGGTGAATAGAAGCTGTATCACGGCGGCGAAGCTGCCGAGCGTCCTTTAGCCATCATTAATATTCTTAATAAAGGCGAACAAGCAGGCATGAAGTGAAACGATATTCGCCCATGATGCACGCGATGTTTAAATTTTATCCGTCTAATAGCTTTGGGAAGTCACGCATTCGCACTGGTTCGGAACGAAGGAAGGAACCTTGGCAGAGTACCCTCGACTGTGAAATCGCAGGGGGAACAAAACCACACGCATCAATTAAAAAGAAATCTCGCCGACAAACATGCCTAGACGACGCTGATGGCCAATTCAAAAAAAAAAAATAATAATAATAATAATAAAAAGTTTTGCATTTTCTTCCCGAATATATTTCAAACAGTCCTAGTCTAAAACATTAACGAAATCCGACTACACAAAACATTGGTTAAATATAAAGCCAAGCATCTGATTTGCTGAAAGAATTTATAACTTCACGTTGGCACAATTTAACACGACAGGGAAGAGAAATACACGCATTTCTATTGGCGGTCCACTGTGGGTAATAACGGATTAACAGTTTGGTATCCGGGCTTGGCCGGTTCCTGTAGGTTACTCGGCTGGCCCATGGGGGTGTCTCCGGTCCTGCTGCCTGGGCCGTGGCCGTTCCCCGTGACGGTTCCAACGGCTGCTGGTTTCGGTGTGCGTTGAATGACGACTTTACGTGAACGTGCATCTATGAATGCCGTGTTGATCGGCAATCCATCTCCCCCTCAGCCGCCTCGGCGGCTGATTACGCTGTTCAAGCGTCCTGTCTGGGATTACAGCGCCGCCACCTTCGGCGGCCACCATTCCCACCCACCCCCTGCAAAAGAACGAACGAACAGTTTGGTAGTTTGGATTTTTATGGCGCAAGAGCATCTGGGCTATACTGCGCCAAACATGGTAAAATCAAAGACTATTGTAAAAACCAGTTCGGCTTGACCTCCGAAACGCGACGTTTATTGGAGGGCAAATTCGGCCCAGTGACTTTGAAACGGGTGATTGCATTTATGAAAAGAAATTTTATCGACTAAAAATTCGAGATCCTCAGTAATTAACGGGTAACACCGTCGAACCTCGTTAACATGAACACCCACGGTGATAGAAGATTCGTTCGTGTATGTCAGGGCCGTGCTTACGGCTCTTAATGTTTTGACACAACACCACGATGAAAAGATTGCCTAGGGTTTAGCATTACAAAAGAAACTCCTTCGCTGCTCTAAACTCTAGGTAAAGTTAAAGAGAAGATAATGAAGTTAAATTGAAAAGAAAGCGTTCGAGTATTACGTAAGCAATATTTTGGCCATTTCACCCCCACCTCAGAAAGCAAAATTTAACATTGGCTAACATAGGAAAATAAGACCAACGGCAACCCCTCCCCACAAGGTGCTTACGTAATACTTGAACGTTCCCAAACAGAAGATAAAAATTAAAATACGAGTAATTGCAATTTATGATTACTATAATTATATTAATGAAAAGCTAACTCAATGAACAAAGCCGCTTTTTTATACTATTAGAACTTATAAAGCAAATTTTCTAGTTTTTGTTTGTGGTTTTACGGCTCAAAGACTACAATGGTCATGCTGCGCCGGGACCTACTGTTTTCCGAGGAATCCGAACCTCTTAAGGCCTGGGGAACCAAACCCCGGACTACAGTGAGCAGTGCGATCTTTATGAGATCTCTGAGTAAGCGTTCTTTTTGCACTGCTGGGAGTCGAACCCGGATTAGCCGCGCAATAGGAGAACGCGTTACCACACTGCGCCACCGCAGGGCTTTTTGTGCAACCAAGTGTCCTTAAAAAGGAATTTCTGCAGTGGTCATCACAATAAACAGGATAACGTAGATAGGCTACAGATGCTAGCTAACGCATTTAACTAGTAGTAGTGTGGGCGGGGGGGAGGCGGAATTGGGAAGGGTGTCCACCGGAGTCAGCACTGTGATCCCAGATTGGACGCTCGAACAGCGTAAACGCATTTGACTAATAACATATGTATTTATTTTGACCACCATTTAGAAGCTGCATTATGAGAAGTATGACGTCATACACAAAAGGTCAATTGACCAAATACTCTGTTAAAAGTACATGGGGCCGCTAAAAACTGATTTTTTGGTGCTTGCACCACACTTTTTTGGCGGTCCTGGGCGGCCGCCTAGCTCGCATCCCCCAAGCACGGTCCTGGTGTATGTTGTTATCCAGAAAAAAAGAATCATATTACTACTATACAATTTGACGGAGATTCAGGAAACGGTTTAAACTACAAAAACTTCACGTTAAGAAGGTTCAACTGCATTTGAAATAACAAAATGCGTTAACGTACGTCTCTGTTTATGTACACACGATGTAGCAATATATTCTGTTTATGTTTTCACGTCTGGCAAAATTGCTTATTGAGTCGTTTTGGAAAGGACCGACGCCTTGACGTACCGTTCTAAACCCGATGCACGGCGTTTACACACAACGAAGCCCTTGTTGGGAATCAACGTCAGCCCAACAAGCTCTGGTTGTAACTGTTAAGGCACTCCGTTTATGGGTTTTAAGTTCAAAACTGCACAGCCAATCGTGTGCAGTGACTACAAGAGCTTAACATAATCTCGGAACTCGTCGGGTTTAAAACTCCCATGGTTGCCACCATTAAAAATTTAACAGAACGCAAATATGTTTTTAAACTGTTTTTTTGCTGAAGTTAGCCGCAGGAAACTTTACACGTTGTTGGTTCAAAGGTTTACTTTACTTTTCCTTTAAAAAAAAAATTTTAATAATTTACAAATTTTAAACAATTTACGAATCGATTTCAGACTGACAATCATTTAAATGGAAATCAAACAATTTTAATTCGTTTCTTTTACATTAAATGGTGCTATTTAGCTCTTCACGTCATAAAACGCAGTTTTCGATGTTTGGTTCGAAAACAACAAACTATATAACGTTGCTACTAATAATGTACAGGGCACTGGCGAATTTAGAAGACTGGCGCTGCTAAGCGTAGGATAAGGGGGGGGGGGGGCAAGGCTTCCCCATGAATTTTGAATTGTTACGCGCTACTGCTCTTAGGCCAAGGTCGTATAGCCGCCCCCTTCCTCCCTCAGCTCGCCGGGATCTACAGTTTTCAGAGTAATCCAAACCTGTTGCCGGGAAATCAAACCCCGGACTACGATGAGCAGAAAATACAGACGTTCTACGGAATCATTGGAACCGTGAACCCAAATTAACGTCCCCTCAATACTACTGTACGGCACTAAGGCAGTTGATGGGGAGGTTAATGTTAGGAATAAAAGACACACCTTGTAAATATTTTCAACTCTCTGGTTTGTCTTTTTGGTTTTACGGCTCAAAGACTACAGTGGTCATGCTGCGCCGGGACCTACTGTTTTCCGAGGAATCCGAACCTCTTAAGGCCTAGGGAACCAAACCCCGGACTACAGTGAGCAGTGCGATCTTTATGAGATCTCTGAGTAAGCGTTCTTTGCACTGCTGGGAGTCGAACCCGGATTAGCGGCGCACTAGGAGAACGCGTTACCACACTGCGCCACCGCAGGGCGGGTTTCCCCCTTTTCTTTTTTATAATTCAACTGGAGTCCATTTTCACTATTCGTTTTACAATGTACTTCGTTGTCTATCAAGTTCGTTTTTATATTTCACTGAATTATTAGAAGCGTGATATCGAATAAAGGATTTGTGGGGAGGGGGCGGCACTGTGCATTTTACAATTGTTATTTTGTACGAGATTTGATTCTACGCTATAATTTGCTAAATACGGGACATCACAATATCGTTCACGAAGGTTAACCAAATATTCGAGCCCACTCATATGCTTTTATTTCCCGTCGGAAATAAAAGCAAAATTTAGCGACGAAAAATTGAATTTCGTCAATTTTTGGAGACCTCTTTTCTAGTTCGGGGACTTTGTGGGCCTCTCCTCATTTGGGGACTGATAGACACCCTGTTCACAGACACCGTTTCTATGATAATACATACTTCAATGCAGGGAAAGCGTCGGAACTCCCCCTCTTCACGCCTGTACACACTCCAGTCCGTGCCAATCAGGAACCTAATACTGACACGTATAACCATCACTCAATCACACAATTTCGTTGAAAAATACACAATAGGAACTGACTCCAATGCAATAAGCATGAAGTCTCAAACACAAGAAATGACGAATTCACTATATCAAATTCCCAAATCTAAATTATTAGTAGAATGAATAGAGTTCTAAAAATTGGACCGTAACAATAAGAGGAATTTATAATTTAAAAAAGTGACGTTACGTAAAACCCCAATACCATATAGTACACATGCTTTCTTAGAAATAAAAAAAAAAAACTCAAACTGCAGATACCTATATTAACATTACAGGATGCTTGTTAAATAACACTAAACTTTGAATTACAGTGACTGTTTTACAACGAGCACGAAGACAGCTAGTTTGATTTTACAGCCCAAATTATTATATTATGGGAATGGGCCACTAGCTTAACATGGCCCATGAATGACGAAACCGGCCTTATTATTTCGAAAATTCAAGGTTACACGCAAAGCTCTCAAGAGGCCGGATAGCACAAATCAAGCTGCGTTAACTACTAGAAAGAGGGTTAATTTTTCGTGGTGCAAGGATAACAAAGATCATTCTGCGCCAAACGAGGTAAAAGTCGGTAATAAAAGGGAGTTTGAGGAATACACATTCAACCTCTTCATACAAATTGGTGCCTCAGACGTGTTTTCTCAAATACCTTTCCTCCCCTACGCAAAGGTCGTGGCACCATTCGTGACTCCTTCCGTTGCCAACACGTCTTTGACCTTGAACGTCAGGTATCTGCAGGCATCCCACTACACGAAAACCACAATTCCAAAACATTGTGAAGGTCGCGAGTAAAGACAGCAGCAACTTGTCCAGCTACTAAAATTGGCGAGAGTTTGAATTTGAAAAGTAGCCAAAAGTGGGGCGAAAAACAGCTTTTTTGCATAACAATTTAAAATTCGAATGGCTATTTTTCGCTTCATGGTACTAGAACTTTTTCTTAATGTATTTTAGTCACCTCGCATACATATCGGGAGTTTCTTCCGCAACAGAAACCAATAGGGCCTGATTAAACATTAGTAGATCACATCTATACGAAGTGCACTGCATTCCGCAGTTTGCAACGCACCAGTGCAAGCAGCCTTCTCCAGGTGCGCCCGAAGTTTAACTTAATTGGAAGTACATTGCGATGCAGGCCACGTGCTGGTAAAATCTGACGTTCGACGTTTAAATCTTTGCGTGGTTGCGTCATAACGATTGCGCGACCTGCCCTGTTTCCTTCGTTAACTTCATATCGATAAGTTTACGCCTAGAATAGCACAAGCAGCTGTCAAAACGAACGAAGTGGGCGGCGCCCTCTAGTACTTTTTACCTTTTAAGAGCTACCACACACTAAGGGCAAAAAAGTCCGACTACTGTTTTGTCTGTGTCTGCTACCATGCTAAGACACAAGGGTTCAACTGTTATCTTGATACTGTCGCACACCAAAGACTGGTGACACAAATACAGTAGGACCTAGGATGTATTAAGGCTTTGTGGGGCCCTAGACAATTTTTTTTCTGGGCCCCTTGTAGTATAAATTTAAACCTGCGTAATTACAGTAAGATACGTATACAACGAGGATCTTGAGACCAACGATAATGCTCGCTATATCCGATCGATTGCCATACCCGTTCTGAAATTTAAATTTTAAACTTTGAAAATAAAGTTGGCACAGGTAACGTATTTGCATACAATGCGTACATGCAAAAATTTCTAAAATTCGCGCCGCAATAAAAAGACTGCTCTGATAAGGTAAGATTGCCAACGATTTTGAAGTAGCGCGTTTAGTCCGCCGCGCCGGGCCCCTAAAAAAGAGCGGGCCCTAGAGAAGGGTCTTGTTTGCCTACGCGGTAATCCGGCCCTGGTAGGACCCACTTATAACGAGCCCGAAATTGCTTCCAGATTTAGCGAACAAAACATGAATTTTGTTTGGTATAGTGATTAAGTGCAATACAATTTAATCGACTTTAGCGAACGAAACTCTTGTGGATACCGGATTTAACGAGTTATCAGTAGCGAGATTTTTTTTAACAGCATGTAAAAAAAATAAATAAATAAATAAATAAAAATTTTGAAAATTAAAAATATATCAATGAACGAGTATCTTAACTGAGGCGAACGTTTCTAGCAATTGAAATTAGAGAAACTGAAAACTCTCATCCTGTTAGGATACGTAGTGAGGAGTTCATAAACGATTTTTTGAGGAGATTCATTACGCTGATTACTATGTATTTAATGGGCTAAATCAGTAGCGTAGCGTGACCTCAAAAGTGGGCGATCTCCACTCGTATACCATGCCTCCACGAATAAAAAAGTCACAATGCACATACATCGTCATCATCAATATACTGATATACGTAAGAAATTTTACTTTTTTATTAGAGGGGAGAGCATTTTGAAGAGGTCCGTTTTTGAAGTCACGCTACGCCACTGGGCTAAATCGAGAGGTTAAACTGTGAAGAGTAACGCTCTCACCCTCCCCGGGTGGGGGCAACGGCCACATGCATGTGTAAAAGGGGGCACAAGGGTAAAAAGTTTCAAAACAACTGCTTTAAATATTTTAAGAGCCAAACTTAAACGTAAATATTGCGTAAGGAAGCACAAGTTTTCAGAAAGGAAGTTTTCTTAAAAAAAAGCATGGCACTTTTATTAAGATAAGACGAACGGGAACCCTACTCCTCGGCACCATGCTAAACTAATGAATTTGAAAAATCCTAGTTCGTGGGAAATCGAATTTAATCATTTATTGCCAGTATGTTTTAACACAAAGAAACGGAAGAGCATGTGTAATGAGTACCATTCAGGTTAATGGTACTCCTCTGCGTTTTATTAGTCAGAGCACAGTTGGTGATTGAGTTTTACAGCACAAGGACAGTAAGGGTCATGCGGTGCCGGAACCTACAGTTTTTCAAAGAATTAAGACCTCTTAAGGCCTAGGGAACCAACCTACGTGCTACAGAGAGTGATCAGGGGTTTTTTTTGGGGGTGAACCAGTTACCACCACACCCCCTTTGGAAAAATAGCTAAGAAAACTAGTATATAATTTCTTTGTCTATATATACATACAATGCTAGAAAAAAGTTTAAGGTCATGAAAAATCACAAGATACTAATTTGCATATAATTCATTAGACGTAAATAAAGTAGCACATACAACAAGAACTCAAAGTGCATAATTTTAATGCTGAATAAAAAAATATATAACATTTTTGTTTACATAAATTGTAGGTAATATGGCCTGGCAAAAAGTATAAGGACAACCAGGATTTTGACCAAAAACATTGAAAAGTTAGAAAATTGCCAGGTTTCTCTATGATTTGATAATTCGTGAAGTCATGGGACAACAAAGTTCATTTAATATCATGTTTGGGATTTTTCACCAGGCAAGTTTGATGGCTCTAACTCACCTTGCCTATCATACTGTTGCCAGTTTTGGTACACCTCACGTACCAATATACCCCACAGGTTTTCCATGGGGTTTAGATCGGGGCTCCTGACTGGCCAGTCAAGCAATTTTACATTTGCCTCAAACCATTGTTTTGTTGAAGTGGATACATGGATCAAGGCATTATCTTATTGGAAAATAGTGTCTCCAGAGGTAATCAGAAGTACCGCAGGCAATAAATTTTGCACCAGTATATCTTGATAAGCATCTGAATTCGTTCTTGGTCCCCAATAAAGCAATTGGGGTAACACCTTCAGAAGCAAACCCACCCCACACCACCACGGAGCCACCACCAAGCTGTTGCTTTGAAAATGTGGCTTTTTCTTGACGAAGGTTATGCCAGTAATAATGGAATTCATCCGGCCCATACAAATTAACCTTCTTTCCATCTGAAAACATTTTCACACTTACCTCCAAAAGCCACATGTTTTTTAGAGAACTCAACTCTAGGCTGCTTCTGTATTTTCGTAAGAGGTGGTTGGGCTTTCATTTTTTGCATGTTGAATGTTTGAATTCCTCATTAACACATTACGTACCCGTTTGGCTAGAACAAGATAATCCTAAATTACTTTTAATTTGGGATGAAGATTGTTTTTTAAAACAGGCTTACCTAATGTGGCTCTCTTTTGACGAATAGTAACAGAAATTGGCCAATCTATGCATTTCTTTCTTTTCCATAGTTTTCTGGATCATTTACAAAATTGTATATAAGCATCTTAGATCTATTGATTTTTTGCAAAATTTTGCATCTAATCATTCCACATGCTTTAAAACCAAGGATTTGGCCTCATTCAATCTGATAATTCTTCACTTTTCGGCATTTTAAAGAGCACAGTTGTTGTGAAATCAACTACATAAAATGATTTTCTACCTTAATACTATGATAAAAACAAGATAAAACATGCTAATTAGGTTGCTACGTAAAAAAATCCCGGCTGTCCTTATATTTTTTCCAAGCTGCACAGTATATGCAAAACATTGAATAATATATTAAAAGTAGTTATAAGATTTTTAAAATAAATACCATCAAGAAATATTCAGTTCCACCTCATGGCAGTTTAATTTCATTTGAATAAAATTATGTCCTCTGATTTTCTACATTTGGTGTTTTTTCGCTTGTCCTTAAACTTTTTCCAGCACTGTAGTATATTTAATTATTAAAGAACACAAGCACACATAATATTAAAGCACAGAATCAGTACCAAAGTCTGCTGTAATTTACACATATATTACATAATTTAAAAATAAACACTAAAGAATATAGATAACACTGAAGTATGAACAAGGAGCACACACAGACTTTCATTTTGGGGTCAGGACAATGTCGCCATGGTCTTGGAATAACACCCTTCATTTATCATGAAAGTTGGAATTTTTGATAAAAAAAATATTTTTGGGGAGAGGTCATGACCTGTTAGCCTGTCTGTGTGTTAGCATTGTAGATAAAGAACCTTCAGTTGCATATTGGCTGCTCTGCCATTGATGCCGTGTTGGGTGTACTCTGAGGTTGATGGGGTTGTAAACTGGAATGAAATTTTGTATATTTAACATAGGAATATGTGAGTTGTAGCTCTGTAACCCCCCATTAAGCCTATAACCCCCCCGCTTATGAACTTTCTGCATACACGTATGGCTATAATCTACACTCAATTTCTTTTTCATTAAGGTTTCTTGTATGCAGGGGTCACCGAAGTGGTCAACATAACATTGTTAGAGGTTGATTCAGGTTCAGGAGTCGATAGAAAAATATAAGACACCATTATATGGATAATATTTAATTCAGTGAACTTGGATTACCTCCATCCTAAGTTTCCTGGTACATTAAGTTAATAAAAGTTTTAGTTATTTTGTTGCACTTTTTATTAATATTTCTTATGTCGTAAGTAAATAGTATAATATGTAAGTGGATTTGATAAAATACATTTATTAACAATAATGCATCATTATATAATTTAAAAATGTCAAGGGGATGGGCACATGAACCTAGAAGGGAACCTCCAAGCAAAAAAAGATTGAGAGCCACTGATTTAAATTAAACATTTAACTACAATTACCTGTATTTTATATCTTCTACTCCAAGTATGTCATACATCCAAGTATTGTAGTTCTGTCGGGGCTCTTGTCACTTTGTGCCTATGTGCTAGTTTTATTATTTTCTGT
>QLNU02015360.1:311647132-311658090 GCA_006491805.2 Dysdera silvatica
ATTAAATGAGGCCTGAAATGTTAAACATGTAGGATAAATAGAGAATATTACAATTATGACTCAAATTTAAAAAGTCTGAAATACAATGATAGTTTAAATTGCTGTGCTTCTTGTTTATTGTAGTTCAGCAACTTTATTGATTAAAAAAAATGTTCTGTGTATCTGTGAAAACACCTCTCCTGGAATTTTTTGTTACTGGTCTGGAAAACCTGGAAAAGTCAGGGAAGTTTGAAACAAAATTTGAGTAGACTCCCTGTTTTGGTTTGGTGGTGTTTTTTGAGGAAATGCCAACAAACTGGTTTTAAAGAAATCTGATTACTATGAAATTTAGTATTTAGAGTTTTTAAATAAGAATTCCTCTAGTTTATGTTTTTATAATCACTACTATTGCTTCAAAGGAAACAGGTTATAATGAAATAATATTTCCAGAGCTGATGTATTTTCTAATTAGAGTAATCAGAGCGTTTGTTGAATACATTCCCTAGACAACGAAAAATTTTAGACTTTTTAGTTGTTTCTTCTAGTTAACTTGTCAAACTTAGTTGAAATAACACAGGTGGTTTCTTTTTTTTTTCCAAAACTTTCTAATAAAGCAATTTGTTTATGGTAAAGAATGTGGTTTACATAACCTTACTGACAGAAATTAAAGAAATAGATTGGATGGTTCCCAACCTTTTGAAAGACGTGGTCCCTCTTCTTATCTACTCTACAGTGGTGACGTGTTCACCCCGGTTTGACTTACAGCAGTGCTAAAAAAGGAATGCTTATCACTGCTTACTGTAGTCTGGGGGGTTGGTTCTCTAGGCCATGAGGAGTTTGGATCTGTCAGGAAACTGTCCCTTTGTAGCATGACCATTGTTGTTCTTGCATTCTAAACTCACAAACGAGCAATCTTTCCTATCATTAGTGAAAGAATAATTCCCATTAAATACCAGAAAGAATAAACGAAATGCCTAGGCCACTTCGCTCTCGAATGAAATCAAGTAACCACATGTGCACAGCCTATATATTATAAAGTGTACTAGAGATTTATGCACATACGGTACTTTAGATATGCCTCATACTTAATAATAAACCATCATGTATGCTTGAAGAGGCAAAAAGCAATACGTGCCAGGCCGCCCGGGTTCAAAATCAACTTCGAGCCGCCCCTGTTACCATGGCAGTTTTGAGGTTAGCAATGTTGAGTGGTGATTAAGCTAGAAATAGAGGAAAGCAGAGAGCTGTAGCATGTTATGGGGCTTGTATATGTTAGAAGCACAAAAATGTTTATGTTGCATGATAAAATTATACGGTAAAATTTCGTTAATCCGAACTAATTGGGACCGAGACCTGTTCGGATTAACGGAAATCTTTACTATAGAATTTACTGTAAACTATAATTGTTTGATATTTATGTATATTAGTATGTATGCATAACAGACGATGTAAAATTTGCCTTTCTTTAATGAGAAATTTCAATTAGTTGGCAATACAAACTGCACTGTCTGTTTACATCTTGTCGGTTGGCCGCCATTAAAAAAAACATCCAGCGGACTGAAAAAAAGTTTGGATTAACCGGATTTTCGGATCAGCGTAGTTCGAATTAAAGAGATTACTGTATTATCATTGGCAAATGCTAAAGGTGTTAGACACAGACCATATAATACACACTCAAGTTTGAAAAAGTAATTGAGGACCAAGCTTACCGCCTTCAACTGTAATCAGGGTTGGGACGTATAATACGTTACAAATGTATAATACGTTTGGTTTTTATACATTTTTCAACATATAAAAACTAAACGTATTCTGCGCGAACAAAATTCTGAAATTTTGGGGAAAAAAGTCTAAAATCCATTGTTAAAAATTGTATTGTTTGTTTGGATTTTTTTTATGGCGCAAGTGCATGCAGGCTATATTGCGCCATCATAAAATAATGTGTTGACGAAAACGAATTCGATGATACGGAGGAATTACGTGTACAGCTAAGTAAACCGCTGTTGGAGTTGAAAGGACGTTTTCCATATTTAGACTTGCGCATAGTAAGTTACGAAATCAATTAGGAATTCAGAAGACAGTAGAGTTGGCATTTCATTTAAATCCTTGAATGTTGGCTTTAAATAATATCGTAATTGAGATCTCAAATGCCTGTTATAGTCTCGATAAACAATAAATCAAGACATGGAATGTTTGTTTTTTATGTTATTAAATACATTATTTAAATATTCATTTTAAGCTTAAGAATGGTAAATTGAATGTTAAGATCGGATGTAGATAAATCTGAATGAAAATTTTGATTTATTTCTGAGGTATAAAGTCTAAGCAGAAAAATCCAATTTAAATAAAATTCGATTTTACTAATAATAATAATAATAAACAACGATATTTTATTTAAAAAAAAAAATCATGTTACATCCTGTTTAGAAATAAAAAAGCCCGTAGAACTAATTGAGCCCAGGGCCTCCGAATGTATTAAGACGGCCCTATGTATGCGCGTGTAAAAGGAGGATATTTGAAAAATATATATATATATATACGCACACGAGCGTGGCAATTCGTTGGCTTTTAGCTCTTGAAAAATGGTTGGGAATGAGGTAAGGGTAAGTTTGGGGGCTTGACCTTCTAAACTTTTGTCTAGAGGCCCGTTAAGTCCTATTCCCGGTCCTGTTTGGTAACTTTTAGTTTACGATAAGTATACTAAAAATTACCAAACTGTGACGAAAATATGCGTTGGCGAGTTAACAAAATTTTTGTAGCCAAAGTCAGCAACGTGGTTTTCAAAACTTCATTGGGAGCCTTCAAGAGTGTATATATATATTACAATATATGTAAAATTGCAATTTATTTTAAATTATTGGTGGAGCTCCGGCCCACGGGTCTACGCCTGTGGCCAAAATTAACGTGAAAGTTGCGAATGCATGAAGTTGGCGACGTGAAATTCTCTGTCAGAAGGGGATTAAGAGGGAAGATTAGAGCTGACAAGGGAGAAGTCAAGAAATGTTTCTTTTTGAGTGATGGGGTCTCTCAGAGGGGGAACGCGTACATTCATCCCCCATGAAAGGCGCCCCTTCGACGATTGTATTTCTACCAGAAAAATGCTTTCCCCTGGCCTGTTAACATAAACCAGAAATTCGCCTATGGGCTTCTGCCCATGTTTGTTTGTAACTGCATGAAATTCCCCACGTGTTTGATCATGCGTCCCGCCTCTCCTCCTCCATTCTGGTCGCCGCAGAGGTACGTTCAGCAATTGAAATAGTTTAGGAGAGCCATACCGGTGTGTGACGTGTTTCGGGTACCACTACGCAGAGTTCCGTCCTGTTTTTTTTTTCACTGGTCGCCGCAACCAGTTGAAACGAAGGGTAAACGAACTGAAGAGTTCCCTTTTTCACAACCAGTTAGTTCGATGCTTGTGCGTGATACTTACGTATCGCCACGCGAGCACATTCTCTGCGGAGTCCTGTCAGTTGCCCCAGCGAAAACGGCCGAAAGAATTTGTCTTTAATATCGTTGTTTGGATTTCTGTCGAAATGATGAGCGAAGGTGGTACGGCGGTCTGTGCGTCGTAAGTATTTGTAACTTTTTTTTTTGCTTGCTTGTAACGTAGGCGAATTTGACCCGCCCCCTGCTGTCAAACGGGTCAGCTCGTTTGGGTATCCGGTAAAGGTAATATTTTCCGACGTTTAGAACCAACGTTTCGGAAACGACTTTGTCCACTTTTATTGTTAGTTTCTGCAAAAAATAGTAACGTTGTAGAAATTTCAAAGCTCTATAAAGACTCCTATTTCTGTTAGAACATGTATTACACAAATTCAACAGATATAATGTATCTAACGCGGCGCCCCGGATAAAAGCAATTCAAACGTTTATTGCGAATTCGATGTATAGTGTGTACAATGCAGGGTTTAAGCTGCAGTCGCATTTTTCGCAAAATGTGAAGAAAAATTTATTGTCCATTTAACCACAGTTTATTCTCTGAAAACAGGATTTCTCGATTCCAGAATATCCGTTTTGCACTTCAGCGATCTTTTCTTGTTCCTTTTTGTTTCCTCTTCAAAATTCTTAACAGCACCTGTTAAGCATCGTTGATATAAATAATTTCATTGATACGATTTTTCGAACAACGAAAGCAACTAATATTTTTTAGCATTTTGCTACAACTTTTTTGCCCCATTTTAGCATTTTTGCGACAGCATGTTTCGAGCCAGCTTAAACCCTGGTACAATGGAATCTCTTTTCTGAGGGTACACTTATTGAAGTTAGACTATTTGAGGAAAAGAATCAAATGTATTAGGATAAAACATAATACTGGCGTGAATAACATAACACATTAACAGTTTCTAATAATATAACTTTTTGTTTTTCTAATTTCTATAACTTATTTGTATTGTGTGTTCACTGTAGTTCCGGGGTTGGTTCCCTAGTCCTCAAGAGGTTCTGATCAGGGCCGTATTTCCCAATAGGCTATACTAGGCTATAGACTAGGGCGGCAAAATTTTGTGTATTGAGTCTGATATAACAAAATCAATACAATTTGATATAATCAGATGTTTTGCCGAGAAGAAAGCTAGACGTCATGCTTTCCATTTAAATACCAGTGTTCGATAGGCTTTTATTTTTTGCTAAAATTAAAATTTATTTCAATAAAATTGAATTTGATTTATTATACACCAAAAAGGAATAATGCTTCAATATAAGTTAATATTGTTTAATATTTATGTTTCAATTTATGAGTTTGTTTTTAAACAAAGTTATTGTCAATACAAAATTTTGTAGCGTATATTGAATGTAACAATTTTTATGTTCCTACCACTGATTGGGGTAGAAGGGTGCGGTACAAAAATAGGATTTGGATGGCAAAAAAATTGCATTGGGGTGGCAAAATGGTAAATCCGCTCATGGTCCCAATGCAGCGTAGTCTTTTCTGTTCATGTGCCATAAAATAAGTTTATTATTTTTACTGTTTGTCATAATTTTAGTTTTGTATACTATGTATATTATCATGTTAATCTAAAAATCATGGAAAAGGTTGCTTTCATTCAGTAATTAACATATTTGAATATTATTAAATTCAATTTTGGAATGTAAAATGCCATTGCCAAACTCAAAGATAAAGCCAAACTTAAGATCTGTTGTTTCACAGACTTTGGAAGTTAACCGTAAAACTTTTAGAAATATAACTCTTAAAAAAAAATTATTTTAAATGGTT
Source organism: Dysdera silvatica (assembly GCA_006491805.2). Lineage (NCBI taxonomy): Eukaryota > Metazoa > Arthropoda > Arachnida > Araneae > Dysderidae > Dysdera > Dysdera silvatica. Next base: position 311,652,318 of record QLNU02015360.1, read on the forward strand.
TTCGAAGTTCTAATTTTTGGTTGGTACTGGAAGTAACGTACATGGGTGTCCATGTAGGTTTTCAAGAAACGGAGAGAGGAGAAAAGAAAAATGCAAACACATTACTTCTAAAACATTTTTTTTCATAAAAACCAACCTAAATACAAATCTTGTAGAGCAATAGGGAGGGGGCTCAAGGTCCCCCCCATATCTCTATTGATGCCTGAGAACATAGAAATTGGTTTAAAAACAAAACTGCTATTGTAACATAGCTAAGTATATGCAAATAAATTTAAAAATATTTAACTCTTGTAACCGATTTTTATAGTATTAGTAAATTTGAGGTGTCTAAATTTCTTTCAAACTGAAGGCTCACTCTATTTGCTGTCCTACATTTTTTCAAATCCTGTTATAAGTAAAAGCATAACTTTGAAATTACCCCCCCTTTTCTATCCCCATCATAATTTTACTATGATTTTGTGATTCAATTTTTGAATGTCTCTCATTTCATCACCTTGTCCCAGTTGCAGAGAGGTGTAACCAGGGGAAGGTTTGGGGGTTGTAACCTCCCATTACATTGAAATTTTGTATATTTAACATAGGAATATATGAGTTGTAGTCTCTGTAACCCCTCCCATTAAGCCTATAACCTCCTTATGAACTTTCTGCCTATGCCACTTCCCAGTTGCACCTTCATTTTGGCTACAGGCCTATGATTTTATCATATAAGCACTTTTAGTAGTATTCAAATTCTTAATATGATATAGTGGGTAATAATACCACCTTCTAGTTAGCTTATGCCAGATTTAATTGCCAATAGACTTTACATATAATGTCGATCTGCCATAACCTTACCTTGTCTTTTAGAATGACCCTTATTGTCATTGCACCATAAAAATGCAACCGACCATCTGCCATATGAACTCCTCATAGAGCCTAGTCCATTTTTAATGGGGGTTCTTGAAGAAATAATTCACATTGGTGGGTTTCCTATTGAAAATGGGCTGGATTTTATGAGTTCTCATGACAGTAAACATAATTTATGATAAAGTAATATCCTAGTTTGAGGGTCATGTTAAGCAATCAGTACTGATTCAGGTTACTTATACAGGGTATTCTTTGAAGACTGCATAAATTCTACAGTCAGAATTTTCGCTTGCAGTACATAAAAAAATGGTCCAGGAACTATCCCTCAAAAACCCGTAGTTTTCGAGAGAAGTGTGAAACAAACATATATCATATCTACTGACGTACTTAGGGCGGTATTGATGGGGGTTGTATTGTGATGAAAATTTGTATGTATAACATGAATATATGGAACTCTGTAACCCCCCTTTATGAACTTCCTGCATATGCCTATGGTCGTATCTAGTACATGGAAAATGAGCTGTATTGGAAACACGAACGTCGGTACTTGCATGTAACGTTGTTTACATACAGAGATGCTCAAAGTGACCACTGTGCATATCGAATCATGTGCTTTTATAATGTTTCTAATACAGCTTATTATCTGTGCAATAGATGTGATGTCATACTTTTTTTCCCCTTGAAAATTATGGGTCGTAGAAATATAGTTGTCATTTTTTATGTACTTCGAGTGAGGATTCTCGCTATGCAAAGTTTATGCGGTCTTGATGGAACACCCTGTATAGTTACTTAAGACTAAAAAGAACATAATTATATCATATTCAACCATTATCTATCCACTGCTGGATGAAGGTCTCTCCAAATGCTTTCCACACAAGTCTATCCTGGGCCATTCGTTTCCACGTCACCCCAACCTCTTTTCTTATTTCATCCACCCATCTAGTTTGAGGACGTTTTCTAGGTCTTCGGTGGTCTCTTGGAATCCAGTTCAGAATTTCTGTTGTCCATCGTTGATCAGTTCTTCTTGCAATATGCCCAGCCCATCGCCATTTCAGTCCTTTTACTTTAACAATGATGTCCTCTACTCTAGTTTGCTCTCTCACCCAAGTGTTTCTTTTTCGATCTCTCCTAGTTATTCCAAGCATGCACCTCTCCATGCTCCTTTGCGTTGTCTGTAACTTTCGTATTGCTCCAACTGTTAGACTCCATGTCTCTGATCCATAAGAGAGGACTGGCAATACACACTGGTTGAAGACCTTTCTTTTTAGACACAAAGGCAATTTCCCCTTCAGGATAAAACTGTTTCTTCCAAATGCACTCCAGCCAAGTTTAATACGTCTGTTGAGTTCTTTCATAATGTTGCCTTCCATTGAAATCAGTTGGCCAAGGTAAATATATGAATCAGCAATTTCTAGCTCAATGTTGTCAACTTGTATTTTTGTTTTCTCTACGAAATTATTGAACATGATTTTAGTTTTTTGCAACTTCATCTTGAGTCCAACTTCTCTACTTCTAGTTGAGAGCTCCTGTACCATGTCTTGGAGTTCTGATGGGTTCGTTGAAAAAATAACAATGTCATCAGGAAATCGTAGATAATTTAAATATTCACCATTTATTTTTATTCCCTTGTTATTCCAATTTATCAGCTGAAGTAAAAAGTTTTGGAGAAATGGTATCTCCCTGCCTCACACCTTTGCCAAGTTTGATAGTTTTGGTATCTTTATGTAACCGAAATTTTGCACTTGCATTTTTATACACACGTTTCACCATGTCAATGTACACATCCTCAATGTCTGTTGATCTTAAAGAGTTGATGACTGCTGATGTTTTAATAGAGTCAAAGGCCTTCTCATAGTCAATAAATGCCACACACAATGGAAGTTCATATTCATGTGTTCTTTCAATTAATTCTCTTAATACTTGAATATGGTCCACTGTACTGAATCCACTTCGAAATCCAGCTTGTTCTCTTGGTTGAGCTGCATCTAATTTTTTCTGCAGGCGATGTGTTAGCACTTTTGTGAAGATTTTATAAATAGCAGGTAACAAGCTAATTGGTCGGTAATTTTTCAAATCCTCTTTATCACCTTTTTTATGCAAAAGAATTACTGTTGCAGAATCCCATTGGTTTGGTATGTTACCGCTGTTAAGACATTTGGTAAAGAATTTTGCAAGTATGTCTTCTACATATTCTCCAGCTTCTTTTAGGATATCTAATGTAATACCATCATCACCAGGGGCTCTTCCTTTCTTCATATTTTTTATTGCAAATGAAACTTCTTCTTTTAAGATTTTAGGAGCTGTTCCTTCGACTATTTCAGTGTCTTCGTTTAATTCACTGTTACTTTCATATAGTTTTTTGTAGAATTCTTCAACTCTTCTAAGTATTTCTTCCCTATTTCTTGTTACGGTGCCATCCTCTCCTTTTAATGCAATGATGTGTTTCTTCCCAACAGATAAACTTCCTTTAACAACCCTAAGGCTCTTGTTATTTTCAATGGCTTTCCTTACTAGCTCACAGTTGAATTTTCTTATGTCTTCTTTCATGCTTTTGCGCAGAGTTTTACAAAGTTCTATGTACTCAATCCTGGAACTGGTATTTCGATTGTCCACCTTCATATCTCTTCGCCTTTTCATGAGCTGTTTCGTCTTCTCAGATAATTTGCTATTGTGCTTTTTACAGGTTACACCACCAATTTCCCCAGCAGTTTCAACTATTGTCTTAACAATGTTTTCATTTGCTTCTGAGATATCACTTTCATCAATAAGTCCTTCCAGTGCAGAAAAGCGATTTTTTAATTCCAACTTGAATGCCTCGGTATTTACTTTCAGTTTCATTAGATCCACCCTCTTACTTACTTGTTTCCTAATGAGCTTCTGTCGTTCTAATTTAGTATTTAAGTGCACTTTACATCTCACCATTCGATGATCACTTCCAGTATTAAATCTGTTCAGTACACTGCAATCTTCAATAATTGATTTCTTGTTTGCCAGGATATAGTCAATTTCACTAGTTCCCCCATTTGGGTGTTTCCATGTCCATTTTCTTTGCGGTTTCTTCTTAAAAAATGAATTCATGATGCTAAGGTTTTCAGCTTCTGCAAATTCGATGAGTTGATCGCCACGTTCATTCCTTTCCCCATATCCGTATTTACCAACCGATGTCTCTCCTTGTTCCTGTTGTCCAATTCTTGCATTGAAATCCCCCATGATGAGCTTGATATGTTGTTTCCCTTTGGTGTGTAACTCTTTGATTTCTTCATAAAATTCTTCAACCTCTTCGTCGGTATGGCTTGATGTTGGTGCATATACCTGTACTATTTGAAGTTGGTATCGCTGGGTTAGTTGAACAACAAGCCTCGCTGCTCGATCTGATGTACTTTCAACTTCCAGAAGACAGTATATATATATATATATAAACCTTACTCCAATGTTTAGATAACAGTTATTACGGAATCTCCTGTGCTGGAACTTTACCATAAACGTTCCATAACCACGGTATTAACAAATGCAATTTTTTAACTATCCCCGGTCCGTCCAAGAGTTGCGGAGAATTTCGTGCCTGAGGCTTTTCGTGTTGTACCGAGAGCTTAGAGTATTATTCATGTACATACGTTCGTTCTATCCGGTTCCTCCCCTGCCACTCCCCTCACAGAAACAAAGAACCCACCCCTCAGATTAGGCTCGTGATAGCCAATTTAGGAAGGCTATCCGGCAAGGGAAGGCCCGCGCCATGGCCCGCTAATAAGAAAGATGTCTGCCCGAAACTCACATATATGTATAAAAAAAAAAGAACGAGGAAAATTAAGCCATTCAATTAGGTTTAGGGACGCTTCTTTACCATACTGTCTTGACAATTTGCGCAATGAAAAATTATTTTACGTTAGCGTAAGCAACTGCGCTGGGAGAAAGGCGGATGCCGACCGGATATCTCAGTATTTAAAATTTCCTCCGAACGCGCCACTTTTTCTCCAATAATAACCTTTTTCTCCAAAAGGAAATTTTCCTCCGCTGATGAAGAATTATTTTCATCGTAAATTCCTTGGCAAAATTAGAAAGCCGGTTTGAATGGTCGAGTAAGCAAAGTGAAGAAAAGATTTCAACACAGAACGGAACTCCTTAACAAGACCACCTATTGTTCGTTTGAAAAACGGGCAGCTAAAAGGAGGTTCGTTAAACAGCAGTTAAACATATACTTTTGAATTTTGACTGCTTCATAAGTTCCGTTTTCGGGAACGAAAACTTTTATGCATTATTAAATCGATTAAAAAAAGCACCCCCAAAGCTATAAAGGTCTAAATTCAATAAGTAGGGAACATTCAATTTATTAAAAGGAGTTTAAAAAAAGTTTTGAAATAAATATAGCTATATATTCAAAGGTTAACACAACAAAGTCACGAAGAGTACGTTTTAACGTTGGGTGGGATGTTAGGTTAGCTCTACTCAACATAAAATACTACGCTTTACTCAACATAAAATACTACACTCTACTCAACATGAAATACTACGCCCTACAACGTTGTCATATTAATTTAAGTTAATGTATTTAGCGTAGTGCGACATTGAATTTTAGGCTTAAATATAGCTTTTGATTTTTAGAATAGGACTATAAATGGCAAATAAATTTACATAAAGTTTAAATGCAAACTAACAGAAATTGAACGGACACAATATCTTACAACGGCAAAATAAATAACTAATATATAATTGTTTCTGTCCTCGTTCGTCAATCGGTCAAGACACTCTGGGCTAAACGGAGGGACCCTGGTTCGAATCCAGGATGGGGAAAGCGTCTCTTTTTCTCCTAAAAAAACAAATGAGCTCTATCTAGAGTTACTTGTACTTGAGTGTCGAAAATTATTGTAGAAAATAAAGTATTAGCATACACAGAAAGTTTATAAGGGGGTTTCCAAAGAGGGGGGGGGGG
>QLNU02015360.1:311658190-311698112 GCA_006491805.2 Dysdera silvatica
TATATGGCCTGCAAAAGGGTTGCTGGTATCTAACTGGAAGGAGACCCACACGCTGAACGTATGTGACGATGTGTGGAACCGGCCAGGCCAGTAACCTAGTGTCCTACCCCGCCTTCAAGTGGTGCAGGCTGAGCTTTCTATTTATGTGGCAAATTAATATTTGCTACACGGATAGAAAGGCGGAAGGGGAGGGCTAATTCACCAACCCGTCTAGCCAGCGTGGTGAAATTATGGCTAATTCCTCCATTATGTTGACACACCAGAAACCATGGCCCCTAGTCTCCAGGTGCTGGAGTGCTCCTGATCAAGGCAGCGGTCAGTGTGGCATGAAAGCAGGGGGTGCTAAGAATCACTGGAATGGCCCAGGCTGCCGTTTGTTATTGACCTTGGCTACGTTTAATGGACGATCCCTTGCTTCTGAAGCAAAACTTCAGGAATTGGAAGAGGAACTAGACAAGATCAAATGGGACATTGTAGGACTCAGTGAAATTAGAAGAAAAGGTGAAGAGTTGGTGGAACTGAAAAGCGGACATTTGTTTTACTATAGAGGAACGGAAACTGGAAGAACAAGTGGTGTTGGCTTCTTAATCAACAAAAGAATTAAAGACTGTCTTCTGGAAGTTGAAAGTACATCAGATCGAGCAGCGAGGCTTGTTGTTCAACTAACCCAGCGATACCAACTTCAAATAGTACAGGTATATGCACCAACATCAAGCCATACCGACGAAGAGGTTGAAGAATTCTATGAAGAAATCAAACAGCTACATACCAAGGGGAAACAACACATCAAGCTCATCATGGGAGATTTTAATGCAAGAATTGGACAACAGGAACAAGGAGAGACATCGGTTGGTAAATACGGATACGGGGAAAGGAATGAACGTGGCGATCAACTCATAGAATTTGCCGAAGCTGAAAATCTTAGCATCATGAATTCATTTTTTAAGAAGAAACCGCAAAGAAAATGGACATGGAAACTCCCCAATGGTGGAACCAGCTAAATTGACTATATACTGGCAAACAAGAAATCCATTATTGAAGATTGCAGTGTACTGAATAGATTTAATACTGGAAGTGATCATCGAATGGTGAGATGTAAAGTGCACTTAAATACTAAATTAGAAAGACAGAAGCTCATTAGGAAACAAGTAAGTAAGAGGGTGGATCTAATGAAACTGAAAGTAAATACCGAGGCATTCAAGTTGGAATTAAAAAATCGCTTTTCTGCACTGGAAGGACTTATTGATGAAAGTGATATCTCAGAAGCAAATGAAAACATTGTTAAGACAATAGTTGAAACTGCTGGGGAAATTGGTGGTGTAACCTGTAAAAAGCACAATAGCAAATTATCTGAGAAGACGAAGCAGCTCATGAAAAGGCGAAGAGATATGAAGGTGGACAATCGAAATACCAGTTCCAGGATTGAGTACATAGAACTTTGTAAAACTCTGCGCAAAAGCATGAAAGAAGATATAAGAAAATTCAACTGTGAGCTAGTAAGGAAGCCCATTGAAAACAGCAAGAGCCTTACGGTTGTTAAAGGAAGTTTGTCTGTTGGGAAGAAACACATCATTGCATTAAAAGGAGAGGATGGCACCGTAACAAGAAATAGGGAAGAAATACTTAGAAGAGTTGAAGAATTCTACAGAAAACTATATGAAGGAAACAGTGGATTAAACGAAGACTCTGAGATAGTCGAAGGAATAGCTCCGAAAATCTTAAAAGAAGAAGTAGCATTTGCAATAAAAAGTATGAAGAAAGGAAGAGCCCCTGGCGATGATGGCATTACATTAGATATCTTAAAAGAAGCTGGAGAACATGTAGAATCCATACTCGCAAAATTCTTTACCAAATGCCTCAACAGTGGTAACATACCAAATCAATAGGATCCCGCAACAGTAGTTTGTTGCATAAAAAAGGTGATAAAGAGAATTTTGAAAAATTACCGACAAATTATCTTATTACCTGCTATATATAAACCTTCACAAAGTACTAACACATCGCCCGCAGAAAATTCAGATGCAGCTCAAATCCAAGAGAACAAGCTGGATTTCGAAGTGGATTCAGTGCCAGTAGACCATATTCAGGCATTAAGAGAATTAATTGAAAGAACACATGAATATGAACTTCCATTATGTGTGTCATTACACTACGAGAAGGCCTTTGACTGTATTAAACACCAGCAGTCGTCAACTCTTTAAGATCAGCACACGTCGAGGACGTGTACATTGACATGGTGAAACGTGTGTATAAAAATGCAAGTGCAAAATTTCGGTTACATAAAGATACCGAAGCTATCAAAATTGGTAAAGGTGTGAGGCAGGGAGATACCATTTCTCCAAAACTTTTTACTTCAGCTTTACAGATGATTTTTCAGCAGATAAATTGGAATGACAAGGGAATAAAAATAAATGGTGAATATTTAAATCATCTGCGGTTTGCTGATGACATTGTTATTTTTTCAACGGACCCATTGGAACTCCAAGACATGGTACAAGAGCTCTCAACTAGAAGTGAAGAAGTTGGACTCAAGATGAACCTACAAAAAACTAAGATCATGTTCAATAATTTTGTAGAGGAAACAAAAATACAAGTTGACAACATTGAGCTAGAAATTGCTGATTCATATATTTACCTTGGCCAGCTGATTTCAATGGATGGCAATATTATGAAAGAACTCAACAGACGTATTAAACTTGCCTGGAGTGCATTTGGAAGAAATAGTTTTATCCTGAAGGGGAAATTCGCCGTTGTGTTTAAAAGGTGTTGTCTTCAACCAGTGCGTATATTGCCATCCTCTGGCGGATCAGAGACACGGAGTCTAAAAATTGCAGCAATACAAAAGTTACAGACAACCCAAAGGAGCATAGAGAGGTGCATGCTTGGAATATCTATGAGAGATGGGAAAAGAAACACTTGGTTGAGAGAGAAAACTAGAGTAGAGGGCACCATCGTTAAAGTAAAAAGGCTGAAGTGGGGATGGGCTGGGCACATTGCAAGAAGAACTGGTCAACGATGACAACAAAAATTCTCAACTGGATACCAAGAGATCATCAAAGACCTAGAAAACGTCCTCAAACTAGATGGGTGGATGAAATAAGAAAACAGGTTGGGGTGACGTGGAAGCGAATTGCTCAGGATAGACTTGTGTGGAAAGCATTTGGAGAGACCTTCATCCAGCAGTGGATAGATAATGGTTGAATATGATGATGATGATGATATATATGTATACACACACAACATCTAGGAGGGGTAGGGTACACCTCGACCAGTAGTTTCCAACTAGTGGTCCGTGGACCACTGATGGTCCACGAGACCGATCATTATTTAAAAAAAATAATCAAAAACAAAAATACTCATAAAATTTTGATTATTAAATATTAAAATTAATTATAAAAATGAAATTGATTGCATATTTGTAGTATTTTACAATCTGACGGAACTTCATAAAACGGTTCGTATTAAAAGTAATTCGTCTTAAGCATGTTCATCTTAACGAGGTTTGACTGTATTATCATTAAATTTTTTTTTTCTGCTTATTATTTATTTATTTTTTTCAAAAAAAAACGATTTTACAAACATATTTCTGTCCAAAAAGAACTGGCTCCCTTTTTATTAAGGTCTAGCAGTGTAATTCGTGACAATTTTTCGAAGCGGTTTACAGGTACAATTAGAGGTGGAAAAGTAGTCTGCTGGTACAATTAGATGTGGAAAAGTGGTCCACGGTTTAAATTGAGTTGGGAAACACTGACCTAGACGAACAATATTTGTCATATAACCTAGGGTCGCAAATCACTCACAGAGCTAGTTCTAAAACCGTCCAGCATGCACAAATATTTACAACCAGTGCGTGAAAAGCGCCAGATAAAACTCAGGTCAGCTGCTCAAGTGCATAGATGATTAGGACATCGCATTTTGCGCTTCTCATGCACTGGTTGTCACTATTTGTGCATGCTGGACGGTTTTAGAACTGGCGCTGTGAGTGGTTTGCGACCCTAGGTTCTATGACAAATATTGTTCGTCTAGGTGTACCCTACCCCTCCTAGATGTTTGCAACCCTGGTGCTGAGACACCCTGTATAATTATGGATCATACTATATTTAATCACTGATTCAAGTGTCGAATGTCATGACGAAAATGTCGAACTAGCATCATTACACTATGCTGGAATATATCAATATTTAACTTGAAGACTACGACTTACTTTTACACATACATACTTAGGTATTATTAATCGAATGAAATATTTATACCTAAACAATTGCTGAAATCGTGATAATTTGTGCAATAAACCTTATCTACAACTAAAATTCTTCGTAAATACTCAATACACTTTATTTACTTCTTATGTCGATAGTACGATAGGTAATTTGGGATGGGACCGATGACTTAACGAGGTCTCCGAATCAAGTACAATTACGCGTAGGTCCAGGGGTGGAACGAGGTTGATTTTGAACCCAAGCAGCCTGGCGCGGATTGCTTTTTGGCACCCCCTTCTCCGAAGAAAACAGGAGATTTTCACAGATGCACAGTGAGCCATGTAACATATAAAAGTGGCCAAAAGTCTCTGAAAGAATTTCTCTAAAGATGTCCCTAAAAATTTCTCTAAACTTTTCCCCCTTTTAGAGAGATTTTCTACTGTTGGATCAATTAAAAAAACGTTGAACTTCACTTCAGTTTGACGCCCTCATCCAAACAGGCATCCCTTACTTAAGCCACTCCTGTGTAGGTCGTAATCACAGGATTAGTAATCAGGACTATAGCCAGAAGCTTTTTTATATGAGGGCTCTGGAAGCTACAGGGTAGCTTAGAATTCATTAATGTTTTGATGCATTTTATTAGTATTTTTATATATAATAATACACCACTAAATACCTGCAACATGGACATAAAATGTCTTAATGAATTTCATTAATTCTTACTAAGGAGGTACCCCAAGTATCAGTTCTGGATTTTGATAAAAGTGGTACCACTGGAAAGGTCTCGTCTTGGGAGCAATAATGCCAATTGAACTAAACGTCGGTACTCAACGGTTTTTGAGGTATTCGAAATGAAAAAGCACAGAAGAAAGGCAAGTTGTAGAAAAATCTGTTAAAGAAAATGAGAGGCAAATGAAGCAGATTTCAAGTACGTTTTCCTGTATGTGCCTGGTGCTGGAAAGAATTATGCTTCCAACATTCCTACATACAAAAGCATTATCATAATTAATGCTATGCTAATACGTTGCACTGTATTCTTCAATTTCATAGTGCAGTACTCCATAATCACTTCTTTTTGACATTCTATTGCCTTTTATTTGCCTGTAACTAGTCATATGTGCTAAAAAGATCTAATTATTGAGTTTGATTTTTCGACAACTTGCCTTTCTTCTTAACTTTTTCGTTTTTCAATTTCGAATATCTCGAAAACCATTGCCCACCGACAGGTAATTCTATTGGGATTATTACTTCCCAAGACGAGACCTTTCCAATGGTACCACTTTTATCAAAATCCAGAACTGGCACCTGGGATACCTCCCTAGATAGTACCATATACTTCGATATAATTTAAAAGACACAAAACAGAAACGATACATATGGAATCAAGGGCGGATCCAAAAAATATTTTCGGAGGGCGCAAATGAAAACCAATGAAAAAACCTGTAATAAGTGTACATTTCTCATGCTTGTAACACTCATCCCTTGTGCCCTTCCCCCGTATAAAATATAATGTTCAGAATGCATTATGCAAACAAGTTGTTTGTAAAAATGAAATCAGACTGACCAATTTGGTATGTTGGTTGAATTTTTATGGTTTGTTTGGGCCTTACAGCTCAAGGTCAGCAAGAGTAATGCTGCGCCGACAACTACAGTTTTTCGAGGAATCCGAATTTCTTAAGGCCTAGGGAATCGACCCCAGACTACGGTAAGCAGTTAGTCGATAGGCGTTCTTTTTGGGCGCATTTGGGATTCGAGCCTGGGATAACTGCATGATAGGCGAAAGTGTTACCACTGCACCGCCGTAGGGCCTATTTTTATGGCACAAGGACAGCAAAGGTCATTCTGCACCAAACATGCGATTTTACTAATCCATTTAATATTAATGAATATATTTCTTAACTATGTAAATAATTGATTATTGAAATATTCCCCTTTTCAACCATGTACATTTGTTTGGATTTTTATGGCGCAAGAGCATCCGGGCTATACTGCACAAATTTTCAACCATGTGCACAGGTAAGATATTATTACCCTTCTCAGGGTTAACACAATTGCCAAATGATTAACATGCTGAGTCACCGGGGCATGCTTTTTGAAATTTTTCAGGAGGAATTTTTACAGATAATAATTTCTGACACCCATGCTTGGTAAGGCTCTTTGGATCTAACGGAGGGACCCTAGATCGGCTCTAGGCCAGGGCAATATCACTTTTTCTGCTATACATTAAAAGCTCTAGTTTGAATTACCAAACTTTCAAACCAAGTTTGGACAAATTTCTGAAGAAAGTGGACATTTGTTTTCCACCGAAACAATTGTAAAATGTATCTCCAGTTCAAATTAAACTGCGTTTGTGTGTAATTTGTTTTTAAATATTATTTTGTGCAGTGCATCGCTCATCTTTTTACATTTTTGACATTGCCAAATACTATTGACATTTTAAATATTACATGCGGTGATGTATGTTATTTTCAAAAGGAATTTTTATACCGAGAGGCAATATTGAAAGTTTTGTTAGTTTTTGATGAAGGTTTTTGTAAAGGGTTTTCGACATGATAGTTTAAATCATGGTTCAAACTGTCAAAAACTGCCATGCGTTAAAAACCTGCCAACCAGACTTGTGAGATCTGTGAAAAATTTTTAAGTAGCCCTCTGCCTAAAAATAAGCAAATTTAATAAAAGAACTCTAAGACCTCTGTTTTACTTTTTGACTAGGATTCAAAAACTTAAACCAGCCCTAGTGATTACAAAAATAGAAATTTTGTTTACATATGTTGCCTAATATGTAATTACAACAAAGTTCTGTTATCATACAAAAAAATTAACAAAACTTTCATAATTGTGAAATATTTGGCATTTATTTATTTTATAACAGAACGATAAAACAATATACATATTACAAGTTATCACAATTTAGAGCATGTCATTGCAATTACTAGAGAGCACTTATGGCCCCTTTATATTACTTACACAGTGAAACACAACTTATTTCTCATTTATATATTATTTAAACAAATTCAAAAGATAAGGATAAAAGTGATTCCTAATGAAGATGGCTGGAATCTGTTTAGGATTGAAATTACATTCAAAGAATATGCCAATTTTCACTCTGGACCAACCACAATGAAATTTTACATAGTTGATAAATTAATTACAAAATTTGCTAAAGAATTAAGTAGTAGTGATGAAAAAAGCAAAAAATATGTCTACCATTTTCAAAAGATGCGATAAAAAAACATTAAGATACATTGTGTCTGGCCAAATTAATGTTCAAACTTCCTTGATATTTCCAGAACAAACCCTAGTCCACTTCCAGTCACTAATCATAGCAAACAACGCATTAAAATTTGCATGATTAAAAAAAGTTTCAAGACTATAAAATTCACTAACACAAAACAAAGCCGTTTATAATTTGATTAGGCTGATTAGTAGAGGTGATTTTGTCCTTGAAGATGCCCCAAAAAGTGATGTTCAGTTCAACTTGATAAAGATGTTTTGTGAGCTGTTGTGAAAGAACACCCTCGCACAATAATTAAGTAAATTTCAGAAAGGGTAAATGCCTCTTGGTTAACAGTTCAACACCATTGAAAATCCTTGGAGAAGTTTCAGCATGCTGATGTATGGGTACTCCATACACTCAGTGATGAGAACAAATTGCAAAGGTCCTCCATATACAACACTCATAAACTGCCATAAAAAGAGCCCTTTTTAACAGTATTGTAACAGTTGACAAGAAATATGGGCTCCCCATGATAACCCAGTAATGAAAAAACAATGGATTTCCACTAGAGAATCATTGCGAAAAACTCCAAAGCACAATATCCATTGAAGCAAGATTTTTCTATGTGTTTAGTGGAACATTCATGGTGTGATTGACTTTGCACTGCTTAATATCGGAGAAATCATTATTGTAAACATTTACTGTGATCAACTTGACTGCTTAAAAGCAGTCATTGCAAAAACAAAAAAAAAATCTGTTTTTATTAACAGGAAACGTGTTATCCTCCAACGTGGCAATGCGATGGCATATGTTGAGGAGATTACTCAACAAAAAAGTTGAAATCTTGGATGGCAAGTTCTCCCCTATCTTCCATATTCAATTGACCTTTCCCAATCTGATTATCATCTTTTCAGATCCTTACAGCACTTCCTTGTTGGGAAAAAATGTAATTCTTTTGAAGTGAACAAAAATGCACAGGTTGAGTATCTTGACTCCAAACTCCAGAATATTTTAAAGCTTGGATAGAAAACTTGATAACCAGATGGAAGACGACCACAGAAAACTATGACGACTATGCAGTTGACTAAATGCTACTTAAATAAAATATTACGTTTACGCCTTACAATAAAAACGACATTTCTTATGTATACCCCTATTATAACATTGAATTTTAAATTCCTCTGACATAGGCCTTTGTATCTCAAATTTCTGACTTTCCTAATTAGCAAAAATTTCCCTCACTTTTTCCAGCTTTTCTATATGGTCACACACCATGTATTTATAAATTTCTCTGCTTGTCATTTTAGAGAAGAAAAAACAGTTAAAAAATAAACACCACACAAACTGCTTTGCTTGTGATTCAAAATTAATTATTATGCCAAATCACAATAAATGACTATTTCAAGTGTGATAAAAATGAGAATATTTTTATTTTCGCTTTCCCTCTTTTAGCGTTTCTTAGTCAAAAATACATATTTAATGAAGATTTGGAATAAAATGAAAAATGCAGATTTACCCTAAAGTTTTTGGTTCTGTGTAGTTTAATAAGTTTTTAAATTATGCAAATAAACATCCAAATTCTTATTAAAGTTTTTTGAACTTCATTTTGAAAGAACTTAAATGAAATTCTAGTTGAAGAGGAATTTAATCAAAACATACTTCATAGCAAAAACTAAGTGCTGTCATTTAGTAGCATATTTTGATTTTCGTTTATTCGCCATTTTAAGACATCTTAAAAAAATTATAAATGGTGCTTCACTGCAATAATTTATGTACATACACAGTTATAAGAATAAAATGAAAGATATTTTTAAAATGGAGTATAGCACCACTTATCACAATTTAGAGCTCATTATCACAATATCTAATGGAAGGCACTCAAATTCACACGATATGTAATTTATAATAATATATGTAGTCACAATAATACCAAAAATGCTGTAAAGTGAAATAAAACAATATATTACAATATAGAGAGTTCTTTAACACATCACACAAGAAAAAGAAGACACTCACAATCACTATATAGTCACAAGAAATAAAATTAAAAGTAGTTAAAATGGACGTCTGTTGTCATCCTCATAAATGGACACTTGAAACATTGTACTTTTCAGCATGGCTATAAAATAAAGTATTTAAATTATGGAATTTTTTTTATAAATAATTCAATAAATTTTCAATATTATGTGTCATGAGACATAGATATGATCATTACATGCTAGTACTATTTAGACTTCACAAACATTGGGCCATTTTATAAGTATGCAGCATTTCCAATGTGATCAGATTAAATGCCTTCAGATGGCACGATCATAGTAGATCTGTGAGGATACATATGTTGCTGGACAATGGGATGTTGGAATAGTGTATGAATAAACTTCGAGCTGTGTAGTCATCAATTTAATACATTTGTTAACCTTTCATTATGAAAGTGTCAAAGTTCATCTAAGGCATGTTTTGCGTTGGGAGTATCATCAGACAACAATGTCACAGTGGTTGTGTCAAAATCGTGTGAAGTATATAGTTCTAATACAAGACACGTAAGTCAAATAAAAAGATAATTTTATCATTTTCAGTCTGAGAACTAAAGCCTTAATGATGAGCTAAAGCTGAAACATTCTCAAGAGTTGGTTGATGATCTGTTATGAATGATCATGCAGCAAAATTCTTGTTTAATTGTGAAAGAATTAACTAAGAAGTTGCAATCAATGCATTCAATTGTTCATCGCCATTTGCAACGATTTTGTGAAGTTTCTAACTGGGTCAATAGCCTTCATGACTCATGAATTATTACAGTTAATAGAGTACAATCCGGAAAGAATGAATGGAAGTCTGCATGTCTCATCTTTATCAATTGCAAAAAGGAACTTTTCTGAATCAAACTGTTATTGGTGGTAAGAAATGGACTATATATAACAGGGCTGTCCAACCTTTTTGGGCAGAGGGCCACTTACAAATTTTCACAGACCAGAGGTTTCAGTGAGTTTTGTAAAACAAAAACAAAAACCACCACTTACTTCTTTACTAAAAGCCCCTTTCAGAGTTTATTCTGATTATTTGTTTATTCACTAGTGATACAGAAAAGGATTACCCATGCTGTCCCCGCGTCTTATCCTTATTTCTGAAAATAAAATTAAGTTTTTGTTTTGGAATTTTTTTTTTATTCCAAACAGCTATACTTAATAATTATAGCACCTATGCTTGAGATCAAACTAAATTTTTCATGTACAGGAGAAAAAGAGACATCTTCCCCAACCTAGAGTCCCTCCACTGAGCACAGAGTGCCTTAACTGCTAGACCATTGAAGACAGGAACGATGCACCCTTTCTTTAAATAGTTATTGGTGGGCTGGATTGTGGCCCACAGGCCATATGTTGGCAAACCCTGGTATATAACAATATTAAGTGTTGTTGGAAACAATGGGTGGCCAGCAACAAGACACCAGATTCATATTCAAAGAAAGGACTTTATCCGAGAAAGGTTATGCTGTCAGTTGGATGGGATATGGATGAACCTATTTGTTACATGCTGCTATGAGCCACTCAAATCATTACAAATTATCTGCATTATAAATAATTTAAGAGGTTAAAGCATTTTATTGGGGAAAAAAAGACCAGCATTGGCCAATAGAAGATGTTTTATGCTTCATCTCATGACAATAAAAAACTTCGTATGGTAAAAGAGACACGACAAAAACTAAGATTTTTGAAATATATGATACATTGAATTTTGACGCCAACCAAATGGTACCAGTAACCATTGTATGTGCAAACACCCTTTGAAGGGCTTGAGACCGCACCCATTTATCGTCCTACAATATATTCATCTTTTATGAATTTTTTTTATAAAAATATAAAACATGTTTTGAAAGTATTCTGCCCCCACTTTGGAAAACTTACATGGGTATCAAAAAAGCTCTAGTGGTGCAATTTAAATCACAACATAAATACCCATGCAAAGCATTTCAGTTGATGTCATCACTGATGCAGCCAGGGGGTAGTTGGGGTTTCAAACCCCCTAGAAGCATTTTGAGAAGCAGGGAAAATCTCAAGAAAAATGCAATAGAAATAATGGCAGATTCTGAAATCCTTCGGGGGGGGGTCTGTTTCCGATTCCTATTTTTCATGAAGTGTACGGTACTCCTTCATTTTGTTTTCCATTATATAATGGCATATAGGTTAGGCTCAAGGTGAGGGGAGCAATCACCTCCTCAGATCCACCAGTGAATAGAACAATGTGATCAGTTCTTTAATTGCGTCAAAGAAGGGATTGGGAAGATTAACCACTGGCGATCAGTTCTTTCACACAAAATGGATACTTTTATACCCGGATTATTTCTTTATACAACAGCTTACTGCTAGAAAGAATAATTTCTAAAGTAAAGGAAGCAAAATATTTTTCCGTTTTGGATGATGAGACAACAGATATCAGTGGAATTCAACAAATGTCCTTATATGCTAGATTTGTTGAAAACAACTGTGTGCGCAAAGAATTCTTGCAATTTTTTCTGCTAACTGACACTACATGTAAAGAATTTGCAAACAAAATCCTAAAAGCATTATCTGATGTGAGTGTGGATAAAAGGCTCATAGGACAAGGTTATGGTGGAACAAACTCCATGAGTGGAGCTTATAGAGGAGCCTAAGCATTCATTTGAGAAAAATGTCCAAAAGCATGATGTGTACTATAGGAATGATTGCTTGAATTATGCTGTTTGGGGTGGTTGGAATATACCACCCATTAGAAATTGCATGGCAACAATACAAAAAGCTTATACTTTAACTTCCTCCCAAAAAACAGAATTTTAAAAACTGAAATTAAGAAGTTAGTGCCAGTGCCTAAAATGAGGCATTTAAAACAGCTGTGTTTAACCCGATGGATTGAAAGACATGAGTCTGTTCGAGTATTTATAGAACTGTTAGAACCTCTTTTAGGTTCATTAAAGGAGATATCCACCTGCAATGACTGCCACACAGCTGCATAAGCTTAATTGCATAATAATACACTGTGAAACTGTAGCTTCTTAGTAAGTTCATTTGTCCTTGATAATGTATTTAAAGTTACTCTCCCTTTCAGTAAATATCGGCAAGCAATTAACTTAGATTTGTGTCTTGCAATGCAGTCTGCAATGAATATAAAAGAATTTTTATAAGAGACGAGGGATCCAGCTACAGAAAGGTTGTCCAGTTTATATGAAATTATAGTTGACATACAGAGACCAGGAGACACATGCAGAGACCAGGAGATTCCAATTTCCAAACCTTGTACTGACATTCGACAAACTATGAGAAACAACATTCTAGGTGACAATGTGGAAAAATACTTTGGGGGATCAATTCTTAGTCCCTTTTTTGGATGAATTGCTAAATGCTTTAGATGCAAAATTTATTTCGCATAAAAATATACTGAAGTCATTTCACGTTTTGATCAGTAAAGAAGACAATGATAAGATAGGTAATATTACAGAAAATGTTATGAAATTAGCGGAATTTTATGAGTTACCAATAAATATATCAGATGAAGTTACACTATGGCATCAATTATTATTCTCCTCAACAACAACAAAAAATTCGGTCTGCTATAGATGCTCTCTCTATTTGTAATGAAGATATCTTTCCTGTGGTATAACAGCTTTTAATTATAATGGCTACATTGCCTGTTACAACCTACAGTAATGAGTGCTCATTAACGACACAGAATTTTTTAATGACTTATTTAAGGAATTCTGTTTCTGAAGAAAGACTAAATGGTCTTGCTTTAATATACATAAAGGTTTTTGCATATCAGAAGAGGAAATTTTAAATAACTGTGCAGAAAAATCATGTAAAATGAATATTAGATTAAAATGAAACACAACAACTATGTATCATTATTTAACATATATATATATATATATATATTAATAAAACATTAGATGGAAAGTCATTTTGATTTTTCTAATAAAAATTATGAGTTATAAAATAAAATGAATGACAATTATTTTTAATTTAAAAATAAGAAATATATAATTTTAAGACAATGTAAACTAGTGTGGAATTCCACAATAGAGATACTACATATTCATTAAAATGGCTTCCTTGATGGTTGCCACTTGGAATATCAAGATATGCAAACTTAATAAAGTACAATTTCTCAAATTGGCTATATGCCAAATTGTTTTCATTTATTTAATGTTGTATATAATTTCACTTCCATATCTGGCAACAACTTAAATAACTGCATTCCGAGTTTTAAAATAATAATCAGTCCAACTAACCATCACAATGTGCACACATCTCATCGAAGGCTCCGACAAAACGGCATATAAAATTCTTTTAACATTGAATTATATTTATCTTTTGGCAAGTTAATGAATTGCCCTAAAAGTTTAAAGCTTTAATAAATAGTATTTTTAGCTGGATTAAGAATTACTTGATTTCTTCACAACCTTCGCAATATCAGTGATTAACAGAATCAAATTCGCTACGTTAGTTTAAATTTTAAAGCTAAAGTATTTTATCATTTAGGACTTCAAATTTTGTATTTTTAAGGGCAGAACATTTGAAAATATAACTCTCTCCCCAAGAAAAAAATTCTGGCTGAACCACTGGATGTGCTGTTGAACTCTCTGCTAGTTCAAATGAAAAGTCTAATCGAAGTCTTTTAAAAAAAGTATGATCGAATGCATGAAAACACCAAATAGTGCCAATAATGATAACACCATTTGAATGGCACAGACATGGCACCTGAAATCATTGTATATAGAAACCGGCCTTTTGTGTTCAAAGTTGTAAATTCACAAAGTAAGGAGACAGATTGATTACTGTGAAAAGGAAAAACAAGGGAAAAGAAAGTCAAGGAAGGGAGAAATAGTGTAAATGCAGACATTCCAGTTGACCATTGCATAAATAAACGATATTTTGTCCATTATATTCTTTATTCACACCAAATGGTTTAAACACAGAATATAGTGGAAACATGATCTTGAATGATAATGTAAGCAGAGGGGAAAAAAATGATCGCCATTACAGACAGGATGATGAGGAAAAGGGGGAATAAATGGGGAAAAAGAAGCAATATAATAAGAAAGTTATGGTCCCTGTTCTTGAAACATACTCATACAGTGGGAATGTATTTCTGTTTTTATAAAAGAATATATGCATATACAGCAACACTAAATCATATAGCTGCAAAGGTGTATTTATGATTTTGAATCCTGTAGACTGACAGATTTTGCTGGCTAATCTTATCAAACACAACTAAAGGTATAATAGAAATTTTGGCACTTTTATCAAATTCTTAATTTGATGCCTCTGATGGTTATTTAAAATTCTTTTCACATGTATTAATGAATTTGGTGCCTTTTGAGCTTCTCTCTAGGCAGTGCCCATGGAAGTTTTCAATTTGTGAACGTTTAGTTACAGCTCTGAACATAACACTTAAAAATTAATAATTTAATTCGCCACCAAAACATTCAGCCCTGTCTTTGTAAACTTCTCATTGAAAATTTGCTGCCGTAGGCTTCAGCCTACTTAGCCTATTGGTAAATCCATGACTGTATAGTTACCCACATGATTTAAAATATTATGTTTATGAAATGTTTGATATTTGTTTTTTTATGGCTAATATCTATATTTTTGATTTCGTTTATGCTTGAGAAAATAAACGAGTTTACAAAGTGAAAGTGCATAAAATGGAAACTGTATTCTCATCATAAAATTACATGTTATATACATATAATCATCCTGAGAAGACTAAAATACAAAACTAAAAGTTAAACTTAAAGCATAAAATAGGCTCTTCTCACATAGTATATTCAAAGTTAAAGCAAATATGGGAGGGTTAAAAGATATAAAAATTAAACACGACAAATGATAAATAATGGATGAATAATAGTGAAAAGCAACTTTTCTCAACATTACTGGTGTAATTAAAAAAATAAGACCAAAATTACTGAGGAAATTATTATGAAAAAAAAAGCATCACCTATAATTTCATCTACCACATCTTGTCACTTCCGGTTCCTTTGTTGTTCAATTGAGGCTCTTTGTTGCTCTTTGAGGCCCTTCCTTGTTCATTACAAACATTTCATTATGAGTTTCAGGTCCATTATTGCCAGTTTCAGATCTGTTGCTTGCTTCAGACACATTATCAGTTCCAGACCCATTACCAGTTCCAGATCCTTCAATGCTCGTTTTAGACCCTTCATTGATAGCTACATGTCCTCCCTTGCTGGTTCCAGGCTCATCCTAAATAAACATTTTGAAGGTACTAAATTTCAAAGCATCTTTTTTTTCATCAAATGGAGAAATAAATATATTTCTACAATAATTTTCAGCACCCACATATAGATTAGCTCAAACTAGAGCTTTTTTAATTTTGGAGAAAAAGAGACGCTTTCCCCATCCTGGATTCGAACCAGCGTCCCTCCGTTTAGCCCGGAGTGTCTTGGACCGCTAGACGAATGAGGACAGGAAACAACGCTCTCTTTCTCCGTATATAAGGATGTAAGGTATTATTACCCTCCGCAGGGATAACACAATTGCCAAATAATGGTCAACATATTGGTGCCAAAAATTATTGTATAATAAATTCCACCACTAAAACTCACAAAAAAACTCACCCCGGTGGCTTTGTGTGTTGACCATTATTTGGCAATTGTGTTATCCCTGAGAAGGGTAATAATATCTTACATAAATATATTTTTTTCAAAAACAACGACGAAAAAAATCTGTTATAAATCACAAATATAGAAAGGCTTGCACTGGCTATTCACATAAAACTATCTGATGTAGACAATTATGTGTTTGGACATACTTTTTCAAAGACCTCTGTATAAATTGTCTGCAAGAAATGAAGGGAATATGAAATTTTATTTCTTATAAAATATATGAATAACTTGCTAAATCTATTGATATTAGGGATGAAAATGTGAAATTAAATTTCTTGCAGATTTCATATGTTTAGCATCAATGACTATTTAAAACTTATCAAAAGAACATTGCCATATGATTAATTTCTTTTTAGTTTAATTATTCATTATTAAACGATTTTAAGAACAAAATAAATTAAAAATACAAAGGTAAAAATTTATTAAATGCACAATGAAGTGAAACAATGTAATAATATCAGATGAGATTTAAAAAGCCAATATTAGATAAAAAAAATTAAAAATGATTTCATGATTAAAAGAGTCACATAAAATGTCACGAAGGGTAAAATTATTTTGGTTAAAAGCTGATGAACGTTGCTGGTTAAAATTTACATAAACAGTTAAAATATAATAATCAACAAGTTAAAATATGCAAAACATTCGATGGTTCACCACATATAGCACACATCAGGACATCTTCCCCCTTTAATAGATGTTGATGGGAGAAGAGTGTATGCCCAATGCGAAGTTTAGCAAAAGCCACCTCTTTTCAATGGTCACTCCTGTAGCTAGACTGCCACATTTCAATTTTTGTTTTGATGAGATGTAGTTTATTAAAAACTTGCTCATCTCACTCCAACTGCCATTTTTTGTGAAGATGAGAGAGGTGGGAGGGGAAGAGTTCCATACAATATTTCATATTTAAATTAAACCTATGCAGTTACTCAACACAAAAGCAGTTAATATTATTCAACAATAAACAATCTCCTACTTTAAAAAAAATCCTAGCACTGCAATTTCTTGACAAATACACATATTCTGGTTGGATTACACAAAGTGATAGAACTTTTTATATGACCTTATATTACATAATGCAAAATATATGAAAAACAATTACTTCAAAAAGGGTCTAATGGTTTATTCATGTTTGTACAATTATATACATTTTTCTTTGTAATGGTATTAATGTCCTTAAAGAAACATATACAAAAGAATCATATACTGAGAGGGGGGAAAAAATCGAAACAGATCAGTTATGCTAAACTATGTACAAATTCTAAGATAATAAATTAACAAAGTAATACATTGAAATAACAAATAAATATAATCCATATTATTCATGTGTCCAATACTTATTAATTTATTCAAATTTAAAATTTTTTAATCTTCTGAAGTTAATATGAGTGTAAAATATATGCCTATTAACATGATTAAAATCTTTTATAAAAACAAAATTACCAAGTTTTGAAAGTATGGAGATTCAGCAAGTGTATTTCCCATTTCAACCGCGAAGCAATCTGTGGAATAAGCAAGATTTCTATGTCAATTAAAAGGGAAAAAAATGGATCACAAACTAATGTCAGTAGTATATTGTTTAGTATGCATGAAATAAAAATAAACTATTTACCACTAAATCAATTTAAACTAAATAGTAATGGATCCGTTTTCGACCTCATCTCACAGATGCTTAATGGGGTTGAGATCTGAGGAATGAGGAAATTGCAGCAGAAAGAAGTCTTCGTCATACTCCTCAAATAATCTATATATGAGTCACATGATGTGGAGTATTATCCTGCTGGAAGAATTCATCTCTTTCTGGACAAATTATCAACATTACTGGGTGGTACTTGTTTGGCAACAATATTTAAATAGTGTTAGTTGGTCAGATATTGTTCCACGTGAATCAGAGACCCCAGGTACTCCCATGAAAATATGCCCCATACCATAACACAGGGATCACACTAACCTAACATGATACAGAGCAGAATAAACCAATTTTCAGATAAGGAAAAATTAACTTTTAGAGTAGGAAAGAAGACTTTCGGAGCAGGAAAATAGACCTGTGAGGCATAAAAATTGACTTTCCGTGCAAAAAAAATTCCCTTTTATAGCAGGAAACTGTACTAGTGCCGCAAGGATATATACAGTGATCCCATCCAGTGTGCTCTCTTTTATGTGTGTTTTTCACTTATGCACGTTTTTTCCGCGGTCCCGGCCAGGGATATAGGAAAACAACGATAACTCTTATGTGCTGCACTAAAAAAGCACCTCTCACTTATGAATGTTGCAAAAAAAAAAAAAAAAATCACAGTTCAAAAAGTAGGTTCCTCAAGTAATCAGGTTTTGCTTATCGCAAGAATTTTACGAGTTTTGTTCTGCTTGTAGGAATGCATTCCCTCGCCCTTCCCCTATTGTTCAGATTCCATGAACACATTACTCTACCTTATACACAGGGGTGTATGTGGGGGGCTCTTGTGGTTGACGTCAGTAAAAGTTGCAGCCAATTAGAGAGGTTAGTACGGTAAGTACCACGTGGCATTGATCGCTAAGGAAAGAACAATCTTTGGAGTTTTGGTTAGATGGTTACGTTTTAAAATGGCGAAAAGAAGAAAACTGTCGCTTTCGTTTAAAATGGATGTTATTAAAAAATTCGAAGAAAATTATTGTACCTCGAAAAAGGCTTTGGCAGAGCATTTTAATGTCCCAGAATCAACACTGAGAGGGATTTTAAAAAGTCTGGAGGCGATAATAGTAGCTCCTCGAGAATGTGGAATTCAGTCGAAGAAAAGAAGCAAAATTCAAGGCGGAAAGTACAAAGAATTTGAGAAAGTTTTAATGCTGTGGTTTAAAGAAGCTTGTGCCTTGAACATTCCTGTTAACGTTGAGCTTCTAAGGGAGAAGGCCGTACAGTTGTCAAAGAGTTTTGAAATGGAAAACTTTTCTGCATCACATGGATGGATTGAAAAATTCAAAAATAGACATGGCTTGGCAACTCTTGTCTTTTCTGGGGAAAGTGTGAGTGTCCATGAAGGAACTGTAGAACAATGGAAAGAAGACTCGTCTACTTTAGTAAACAGATACGAACCGAAAAACATCTACAATTGTGACGAAACTGGACTTTTTTTATAAAATGATGCCCGACAGAACCTTAACATTCAAGGGAGAACCATGCAATGGTGGGGGAAAAAAAAGTAAAGTAAGACTAACTGTCTTGCTATGCCTGTTGTTGCAATGCCGATGGTTCGGAAAAATCCCCGCCATTGGTTATTTGCAAATCAAACAAACTTCGCTGTTTTAAGAACGTGAAGAAGCTTCCTTACGACTACACTAGCAACGAAACGGCGTGGATGACATCGTCCATTTTCTTGGATTTCCTTCATAAATTCGACAGGAAAATGGAAAAAGAAAAACGGAAAGTTCACTTATTCGTAGATCAGTGTCCTGCTCACTCACGATATCTTCCAACTTTCAACAACATGAAAGTTGTGTCTTTTCCTGCGAATTGCATGAGCAAGATTCAGCCTTTGGATCTTAGTATCATTCGTTGTGTGAACGTGCACTATAGAAAAACTTTAATCCGTGGACTTCTGGCTACTTTACAAACAAAAAATGCAACAAAAGACGAATTGAAGCAAGTTGCCGTCCTTGATGCAATTCATACGTTGTGCTCATCATGGAGAAACGTCACCGACAAGTATATTAGAAGCTGCTTTAAGAAAGCAGAATTATCGTTTCCAGCAGAAAATGAATGTGAGAAGCCGGAAAATAAAAGTGAAAATGACATAAACGAAGAAGATTGGCATACCGTATCTGGTGGACTCGTTACGTGTACTTTCAATGAATTCGTTGATGTAGATGAAAATTCAATCACAGCTCAATTGCGGAAAATTGGAGGCATTGCAGTTGAAATAAATGGTGGTGACAAAGATGAAGAGGTGGACGACGATGATGATGAAGAAAATGTGGCAAAAGTTCCTCCAACTAACACAGTAGCGTCAGAAGCATTAGAAATACTGCGTGACTATTTTCAGTTAAATCCAGGAAGTGAAGGAACTTTTTCACGTTTTGATGGACTTGGAAACACTCATTTTGAAAATTCACGAAAACAAAAACAATCCTCGATTGTAAATTATTTTGTGAGAAAATAGTAATAGGAGTAAAAGGAAATTTGGGCATGTAAGCATTTCCGTTTTCTTTGTGTTCTTAAGAAATACGTAGTACAGTAATTCCTTAAAAAATAAATTCATTTCATTTTGAAATTAATCTTATTTACATGTTCCAGTAAACATACGTAGTTTTAATTAACAATATAATGTAGTACAATGTATTGATGTTTCACTTTTAAGCTCCTTTCTGTGGTTTTTCGCTTATGAGCGTTTTTCTCGCTGTCCCCTGCGCCTGCGCATAAGTGAGAGATCACTGTATACAAGGTCGGCCTTATGGGGGAACGGGGGGGAAGTCTCCCCGAAATTCATGCAATTTCAATTGCCAACTTGGCAAAAATTTAGATTTCCTCGGAGGAAAAAGATGAAATAATTTTTTATTAACTTTTCACACTTTACACAATCGGAAATTTTTTTGACATTGGCAAAATTGAGAGTTTCTTGGAGAAAAAGATAAGGCTTTTTTGCTTTCGTTGGTCGGAAAAATTTGCGATCGTAACTGCCCATTTTGTTAACAGTTATTTCCATTTCCACGTCTGTGGTATACATGGTAGGATACAGACTTTTAAAAAGGGAAGGTTTTATTTATCAGATGCTGATTATTTATTTATCAGCTATTTTCGCTCTTATTTTTTCTCCTTTCATAACAACATATAACAACATATTCGTATTAATATTCTTTGCAAATGTTCTTGCAAACTTCCTTTATCATTTATAACTTTTTAATATCACTTAATAGCACGCCTCCAAAAATCTTTTTTCCTTCTTTAATCTATATAATTATTATTATTCATAACTTTTACAAAAATAGAATAAACAGTACTTACAATTCGATTGAACTCTTTATGTCCTGGTATGTACATCCAAGTGATATATACTCACTAATAAATACTTCAATAATAATGATGCACCAATAATCCTGTTGATTATATGCGCCCAATAATAATCAAATAGTTTCTTTTTTTTTTTTTAAGTTTTATTTATTATGTGATACGAATTGTTTCTTTAAAATAATAATAATAATACAAAGGGGATTTTAGAAAAATTAATACAATAGGAGCAGGACATAATTGTCCTCTTGCATTTGAAGGTTTATCCAGAAGCTCTGACTTTCGTGCAGAAATATTATTTAAACAACAACAATTTTCTCTTCATCTCCAATAACCTTTCAGCATTCTAGCGCTCAAGTACACACACATATATATATACACACACACACACACACAAGTATTAAAAGAACTAATTGAAAGAACACACGAATATAAACTTCCATTGTGTGTGGCAGCTATTGACTATGAGAAGGCCTTTGGCTCTATTTAAACGTCAGCAGTCATCAACTCTTTAAAATCACCAGATGTCGAGGATGTGTATATTGACATGGCGAAACGTGTGTATAAAAATGGAAGTGTAAAATTTCGGTCACATGAAGATACCAAAACTATCAAAATTGGTAACGGTGTGAGGCAGGGAGATACCATTTCTCCAAAACTTTTACTTCAGCTTTACAAATGATTTTTCATCAAATAAATTGGAATAATAGGGGAATAAAAATAAATGGTGAATATTTAAATCATTTGGTTTGCTGATAACATTGTTATTTTTTTCAACGAACCCATCAGAACTCCAAGACATGGTACAGGAGCTCTTAACTAGAAGTAAAAGAAGTTGGACTGAAGATGAACCTACAAAAAAAACTAAGATCATGTTCAATAATTTAGTAGAGGAAACAAAAATACAAGTTGACAACATTGAGCTGAAATTGCTGATTCATATATTTACCTTGGCCAGCTGATTTCAATGGGATGGCAACATTATGAAAGAACTCAACAGACGTATTAAACTTGGCTGGAGTGCATTTGAAGAAACAGTTTTATCCTGAGGGGAAAAATGCCTTTATGTCTAAAAAGAAAAGTCTTCAACCAGTGTGTATTGCCAGTTCTCTCTTATGGATCAGAGACAGAGTCCAACAGTTGGAGCAATATGGAAGCTACAGACAACCCAAAGGATCATGGAGAGGTGCATGCTTGGAATAACTACATTACTTGGACATCATTGTTAAAGTAAAAAGACTGAAATGGCGATGGTCTTGGCATATCGCAAGAACTGATCAACGATAGACAACGCAAAATCTCAACTAGATTCCAAGGGACCACCAAAGGCCTAAAACACGTTCTCAAACTAGATGGATGGGTGAGATAAGAAAACAGGTTGGGGTGACGTGGAATCAAATTGCTCAGGATGGACTTGTGTGAAAAGCATTTGGAGAGATCTTCATCCAACAGTGGATAGACAATGGATGATGATGATATATACATACGGTATATGTATAAAGGCGCATGCTAGAGACCAAATCAAAGTCGTTCTTCTCCTGATATTTTTATAAGAAAAATGGCGTTATTGGTTTCCGCCACTATAATTTAATTTTATTTAATTCTCATTTCGCTCATTTAATTACACATGGTGAAAATACATTTTTGACAGTAACATTTAATCGTTATTGCACTCATTGTTGAACTAATATGATTTTTAATTAACTTTAATTTAAAAAAAGAACGTTTTGTACTTATATATGTAGAATATGTGAATATCAAAATCGCATCTTTCGCTTTTTGTGTTGTGGCAGTTTTTAACTAGGAATCTCTCGAGCTCGGGGCCGCTTGGATATCAGGGGCCCCTGGCAGACGCCAGGTCCGCCAGCCGCTTAATCTGTCACTGCACCCTCAGAAAATCATCTACTACAAAGAGTAAGAAAAAGCAAACCATAGAGAGAGGAATAAGAAGACCATGGCTAACAATAGAAGGAAAGGTGTTTAAAGATTATAGCTGGTCTTGATTTGACACCTAGTGATACCTTGGTTAGGAAACAATGGAAGTGACAATGTCATGTCTATGACCCCTAGTAAGGAAATAATGAAGAAGAAGTTAATGGTTTATTTTCAAGTTTTCTTATTACAGCAAGAAACGAGTTTGAGCTCAAATAAATGAATAAATATAAATAAAATACATGAACAAAACAAACAAATAAATAGGCAAACCTGATATAAACATGGGAAAAGGGTAAAGTGAAAGAAACAGTTCTACACAAAATATTATCTACAAAAAATTATAAACTGGTCAAGGCAACAAGTTTAAAATAATTTACAAAAGCCATCAAAAATGAAACAGAATAAAAAAGTGAAAAATATAAATGAAGCCTTAAACATTGCTCAAAAGTGTGAATATCCAACTAAAACTTTTTAGCTCGTATATATTTCAGAAAACAATCTGAAATGAAACCACTAGGCATATTGTTCTTCTTCAAAATCTTTTCAAGAGTCAAAACTGCCACATTAAATTTATCTTCCTTTTTACAAATTCTATCAATTTGCATAAGTTGTGTATTAATAATATTTCCATGATTTTTTTTAAAAATGTTAAATTTGAAATCAGACATAGAAATAACTTAAAAAAAAAAGTCCTTTCTCTTATATAAATCAATATCAACTATTCCATTATCAACAAATTCAATATTTATTCAGTATTGAAATATTCACTCAAAGCGGGCCCCCAAAAATAATGGAATATGTATTAAATTCCAGAAAATTTTCCTCACGATAACTGATAATGTGGTAATATTAGATGATAAACTTCTCACAAAGAAAATAATGATTTCATGGTGCCTGGCGGGAACCGAACCCACGATCTGTTGGTATCCGGACAAGTGCTCTTCCAACTGAGCTACAGGCGACCGATCATCCTCCCCTATGCAAGTGCATATAAATCTTAACTATAGACAAGTTTTGAAATAAGGTTCTTGCTTGGACTGCTTTTTAAACCAAATCGACGTCTAAGAAGCGAATGCCTGTAAAGCGAGACTAGTGTGATATTAAATTCGGGAAATTTTTTCTCAAAATAGCTGATAATGTGGTAATATTAGGTGATAAATTGCTCGTAAAGAAAAGAATGATTTCACGGTGCCTGCTGGGAACCGAACCCATGACCTCTTTGTAGCCGGCCAAGGGCTATTCCAACTGAGCTACAGACGACCAATCATCCTCCAAGAGAGGAGGAGGATGATCGATTACTGTTAGGCAGTGTGTATATATATATATACACTCTATAACAAAAAAATCGACGCACCAAGGAGGAGTTGTCCGATTGCGATAAAAATTGGTAGATATGTACGTAGGAAAAGAAACAATTAACATTTCAGAAGAATTGAAGGATTTATTGCATAGTTGGCCTGGATGCAAGCTGTCACCCGGCATGGCATAGACTGATAAAGATCCCAGATGGTGTCCTGCAGAATTATCTCCAACTGTCGGGCTAAATCGTCAACATTCCTGGATGGTTGCAATCGCCTTCCCATAGTATCCCAAATGTGCTCTATGGGAGAGAGATCAGGAGACCTAGATTGCCAAGGAAGTGTTGGGCAAGCTTGAAGACAATTCATAGCAACACGTACCGTGTGCGGCCGGACATTGTCTTGTTGAAACGTAAGTCCAGGGTGTCGCAAAAGGAACGGTAACACAACCGGTCGTAGAATGTCGTCTACGTACCGCTGTGCTGTAAGTGTGCCAGAAATGACCACCAAAGGGGTCCGGCTATCAAAGGAGATGGCACCCCAGACCATAGCGCCCTGTTGTGGGCATGTGTGGCGTGCGATAGTAAGGGCAGGATCCCCACGCTGCCCTGGACGTCTCCAGACAGTTGGAAACGGGACTCGTCACTAAAGACTATACGTCCCCAGTCAGCGCAGTTCCAAGTTGATCGAGCCCGGCACCACTGTAATCGGACTTGACGGTGTAAAGGCGTGAGAGGTAAGCGGCGTAACGGTCGGCGCGAGCGTAAATTCCGCTCTCTCAGTCGTCTGCAGAGGGTCATGTTGGACACATGTGTGCGGGCCACACGTTGGATAGTTGATAACGACGAATCCGGTGCTGTGACAGCTGCTCTGACAATCGCTCTGTCTTCCCGTTCTGTTGTGGCCCTAGGTCGACCGCTGCCGTCCCGACGCTGACATCTGCCGTTGTTGACCCACTCTTGCCAGCACCGTCCAATCGCCGCATCGCTTCGACCCACATGTCCAGCGATTCTTCGATTCGTCCAACCAGCCTCTTTCAATCCGATAGCACGACCTCTTTCAAACTCTGACATATGCTCGTAATGAGCACTTTCTGGGAGGCATGGGGTCACCTGCTTCGAGTGTGGTGGCAAATTTGTGTATGGAGGCATTTGAAAACAGTGCTTTAGATGAGTGAATTTACTGTGTCCAGGTGTGGAAGCGGTATGTCGATGATACTTTCGTTATCCTACCAAGGTCTTCAGTTACTGATTTTCATCTCTATTTGAACAGCTTGAACCCTCATATTCAATTTACATTAGAAGAAGAAGATAGCGGTTCATTACCCTTCTTAGATGTTCGGATAAATAGAGATGTGGATGGGCGACTGTTGACTACGGTGTTTAGGAAACCAACACATACTGATAGGTATCTTGACTTTCGTTCTCATCACCCGGCATCACACAAAGCATCTGTCATTAGAGCCTTGCACCGACGAGCCTTTACACATTGTTGTAATGATGACCTTCGCAATGTTGAATTACGACGCAACAAAAGCGTGTTGAAAAAGAACGGTTACCCGACTAAATTTATCGCTCGTAACCAATGTGGTGTTAGTGGTGGAAACAGGAATGTAGAGGATGAGACTAGGAAGACATCAGTGGTTTTGCCATATGTGGCGGGTGTCTCAGAAAAGCTGTCTCGAATTCTCAGTTGTGTGAATGTTAAGACCTACTACAAACCTGTCTACACCCTGCGTGATCTATTACTTAAAGTTAAGGATCGCGTCCCTGAGGAGGAAAAATCTGGTGCTATTTACCAAATACCGTGTGGAGACTGTGACAAGGTGTATGTTGGACAGACGGGAAGATCGATACGTCTACGAGGGAAGGAGCATATGCGTGCGGTAGCTAGGGGAGACGATTCAAACCAGTTGGCTGAACATGTCTTCAGGGAGGGTCACGAACCAGATTGGCATTCGATGAAAATATTACATCAGAATGTGACGAATCTGGGGAGTAGACTTTTTCTGGAATCATGGGAAACCTACGGTTTGAGGAGTCGTGCAATAAACATCGCAAAACCTCTACCAGAACCTTACAGGATTTTTGCAAAACCTCGAGTTGGGGGTGTTCATCTGACATCGTCGGGTGCGGGGGCTTTCCCGGCGAGGGTTTCCCCGATTGGGGTTTCCCCAGCTGGAAATGCTCCGCACCAAATGGCGTCAGATGGGGATTCCCAACATGCGGGTATATAAGCTTAGGACTTTCACGAACTCTTCATTCTGCCTTCACTTGACAAAGGGAGCAGTTGGCTCCCGAAACGTCGTGTTTTTAAACCTTACGCCAGTGTCAAAATAACTGTTTGTTATGGCATTGTTACAGTCGACGTAAGATATCCACAGTCAAAATGCAACAGAAATTTTGACCACATATTGAGAATCGCTCCTTATATACACCTGCTGAATGCGCAGTTCCGATGCGCTGGAGTTCCCGCTATTCATTCATTGGACACCAAATTTTAATCATTTGCATGTTCGGTCAAAATGTCTTTGCATACGAAATTTCATTACAATCGGACAATTCCTTCTTGGTGAGTGGATTTTTTTTGTTATAGAGTGTATATACACTGCCGGAAAATAAAAAAAGAACACCAAGAAGGAATTGCTGGATGGTTATGAAATTTGTATATGTTAATGGGGTGGAGCATACGTAAGCATGATCTTAATTTCAGGATTAATCAGTTATCACTTATGCCAAAACATGCTATACTATGCAAATTATTGTTGGTGGTATTTAAAGAGAAGGGCAAAGTGGACGTGATCAGTCGTCGAATTATAGACACTTGCGAAGACTCTGAAGAAGCTACAATGCCTGGACGTGTACAATTTCAGCCGTTATCGAACTATGAGAGAGGTCGTCTAGCGGGACTCCGTGAGGCCGGTTGGTCGTTGTCACATAAACTTCCACTCGTGCTCAATGGGAGCATATCCAGTGAACATGCAGGCTATGAAAGTTGTCTCATATCTGGAAATGCATGTTGAGTTGCACATGCGGGCATTGTCATACTGGATTACATCATTATGAACCAACCTTACAAATGGCACAACAATTGGCTGAATGATACTTCGGATATACCGAGTGCTGTTTAATGTGCCCGGTACAAACACTAGTTCTGTACTGGAGTGATAGCTGATCTCTCCCTACACCAGGAGGCTGGGTGTTGTCGATGGTGGATGCAAGAAGGGTGGAGAGGCTCCCCTGTGCATCTGCGAACAAGCATACGGCTATCTGAGGCTCCCAAACAGAATCTGCTTTCATCGCTGAAAACGACAGATCGCCATTACACTCTACAGTGCAGACGTTGGCGGCATCACTGCAGCCGTTCCCAATGGTGAGTTGGAGTCAGAGGCACACATGCCAGAAGCACACTTGCATGTAGTCCTGCTTCAAGTAGATAGAATTGTTCTCATGGTTACCTCAGATGCAGCGGCAACTCGACACAATGGATTTTCTGCTTGACAACGCCGCTCTTCTTATGCGTCAATCTGTCTGTGAGTCCTGGTTCCACGCCTTTTTGTGTGGGAATGTTCTTTGAACCATCTACGCTACCATCGTACCACCACCGATACTTCTCGTTCAATTCGCTCCGCAGTACGACGATACGACCAACCGGCCTCATGGAATCCCACTAGACGACCTCTCTCAAAGTTCGATAACTACTGAAATTGTACATGTCTTTCCCGTCCTGGCATGGCAGCTTCTTCAGAGTCTTCGCAAGTGTCTATAATTCGACTACTGATTACACCAACTTCACCCTTTTCCTTAAATACCACCGACTATAATTTGCATATTACAGCGTATTTTGGCGTCAGCGATAATTGGTTGATCCTGAAATTAAGGTCACGCCTACATGTGCTCCATCCCATTAACATATGCAAATTTCATAACCATTCAGCAATTCCTTCTTGGTGTTCTTTTTTCCTTTTCCAGCAGCATATATATATAAAGATTTGGAGAGAGAAACCATTTTTTGAACATGCAACTAATACAAAATCAATATATTTTAGAATTTACAAACCTTTCATTTTTTGAACAATAAGAGCACTCAATCGAGTAGATTCATCATACTCATCAGCCAGTTCCAAACTCAGCCGCATAAGCTCTGCTAGTAAGTCCTAAATATATACAAAGTATAATTTAAAAAAAATACCTTTGTTACAGAAATAATAAATATGGTGCAGAGTACATTAAGTATTTTGTAAAAAATTATTACCCTGCACAGGATTAACTCAATTGCCAAATGGCTAATACACAGATGAAACACGGTACGTTTTTTGTAATTTTTTTCATGTGGAATTTTATGGATAATGATTTTTGATGCTCACACTTAAGCTCAAACTAGAGCTTTTTGTGTGTGGAAGGAAAAGAGAGACTGGAAAACTTACAAAAACCCCACAAAAATAACCCCATGAAAAAATTACAAAAAACATGCCTCAGTAACTCTGTGTGTTAACCATTTGGCAACTGTATTAACCTACAGAAGGATAACAACATCTTATAAAACCTTATATACAGAGAAAAACAGCATCTTTCTAAAATATTAAAAAAATAAAAGGTGTCATTCCTGTGCCTTGGTGGCTGAGAAGGTTGAGATACACGAGCACCCCCAGAATTATATGCAGGGGGGTGCATCCAGGAAAAATTCCAATTGAATAATGTTGTTGGACTATAGTTTCTTGTGGATTCAGTCTTTTTCCCCCTTTTTTCATAAACCAAGGGGGTGCAAGTGCACCCCCTTGAGGCACCCATGTTCATACAATAGGTACCAGATTCGATTGCAGGTCAGGATTATGGCTCTCTTTTTTTTGTACATAGAAAGTTCTAGTTTGAGCTTAAACATGGGCGTCAACAATTATTATACATTAAGTATAGAGAAATAAACAGAAAATACACAGGATTTTCCCCCATCATGCACAGGTTTCTATGAATGATAAATAACAAAAATCACACATGATAAATAAAAACTTCTTCCTGAATTTTCATAATATTTGGTGGGGCAAAATCATAAAAAAAATAATATATCCACATGGAAGAGGCAAATTATTTCAAAAGGAAATGTAGTTACCCCTGAAACAAAACTGGAAGATCAGCAATGATGGCCTATACTGTTGATGATATTGTCCATAACAGTGGTTTCCAACTTTTCTCAAGCCGTGACCCACTTTTACTGTAGCCAAGTAATCTGCGACCTCTTTTTATAGTAACCAAAAGATCCGAGACCCCCCTTCTGTTTTTGCCTCTATCTGCCGCCGCCACATTTGCATAATAAAAGCATTTTTAACAGAGTAAAGAAAACACATTAAATACAAAATTATATTATGTATATTATATTAATTATATATATTATATTAATTATATATATATATATATTATATTAATTATATATATTATATTATTATATATATATATATATATTATATTAATTATATATATTATATTAATTATATATATTATATTAATTTATATTATATTATATTAATTATATATATTATATTAATTAGTAGACATTAGTACGGCAATATGTGTAGCCATGTTGAAATATAAAAGCGTTGGAAACATTTGGTATGAAATTCCTTATAAAAATAATTGCAACTAAAAATAGTTGTGGTGACCCCCCAGAAACCTGTTCGCGATCCACCTTGATGGTCACGACCCCTAGGTTGGGAACCACTGATCTATAAAGTCAATAGGTAGCAATGATCATCACATTCAGGGCATGAAAACCGCAAAGGCGTCCAAAGCCCGGGCTTTAGGACTAGACTTTAGTGGGAGTGGGAACTGCACGGTGAACAATCCTTCCAAAGCATGTGCGTGGACCACGCACATGCGCAGAATAGAATCTAGTCCCAAAGTCTGAGCTTTGGATGCCTTTGTGATAATCAGGCCCTGGTCACATTCCTTCAAAGCTGATACAATCCCTTGTTTTCAGGGTTAAGTTGAAGATAGTGACATGTCTGCTTAAAACCTTTCACATACGCTTAATGGAATTGAAATCTGGAGATTGTGTTTGCTACTTCATGCATATAATGTACTTCTGAATGAACTATTCCACTAGCCAAGCACTATGTAGGTCTGTTCTGGTCTTGCATAATTTTTCTTTTTGCTCCTGCATAAGCATGTAAGGAACCAAGATATCATTTCCATACTTTTAAGAATCAATGAATTTAACCTACTTTAACACATAACTAACCAACTTTAAAATATGACTTTACAAGAGTATCATGTTATTTGATGTTATTTCACCTTCAACCTGCATTCCTACTTCTTTGTAATTGATAAGTACTTAAACTTTCCCAAAATGACACAATAATACATAAACGCATCCCATGTTCATTTTTCTTGCTTTTCATCAAATTTATTAGATTTTACAATAAATTGTTAATAGCTAATTTAAATTTTTAATTTTAATATTGAAAATACCAACTTAGTATCTATTTTTATTAAATGCTTATTTACATGCACGTTTGCTTTCATATATTGAAATGCTTCTTTTATAATGGGTTGTTCATTTTAATGGGTTTATCGT
The DNA here is from genome assembly GCA_006491805.2 of Dysdera silvatica. Taxonomy (NCBI): domain Eukaryota; kingdom Metazoa; phylum Arthropoda; class Arachnida; order Araneae; family Dysderidae; genus Dysdera; species Dysdera silvatica. The sequence goes on from QLNU02015360.1 coordinate 311,689,032, forward strand.
TTTCTTCTCATTTGTATTTATATCATTCTAATATATATATATATATATACCAGATGGATTGAAAAGTTATGGGACTCACCACTAGATGGCATCACCAATCAGATATCCATATGACTTTAAGTTAGTATCGACCTTCAAACGATTGGTATCAAATTCTCATGATATATTGGCCATTTGTTTGCGAGTTGCGGTCATGTAAGTGATGATACTTTTGATTTTGTGAAAACAATGGACCAAAAAGAATTTTGTGTGTTAATTAAACATTGCTTTTTGATGAAAAAAAAATACCATCCAAACCAAAGAATGGCTCGAAAAGCTTTATGGCACATCTGCTTCATCAAAAACAACCATTTGTCGATGGTTTTATGAGTTTAAATGCAGCCATATGACCATCAATGATGCTACAAGTTCTGGACGTCCAATTGACAATCACAGAGACATAAAAAAGATGCATCATATTGTTTTGGATGATCGCAAAGTGAAAGTGAGGGAGATAGTTGACGTCGTAAAAATATCAACAGAAAGGGTGAGTTACATTTTACATGAACATTTACATATGAAAAAGCTTTGTGCGAGATGGGTGCCGCATTTTCTAACAATCAACCAAAAACAGAAATGTGTCGATGATTCAGAGTGCGCTTTGGAGCTATTTAAGCATAACCCAAATGAGTTTTTGCACCGATTCGTAACCATGGATGAAACGTGGATCTATTACTACACACAGGAGTCCAGTCTGCAGAGTGGTTGGAACCTGGCGAAAGCCGCCCAAAGCGAACAATCAGCTGGAAAAATCTTCGCCAGTATTTTTTGGGATGCACATGGCATAATATCCATCAACTACCTTGCGAAAGGAAAAATAGTCACAGGAGAGTATTATGAAGGATTATTAAATTGTTTGAACAACAAAATCAAGAAAAAAAAGGCCGCATATTGCGGAGAAAAATACTGTTTCACCAAGACAATGCCAGGCTCACACCTTCATGAAAGCAATGGCAAAATTGAATGAATTGAAATTCGAATTGATCCACCATCTCCTATATTCTCCAGATCTGGCCCCAGTGATTATTATTTGCTTGCTGACTTGAAGAGGTGGCTCCAGGGGAAGAGATTTGGGTCAAATGGAGATGTCAAATGTGAAACTGCTGCATATTTTGAAGCCCTTGACAAATCGTACTATATGAAAGGTTATACAGGTTTTTTTTGCTTTTTGTTTTTTTTTGCCACCCACGTTCATATAGCTCAAACTAGAGCTTTTTTTATATTTGGAGAAAAAGAGGCGCGGACCTCATCCTGGATTCGAACCAGGGTCCCCGCATTGAGCACGCGGTGTCTTGACCTACTAGACGAATGAGAACAAGAACAAACGCATTTTTCTCCGTATATGAAGATGTAAGATATTATTACCCTTCACAGGGATAACACAATTGCCAAATAATGGTCAACACAGAAAAGCCTCCGGGGCGAGATTTTTGTGAGTTTTTCGTGGGGGAATTTATTACCCTACTCGTTGTCAGAAAAAACAAGCATATACCTGTCCTCCTCTTCCCCTTCATGCTTACATAAGATTTCGGTTCTATAATTTTTTGGTTATTATTATTATAAAAAATATATTATACATACGTTGTTAAACTATATATATATATATATATATATGGCCTGCAAAAGGGTTGCTGGTATCTAACTGGAAGGAGACCCACACGCTGAACGTATGTGACGATGTGTGGAACCGGCCGGGCCAGTAACCTAGTGTCCTACCCCGCCTTCAAGTGGTGCAGGCTGGGCTTTCTATCCAAGAGGCAAATTAATATTTGCTGCACGGATGGAAAGGCGGAAGGGGAGGGCTAATTCACCAACCCGTCTAGCCAGCGTGGTGAAATGATGGCTAATTCCTCCAATATGCTAATACACCAAAAACCATGGCCCCTAGTCTCCAGGTGCTGGAGTGCTCCTGATCAAGGCAGCGGTCAGCGTGGCATGAAAGCAGGGGGTGCTAAGAATCACTGGAATGGCCCAGGCTGCCGTTTGTTATTGACCTTGGCAACGTATAATGGACGATCCCTTGCTTCTGAAGCAAAACTTCAAGAATTGGAAGAAGAACTTGACAAGATCAAATGGGACATTGTAGGACTCAGTGAAGTTAGAAGAAAAGGTGAAGAGTTGGTGGAACTTAAAAGTGGACATTTGTTTTATTATAGAGGAACGGAAACTGGAAGAACAAGTGGTGTTGGCTTCTTAATCAACAAAAGAATTAAAGACTAAGACAAGAAATTAAATAAAAATAAAATAAATTAAATAACTAAAGACTTCTTGAAGTTGAAAGCACGTCAGATCGAGCAGCGAGGCTCGTTGTTCAACTAACCCAGCGATACCAACTTCAGATAGTACAGGCATATGCACCAACATCAAGCCATACCGACGAGGAGGTTGAGGAATTCTATGAAGAAATCAAACAGCTACACACCAAGGGGAAACAACACATCAAGCTCATCATGGGGGATTTTAATGCAAGAATTGGACAACAGGAACAAGGAGAGACATCGGTTGGTAAATACGGATATGGGGAAAGGAATGAACGTGGCGATCAACTCATCGAATTTGCAGAAGCTGAAAACCTTAGCATCATGAATTCATTTTTTAAGAAGAAACCGCAAAGAAAATGGACATGGAAACACCCAAATGGGGGAACTAGCGAAATTGACTATATCCTGGCAAACAAGAAATCAATTATTGAAGATTGCAGCGTACTGAACAGATTTAATACTGGAAGTGATCATCGAATGGTGAGATGTAAAATGCACTTAAATACTAAATTAGAAAGACAGAAGCTCATTAGGAAACAAGTATGTAAGAGGGTGGATTTAAAGAAATTAAAAGAAAATACCGAGGCATTCAAGTTGGAATTAAAAAATCGCTTTTCTGCACTGGAAGGACTTATTGAAGAAGTTGACATCTCAGAAGCAAATGAAAACATTGTTAAGACAATAATTGAAACTGCTGGGGAAATTGGTGGTGTAATATGTAAAAAGCAGAATAGCAAATTATCTGAGAAGACGAAACAACTCATGAAAAGGCGAAGACTTATGAAGGTGGACAATCAAAATACCAGTTGCAAGATCGAGTATGTAGAACTTTGCAAAACTTTGCGCAAAAACATGAAAGAAGATATAAGAAAATTCAATTGTGAGTTAGTAAGGAAGGCCATTGAAAACAGCAAGAGCCTTAGGGTTGTTAAAGGAAGTTTGTCTGTTGGGAAGAAACACATCATTGCATTAAAAGGAGAGGATGGCACTGTAACAAGAAATAGGGAAGAAATACTTAGAAGAGTTGAAGAATTCTACAGAAAGCTGTATGAGGGAAACAGTGGATTAAACGAAGACTCTGAGATAGTCGAAGGAACAGCTCCTAAAATCTTAAAAGAAGAAGTAGCATTTGCAATAAAAAGTATGAAGAAAGGAAGATCCCCTGGCGATGATGGCATTACATTAGATATCTTAAAAGAAGCTGGAGAACATGTAGAAGACATACTTGCAAAATTCTTTACCAAATGCCTCAACAGTGGTAACATACCAAACCAATGGGATTCTGCAACAGTAATTCTTTTGCATAAAAAAGGTGATAAAGAGGATTTAAAAAATTACCGACCAATTAGCTTGTTACCTGCTATTTATAAAATCTTCACAAAAGTGCTAACACATCGCCTGCAGAAAAAATTAGATGCAGCTCAACCAAGAGAACAAGCTGGATTTCGAAGTGGATTCAGTACAGTGGACCATATTCAAGTATTAAGAGAATTAATTGAAAGAACACATGAATATGAACTTCCATTGTGTGTGGCATTTATTGACTATGAGAAGGCCTTTGACTCTATTAAAACATCAGCAGTCATCAACTCTTTAAGATCAGCAGACATCGAGGATGTGTACATTGACATGGTGAAATGTGTGTATAAAAATGCAAGTGCAAAATTTCGGTTACATAAAGATACCAAAACTATCAAAATTGGTAAAGGTGTGAGGCAGGGAGATACCATTTCTCCAAAACTTTTTACTTCAGCTTTACAGATGATTTTTCAGCAGATAAATTGGAATAACAGGGGAATAAAAATAAATGGTGAATATTTAAATCATTTGCGGTTTGCTGATGACATTGTTATTTTTTCAACGAACCCATCAGAACTCCAAGACATGGTACAGGAGCTCTCAACTAGAAGTAAAGAAGTTGGACTCAAGATGAACCTACAAAAAACTAAGATCATGTTCAATAATTTTGTAGAGGAAACAAAAATACAAGTTGACAACATTGAGCTAGAAATTGCTGATTCATATATTTACCTTGGCCAGCTGATTTCAATGGATGGCAATATTATGAAAGAACTCAACAGACGTATTAAACTTGGCTGGAGTGCATTTGGAAGAAACAGTTTTATCCTGAAGGGGAAATTGCCTTTGTGTCTAAAAAGAAAGGTCTTCAACCAGTGTGTATTGCCAGTCCTCTCTTATGGATCAGAGACATGGAGTCTAACAGTTGGAGCAATACGAAAGTTACAGACAACGCAAAGGAGCATGGAGAGGTGCATGCTTGGAATAACTAGGAGAGATCGAAAAAGGAACACTTGGGTGAGAGAGCAAACTAGAGTAGAGGACATCATTGTTAAAGTAAAAGGACTGAAATGGCGATGGGCTGGGCATATTGCAAGAAGAACTGATCAACGATGGACAACAGAAATTCTGAACTGGATTCCAAGAGACCACCGAAGACCTAGAAAACGTCCTCAAACTAGATGGGTGGATGAAATAAGAAAACAGGTTGGGGTGACGTGGAAGCGAATTGCTCAGGATAGACTTGTGTGGAAAGCATTTGGAGAGACCTTCATCCAGCAGTGGATAGATAATGGTTGAATATGATGATGATGATATATATATATATATTACTTAAATTTATTTTATTTTTTAGGAATAGTTTATTATTTGTTAATTTATACTGAGAAAGAAAGCTTAAAGTAAAAATGGACAAGGCAAAGAAAATATTACTTATTCTATGTTATCATAATTTATGATATTATGAATAATAAAGATAAGAGGAATCGAAATAAGCATAAAAAGAAGTAATAAAAAAAGGACAAGCAAGTGAAGGAAAATCGTCAAAGGTCGATATTTAAATTTAGCGGGTTTCAATTAACATTAATCCGCAACTCTCTAATCCGCAACTCTCTAATTCGCAACTCTCTAATCCACAACTCTCTAATCCACAACTCTCTAATCCACAACTCTCTAATCCACAACTCTCTAATCAGCAACGCGCTAATTTGCAACTCTCTAATCCGCAACTATCTAATTCGCAACTCTCTAATCCGCAACTCTCTAATCCGCAACTCTCTAATTCTCAAGTAGAGGTAGGTTTTCAACAGTATCTATGGAAAGGTAGGTTTTTAATAATAGCCATCATTATTGCATTTACGGAAGACCTTTACCTTACCCTTTTTATTGCAGACAGATAGACAGACAGAAAACCAAAAGCAATAGCGGGTTCAATATCTATTGAAACCCGCTAATAAGGACATGAGAGAAATCAGAATGAGGATGCAATGTTTATAAACAAGATATTTAAACGGTTAAAAAACATGTTCAGAAAGCCTAATAAACATAAACTAAAAAAACTTAGCAAGTATTCGTAACATCAAAACAAACAGAAAAAAAAATGTATCAAGCGTCCAAAACAAACATCAATTGAAAGAAATATATAGCGGATATTTGAAACGAACAGTTTAAAATAAATCTGAAACGATGCAAAATTAAATGTCTTGCAAACCCATGAATGAAAACGTAAATATACAAACGACTGATACTAAAACTAACTAACATTTCATTCATTAATAATACTTTTAAGAAGTAATGGGCGGTTCTACAACTATTAATGGATCTCTGTCGCTAAAGAAATCATTTCCTGTGTTATTTAAATCGCTGCTCTGCGAATGAAAAACCCCTCTACTATAATTAAGACGAAAACTTAGGTTGTGAGGTCACGACCTCGATCAAGATTCAACTCAAAGGTCATAACCTCCGGAAAATAAGCTTTAACTTTTGGAGGAAATTCGACAGATTCCTGATCTCGTAATTGATTTCCATGATATTTTAAATTTACAGTGTAATTATTCAAATCAAAAGAGTTTATATATACCTCTATGACACATACCGGAGAAGGAAATTATTGTATTGGAAAAGCATGAATCATGGAATCGTTGTGTAATGGGTGGCATTATTTTTTCTTCGTGATGACTGTGATAATAGTATCCAATGTTCCTGACCGCATTATTAACTTAGTCAGCAATGACTCAAAAATAGAATTTTAGAGGAAAAATTACGAAGTTATAAACTTTGCAAAACTAATGTTTAAGTGTAAATCATGAATGCGTTCTCCTTGTTAGTCTACTTGTATTCATGGTACTCAAGGAGGGCGCGACAGTTGCTCAAAGAGGATGCGACAGTTGTTCAAGAAGGATGCGACAGTTGCTCAAGGAGGATGCGACAGTTGCTCAAGGAGGATGCGACAGTTGCTCAAGGAGGGCGCAACAGTTGCTCAAGGAGGGCGCGAGACATTTTTCATACATAAAATTATTATTTTTAATTCAAGCTAAACGATGACTGATAGTTTAGGAGCTAAAATATTATTTCGTGTTAAATTATAGATATTTGATTTAGATAAATAAAACTATTATAATTTGAAGGATGTGTTCATTTTCTTGTAAATAAAATGTTTAAATATGCGTATACATAATTGTAATAAAATACGTACACTATAAACGAACAATATAGTTACTCACATGCTATAAGGGGGCGGGCGTGTTGCGCACATGTAGATGTAAAGGAGGGCGCAGGGGTAAAAAGTTTGAGAACCACTAGGCTAATACATTTTGATAGCACAATAATTGAAATATACCCGGTATCAATTGATTTTAAAAATTAATAAATGAGAAACTAATTGTTAATTAAATATAAATTAATAAATAATGCAAATTAAAATAAAATTTAGTAAGACTTAAAATAATTCATGTATATATATATTTCCATCAGTAATTTATATTTACAGTCATACCCGCTTATATCGAGCTCAGATATATGGAAGTTTCATGCATAGTGCAGTTTCATACATATTGAAATTTCATACATATTAAAGTTTCATACATATTACAGTTTCATACATATTGAAGTTCGATAAATATATCGAAATTTCGTACATATGGAAGTTTTATATACTGCATATTGAAATATTTCAGTGTCCCTTAAACTTAGCATTATTCATCAACCGATATGGACGTATCAAAATCCACGCATATTGAATATTTACACGGTAGTCCTTCAAACTTAAAAACCTAGTAGGAAACGCGTAATAAAACGTATCCACGTTATATAGGCTATATACCAAATCTCTATAACCGATATATTTAGCACGTAAAATAAGTAAAAAACGAAACCAAACTTCGTATAATAATTCCATAGCCATATGAAGACATCTAGCAATATCATCATAATAACTGGCATCTTTATAAACAATTCACACTGTACATATGCGGTATATTACAGACACATAGGTATATTATATACATTAGAGATATATATCGTAAAATATTTCATATTTCCTCATATCGAAAATCTCTAAAAGTTTCTGCGACTCCTCGCTATCACTATATTGAAAAACTTTCAATATATTGAAAAAAATTGAAAGTATCGGATTTTTTCAAAAAGAAACCAGGATTCTTCGTCTGTTCCAATCAAGCGTGCATGGTCGTGAGGGTAAAAAAAAATACTCTCAGTGTAGTAAAAAAAAAAAATGACGAAGTTGTTGAAGGACGTTGTCGAACAATATAACCTGCAAAAAAATATATTGCCCTTGAATTTGGTGTTTTCCCAAGCATGGTGTCAGTCGTTATAAAAAACTGGCAGTTCCTTATGAAAACGTTTAAAGATGGCGCTCTTGGCAACAAACGTTTCCAAACGCTGTGGTTTTCAATCCGGTGACAATGTTCCTAATGATATGTTTCATGAACTTAATGAGAATGAACCGAGTTAAAACAAATTGTCATCGAAATTTATGACAAGACATTAGAAAGTTTATTACATAAACAGGGATGTTTCTACCATTAGGCCAGGGTAGGCGACTGCCTAGGGCGGAAAAATTGCGTAAAAGTATCAATTTTAAATCAAACAAAGAAAAAATTGAGCAAATGAGGAGAAAAAATGAAAAAGAGGAAAAATTAAAACATATAATTGTTTTCAAAAGCATACGGGACAATTACTTAATAAGTCTTTACTTTGACGAATGTAAAATTTCTTGATGTGTTTCATTGTTTAATTTTGCACACAAATTCTTTTATATCTAATACATTTAAGCCTTCTAGCTCTGATAATACAACGTTGTGTTTTGAAATATTACTCCTTTAATGTCTCAGTTTTCAAAAATATAAAATGTTGAAATTAAACAATTATAACATGTAGCAATTGTTTTACTATTCACAATATTCTAATATTACAAAATAACTAATATAAGTTTAAAATATAAATATAATTAACGGGTTTAATGATTAAAAGTATAATAGAAAATTTACATTGTTGTACCGCTGGATGTTGATGGTAGTAAGTGGTAGTAGAAAGTGAGGGGAGATATAGGCAAAAGAGTGCTGGTGGTTAAAAGGTGAGGGCGGCATTTTCAATTCCCGCCTAGGGCTGTAAATCACCTAGAAACGGCTTTGTCCATAAATAATACTGTGAGCTCCCACAATAGAAATGCTGCTCGTTCACTTTGTAGGCTTTCTTAACTGTTGCCACTTAGAAAAGCAAGAAAATAAACTTAAAAAGTTCAATTTCTAAAATTCTTCCAAATTGCTTCCTTTTGTTTCATGTTTGCCGTATATTGTTTCATGTTTGCCGTATATTGTTTCATGTTTGCCGTATATTGTTTCATGTTTGCCGTATATTGTTTCATGTTTGCCGTATATTGTTTCATGTTTGCTGTATATTGTTTCATGTTTGCCGTATATTGTTTCATGTTTGCCGTATATTGTTTCATGTTTGCCGTATATTGTTT
>QLNU02015360.1:311698212-311709331 GCA_006491805.2 Dysdera silvatica
GCCAGTACCCTAGGTTTCCTACCCCGCCTTCAAGTGGTGCAGGCTGAGCTTTCTATTTATGTGGCAAATTAATATTTGCTGCACGGACGGAAAGGCGGAAGGGGAGGGCTAATTCACCAACCCGTCTAGCCAGCGTGGTGAAATGATGGCTAATTCCTCCAATATGCTAATACACCAAAAACCATGGCCCCTAGTCTCCAGGTGCTGGAGTGCTCCTGATCAAGGCAGCGGTCAGCGTGGCATGAAAGCAGGGGGTGCTAAGAATCACTGGAATGGCCCAGGCTGCCGTTTGTTATTGACCTTGGCAACGTTTAAGGGACGATCCCTTGCTTCTGGAGCAAAACTTCGAGAATTGGAAGAAGAACTTGACAAGATCAAATGGGACATTGTAGGACTCAGTGAAGTCAGAAAGAAAGGTGAAGTGTTGGTGGAACTTAAAAGCGGACATTTGTTTTATTATAGAGGAACGGAAACTGGAAGAACAAGTGGTGTTGGCTTCTTAATCAACAAAAGAATTAAAGACTACCTTCTTGAAGTCGAAAGCACGTCAGATCGAGCAGCGAGGCTCGTTGTTCAACTAACCCAGCGATACCAACTTCAGATAGTACAGGCATATGCACCAACATCAAGCCATACCGACGAGGAGGTTGAGGAATTCTATGAAGAAATCAAACAGCTACATACCAAGGGGAAACAACACATCAAGCTCATCATGGGAGATTTTAATGCAAGAATTGGACAACAGGAACAAGGAGAGACATCGGTTGGTAAATACGGATATGGGGAAAGGAATGAACGTGGCGATCAACTCATCGAATTTGCAGAAGCTGAAAATCTTAGCATCATGAATTCATTTTTTAAGAAGAAACCGCAAAGAAAATGGACATGGAAACACCCAAATGGGGGAACTAGTGAAATTGACTATATCCTGGCAAACAAGAAATCAATTATTGAAGATTGCAGTGTACTGAACAGATTTAATACTGGAAGTGATCATCGAATGGTGAGATGTAAAATGCACTTAAATACTAAACTAGAAAGGCAGAAGCTCATTAGGAAACAAGTATGTAAGAGAGAGGATTTAAAGAAGTTAATAGAAAATATCGAGGCATTTAAGTTGGAATTAAAAAATCCCTTTTCTGCACTGCAAGACTTATTGAAGAAGTGTATCTGCACAAATGAAAACATTGTTAAAGCATGGCCAATTGAAACTGCTGGGGAAATTGGTGGTGTAATATGTAAAAAGCAGAATAGCAAATTATCTGAGAAGACGAAACAACTCATGAAAAGGCGAAGACTTATGAAGGTGGACAATCAAAATACCAGTCGCAAGATCGAGTATGTAGAACTTTGCAAAACTTTGCGCAAAAACATGAAAGAAGATATAAGAAAATTCAATTGTGAGTTAGTAAGGAAGGCCATTGAAAGCAACAAGAGCCTTAGGGTTGTTAAAGGGAGTTTGTCTATTGGGAAGAAACACATCATTGCATTAAAAGGAGAGGATGGCACTGTAACAAGAAATAGGGAAGAAATACTTAGAAGAGTTGAAGAATTCTACAGAAAACTATATGAAGGAAACAGTGGATTAAACGAAGACTCTGAGATAGTCGAAGGAACAGCTCCTAAAATCTTAAAAGAAGTAGCATTTGCAATAAAAAGTATGAAGAAAGGAAGATCCCCTGGCGATGATGGCATTACATTAGATATCTTAAAAGAAGCTGGAGAACATGTAGAAGACATACTCGCAAAATTCTTTACCAAATGCCTCAACAGTGGTAACATACCAAACCAATGGGATTCTGCAACAGTAATTCTTTTGCATAAAAAAGGTGATAAAGAGGATTTAAAAAATTACCGACCAATTAGCTTGTTACCTGCTATTTATAAAATCTTCACAAAAGTGCTAACACATCGCCTGCAGAAAAAATTAGATGCAGCTCAACCGAGAGAACAAGCTGGATTTCGAAGTGGATTCAGTACAGTGGACCATATTCAAGTATTAAGAGAATTAATTGAAAGAACACATGAATATGAACTTCCATTGTGTGTGGCATTTATTGACTATGAGAAGGCCTTTGACTCTATCAAAACATCAGCAGTCATCAACTCTTTAAGTTCAACAGACATTGAGGATGTGTACATTGACATGGTGAAATGTGTGTAAAAAATGTAAGTGCAAAATTTCGGTTACATAAAGATAGCAAAACTATCAAACTTGGCAAAGGTGTGAGGCAGGGAGATACCGTTTCTCCAAAACTTTTTACTTCAGCTTTACAGATGATTTTTCAGCAGATAAATTGGAATGACAAGGGAATAAAAATAAATGGTGAATATTTAAATCATTTGCGGTTTGCTGATGACATTGTTATTTTTTCAACGAACCCATCAGAACTCCAAGACATGGTACAGGAGCTCTCAACTAGAAGTAAAGAAGTTGGACTCAAGATGAACCTACAAAAAACTAAGATCATGTTCAATAATTTCGTAGAGGAAACAAAAATACAAGTTGACAACACTGAGCTAGAAATTGCTGATTCATATATTTACCTTGGCCAGCTGATTTCAATGGATGGCAACATTATGAAAGAACTCAACAGACGTATTAAACTTGGCTGGAGTGCATTTGGAAGAAACAGTTTTATCCTGAAGGGGAAATTGCCTTTGTGTCTAAAAAGAAAGGTCTTCAACCAGTGTGTATTGCCAGTCCTCTCTTATGGATCAGAGACATGGAGTCTAACTGTTGGAGCAATACGAAAGTTACAGACAACACAAAGGAGCATGGAGAGGTGCATGCTTGGAATAACTAGGAGAGATCGGAAAAGGAACACTTGGGTGAGAGAGCAAACTAGAGTAGAGGACATCATTGTTAAAGTAAAAGGGCTGAAATGGCGATGGGCTGGGCATATTGCAAGAAGAACTGATCAACGATGGACAACAGAAATTCTGAACTGGATTCCAAGAGACCACCGAAGACCTAGAAAACGTCCTCAAACTAGATGGGTGGATGAAATAAGAAAACAGGTTGGGGTGACGTGGAAGCGAATTGCTCAGGATAGACTTGTGTGGAAAGCATTTGGAGAGACCTTCATCCAGCAGTGGATAGATAATGGTTGAATATGATGATGATGATGATACATTATACGTACATTATTAAACTATATATATATAGTATTAAGGTGCATTGCAAAATGTTGACCTCACCTAATTTTTCACTGGCAAAGAACAAATCAAACGTGCAGCTAAAAACTAATCAGTGGGGATTGATTGTGTGTACACACTTAATACGTGATTACTGGTAAGAAACTGTGATTGGACTGTTATGGAAATCAAAATTTGCATATCAGGTGTTACGAAATGATGACCTCACCTAGAAAATCTTATCACAATCTGATACAAATCATTTGTACGCAAACTTCTCTCCTGCAAATGTGTTTTGAATTTTTTAATGTTGATGTTTGTAAATTCTGAGTGGTTAAACGTTTTAATTTAGTTTAAAAGGAGTAATTAATAAGATGGGTTCGGGAAAAACTCTTACTAAGCATGAAAAAGGACAAATAAAGGCTTACAAAGATGCTGGCCTCTTTAACCAAGCAATTGCAATGAAGATTGGACGATTTCCAGGTGTGGTGAATAATTTCTTGAAACTTGGAAATCAATATGGCACCAAAAAATCGATAGGTAGACCGAGGTCACTGACCTCTAGGAAAGAAAGAAGCATTAGTAGGATGCTTAGCAGTGGTGAAGCAAGTTTTGGAAACCTCTCATGTAACCCTGGCATTAATGTGCACAAGTCAACTTTGTTCAGAATTATAAAAAGATGTGGAAACCTAAAGTACAAAAAAAAAAAAAATAGAAAGGAAAATTGACCCTTGTATGATGAAAGCTCACAAACCTACTCGGCTAGCCTAGGGAAAAGAACATACAAACTGGGGTGACAGGTGGAAAACGGTGCTCAGCGATGAAAAAAAAATTCAATTTCGATGGTCCTGACAGTTGGAGTTACTATTGGCACAACCTTCGTAAGGAGGAACAAATTTTCTGAAAAAGACAGCAAGGTGGTGGATCCCTAACGGTGTGAGGTGAGTTTGGATACAATGGCAAAATAAACATTGTATTTCCAACGGGGCATATGAAGACAACCAACTACCAAGACTTGATGGAAATGTATCTTTTACCCTTTGGAGAGGAAATTGGCAGACCGTTTTGGATCTACCAATAGGATAATTCCTCAATTCACATCGCTAAATCAACTTGGAAATAGTTTTTTGATAATGATGTGAATACTATGGACTGGCACACTGTTTCTCCCGATCTGAATCCAATGGAGAACTTATGGGAAATTCTCGCCAGGGTAGTTTACACAAATGGCAAGCAATATAATAATACACATAATTTGAAGGCGGCCATTATTTCTGCATGGGAAGCCATTGATTGTATGGTGCCATAGAGGCTTGTACAGGGAATGCCTCATCTCGTATTTGCGATTGGAATCCACAAAGGAGCATTTGTAGGACACTAAGTGGCCAAGGCCATCTTTTTGCAACACATGAAATGTACTTTATTTTTGTTACTTGATTCCAATAAAATGCATTATACCTAAATTTATGTGTCTTTCATTTGTTTTCGGCAGCACATGTTACTGCACATCAACTGCAGTTCTTATCATTATGTACTCTAAAATAAAACGAAATAAACAAGGTAAGGTCAAGATTTTGCAACACACCTTATGTATAAGTAAATAAGGGACAATAATAATATTTTATTATAGAGTATTTTGCCACATTTTTATTATGTATTAACATTTCTGACGTTGTAAGTATAGTCCGTTCGTGGAAAATTGGTGAGTAGTATCGTTAGAATTCAAGGGAGCTGACGTCACAAACGGGTTGATTCATTACAGTAGAGGGAAGGGTGCTTTTCATAACTGGTGTTTCGCGCATGCTTCCACTCGTACTGTGCCGCACATCTCACAAGTGTCAGTCACACCTTGAATCGGGACATATGTCGCATGAAAGGTTTATATGAGTAATGACAGAAATCGAAAGAATCAATCTGAAAAACTAAATTTTCAAATTTTTATAAATTTTTAAGATTTCGATAATTGAACTGAAATGTAACTTTCTTGCGTTACTTCCAAGCTATGCGACAAGTAGTAAAATAGGGGAGTCATTTTTAATATGTTGTTTGGCACAATAAACAAGTTTTTCAGAAACCAATAAAATTTTGCGGTCAATGTTAATGCAAAAATAATTGATTGCAGTGTACACTTTACATTTAGTGGAGTTCTAGTAAAGTTAAAACTGGTGCGTTATAATATCTAATGAAGTTACTGACTACTGGAGAAATTACTGACTCTACTAACACATTTTATTTCACATGAAATCCATTTGGTGAAAAAAAAACACTGATACCAGTCAGTGGCATAGATACAAAGGAAGCAATGGATCCTCTGCCTGGAGAGTCAAAATAAACAAATCAATATTGAAAATCTAAAACTTTTTAAAATAATTGGCGGTATAGAACTTAAAACTAAAATACAAAGAAAATACCCCTTCCCGTCATTTTTCCCATAAAAAATTTCTACTCTAACCTACAAATTGTAAGATACACAATCTACAAAAAAGTGTAAACTAAAATTATACCATACATCTTACTACTTTCAAGAAGAAAAAAGCCGCAAATATCAAACAATAGAGTGTTTGACTATGTTTACGAAAGAAAGATTGAGGTAAGAATTTTATAATGTTCAAATACCATATATCATAACTCCTGAAAATGGTAAAAAACATAAAATGTATGAAACAATTTTGATCGCAATGTGTATATTTTTGAAAAGAAAAATCTCTACATTTATTAAAACCACTTTCCTCATGATCAATTTAAAATGATGTAGCTAAAATTTTACGAAATGACGCAATAGCAACGTTAGTATAATTGCAAGCTGACTAGGGGTATATTAACATAGGTTTATATTTCTCGGAATGAATATGATTATAAACCAATAATTAATTAATTAATTTTCTTTGTCATGTTTGTCTCAGTTGGAAGGACATCCTCGATCACTGATTTTTTTAACATTTGTGAATTTTTCATTAATTTTGCATTTTTCAAAAAAATTTACCGTATTTTACTTTTAAGATATAGTTCTTTAAATTTATGTTATGGATTTTTTTTTTTTTTTTTACGCTAGAATTCACCTAGGGAGAATATAAGACATATGCAAATGTGCCACTGCACAGGGCGGAAAAATTATAAAAAAAAAATTTCGCAGTTAAGATGTGAAATGAAAAACATTCTTATTGATTATTGTCCATGAGAAATAATAAGAACTGAATAAGAAGAATGTTACATGACTAGGATGAAAAGGGCTATTAAAGTATGCATAGGGAAATACTTCAGTTAGAGCTTGCTCAGCAGACAACTGTTATTTTTTATCAAGCACTCCAAATGAATGTAAAACTACCCCTAACTGAAGACTTCACTTTACGGCTGTGCAGTTAAGCGCTAAGCTGCGTTTTAGTGTAATTATGAAAATTTAAAAAATTCATAAATATTCAAAAATTGAGTTTTACACAAACCTTCTTTCGGTTTTGTTCATTACTCATATGGATCTTGAATACTATATGAGTTTCAATTTGATGTGTGACTGAAATTTTGGAGGCTTCCCTTGTAAGTTGTAAATTATTTCGTAATATATTTCATTCATCTTAAAAATTTCAGCTAGCAGGGGGGGTGGGCAAAATAAATTTTGCATGTGGGCCCAAACATTGGTACTTATGCTTCTGAGCTCAATTTTTTTTTTTTTTTTCCAGTTTATACATTATTTCATAATTTTCAAAAAAGGATTATTCTGAGGAGGAAAGAATTTTTTATAATTTATCCTGAAAGATAAGGGGGAAAGGAATGGTTGGTTGGTTGTATTTTTATGGTGCAAGGACAGTAAGGGTTATTCTGTGTCAAACAAGGGGAAGGGAATGGTGTTGACCACCCTCAGACTATTGCATTTAGCATCGTACACATAAAAACAAATTTATTACTACTAAATAAAGCTATTACATATTCTCTATAATGCTTCTTAGATAATGTTCCAGTATAAATAATGGAAAGAAAGAGAAACTACAAATCCTTTTCAAGTGGTTTGTTTATAGTATCTGTCATTTTTTATTCATCCATGGAATGATCTAGTATTATGTTGATTGGTTGTATTTTTATTGAAAACAGGGACAGCAAGGGTCATTCTGCACCAAACAAAACGAGACTGTACATATTATTAGTTTGGATTTGGTTTATTTTGGTTTGCTGCAAAAAGTGATTGATGGTAATACAGAAAGTTGACTAAAATTTCTTAAAAACAAAAGCTTTGCACATTCCCCAGTAATTTTGGGTAGAGTGTCACACAAGCTGCATTGGAAAAATAATATAAATCATGCATCGCAAATAACCACCTTTTATACACAACAATAGTATGAATAGAAAAGTATGGTGGTTTTCACAATATTAAATGACATTCTGATTTAATACCATAAATAAATGACTTACGTTAAATAGAAGGAAATAAAATAAAATGATCAAAAGCAACGAATAAAACAAAAGTAACTTGAAACAATATTGTTATGTAAATAATAAATCATAAAAACCAAACAGTTATACAAGGGACCATGCATTTTTAGACCAAATTTCAAAATGCTAATTTTTATTTCACATAAACAACACACTAACATAATTTACATTATTAAAATGTTAATGATGGAAAAAACTAACTTCATCCTGTTGCGGCAGCACATGAAATCCATCTTCTGGGAGCCTTTCCATAACTTTTGCAATTCAAATTTCTTTCTAAAATGATGAATATATTTGATAAATATATTCAATAAATTAGTTTATATACCAAAATTTTTCAGTTACATGAAATGAAACAAATGACTTAGCGACATTCAAACCATAACAATTTACTCCCACCCCTGGTCACCCAAAAGCACCTAAATCTGAATTTTAAATCTTCAATCGAGTTAGTGTTGGCTAACTAAGGATTTAAGCCCAATTTAAAGAACTTGGTAGTAGTATGAACAGGGCTGTCCTGAAGAAAATTATTGAGAGTATGCGGTGCTGTCTTAATTAAAGAGTATTGAAATTGCGAGGTTACTGGACTTGGTGATGTCACCATGCTGCACTAACTGGCATTTGATTAATCCACAGTATCTGCCAGCATATTTGCTAGGGGCAGTGGGGGGGGGTCAAACTTCAGTTGGATGTTTACCTTCAAAATTTTAATTTTTTTTATAAAATGTACTTACCAGAAAAGAAACGAAATAAAATACAGTCGAACTCCGTTAAGACCAACACGCTTAAGACACATTACCTTTAACACAAACCGTTTTATGAACTATCTTCAGATTGTATTGCATACTATCCTCTCCGGATAAGACGAATTACTCTTACTACGCACAGATTTTCTATTCGCCTTAACAAAGTTTGACTGTATTCAGTAACAATGAAATAATTTGTCCATGTATTTTATTTTATATAAATCGAACACTACGCAGATTAAATCAAACAACAATGTCAATCAATCAACGTTTATTGGCGTAGTGATACCAAGCATATATGTCCTCAATAAACATTGATTGATTGACATTGTTGTTTTATTTAATTTGTCCATGTTTACACAAAAAAAAGTTCATTTCTTTATTCGGAAGAAAACAAAATTCAAGCATTTCTTCTTGGACATTTAACCCATTCACAGACAGTTGGTAATTTAGAATTGTACTTCATATGGTTCCTTTCCCCCCCTTGGTATCTTTATCCATATTTTTCTTTGAAAAATTGCTACATATAAAAGATTATTACAATTTACATATGCAGAAAAAGTAAGGAAAAATAATGTGAATTATATTTTTCTTCCTTCCTTCCTTGTAATTTGAATGTTTAGCAGGTATACAAACTTCGAGTTTTAGCGGAGAGTGTCAAAAAATTTGGGGATGTGCCAAAAAATTTGGAGGGGTGTAGTGGACTCCTTAGAGTGGTCGTCTATCTTCTATCCAAGCCCAAGGTGTCACTTGCCACTTTCATCAGTTTTTCCTTCCTCTTCTGGTCATACGCAGGATATTATTTTAAAGTTTGGGGTGGGGGTGGGGGTTCAGACAGATTTCCTCATTTGTTTTTCATTCAAGTTTGCAAATGACTAGGAAAAAAAAGGCTGAACTTGGTTGAAAATGGCCCAAAAACCAGCAAATACGAAAACGTTCTTGAGACCTTGAGAGTATGCGGTGCGTACCCTGTATTTTTCAAAATTTCTTGAGAGTATCTGGTGCACACGGCGTGTACCCTTTGGAGACAGCCCTGAGTATGAGTCAACACAAAAATGAATTTTTTTTTTTAAAACCATGAAAATATCAAAACTTTCCTGAAAACTATCTGCTATCGAAAGTAAAATACAGTAATGCCCTATTTCAAGGGATTTGAAGATTCAAAATTATCCTAAAAGGAGTGTCACTAAGGAGGTTTGACTGTACTTTGCAGGCAAAATAATATAGCACTATTGCAGATTAAGGTAACTTCGCTAAGAACTTGCCATTTTAATGTATTTGGAGATTTTTACTGGATACTCAGCTTTTCCTTATTTGTGACCTGTTTCCCCCTACTTTTTGACTGTTTTTCCCTACTTTGAATCCGTTTTTCCCCTACTTTTGTCACCAGTATTGGTTTTCAATATTGGAAACAAATCATGTGAATGAATTACGAATGAATTTTCTTGATACTTATGGAAGATTACCTGATTCAGGAGGTTGCAGGTGCCTAGGTTTAATGCCAAAATTCAGGTTTGGGTTACCCTCCACTAAGCATCCACTGATTCAAGGAAAGTACTAAGGTTCCAAAAAAATTAGGTTTTAGTTTCTTTTAATTTATTTTACAGTTATAACTGTGGTGAACTCTTCAAAATTTTCTTTCATGGCAGACACGCATACATACCATGACCCTGCCATTTTGAAAATCTAATTTTTTCATTAATGCAGGAATATTTGGAAACTGCAATAATTTTTATTGTTAGTTTCCAAGCATTCCTGGATTAACGAAAAAATATGTTTTTAAAAAATGGCGGAGTCATGGTACTTTATGCATGTCCGCAATGATTGGAAGTCTTGAAAGGTCACCAAGGTTACTGTAGTCTGGAGTAGCACCAAATACTTAAATGCAATAAGATACATTATTCATTGAAAACTGCATAAAAATTGAAAGCACTGGGTTTTCCGAAATTTGCAAAATAATTACTTATGATGTGTGTGCATTAAAGTAATACATTTTAGCTTCATAATTTATACCATGGTATTTTCTCCGGACCTGGATACCAATCCTTTTAGTACCAATCACTGATGTATGCAGAGCGAGTTGATGAGGGTTGTAACCAGAGCTGGTGCAAGTAAATTTGCATCCCTAGGCGAATGACTCTGCGCCCCCTCCCCCTGTAAGAAAATCAATACCCCAATAATACATCTTGAAACAATCAAAAATTGAAAAACGAGTGGCATATTCCACCCTCTCACTATAATTCTGGTTGAAACAAAGTACAATAATCTCATAGCACACAAATAAACGATCAAAAGCAAAAAAAAAATAGTCTAGGATTTTGCTATTGGAGGACAAAATTGTAATTCCCAATGCTTTGTAATCTGGGGGGTGGGGATGCAGTCAGAAATTAGGCAGTGCTGGAATGCTTTGTTCTTGGTGGTATTATTGGAAGGGAGAGGCTGATGTACAGAATGGGAAAAACAGTACAGGAACTTCATTCTGGCTCCACTACATCTCTGCTTGTAATAAAGCACAAGGACATCAAAAAGAAAAAACATCTTCCAAGTTTCTAGTGTGGCAGCAGTACTGCTTGCGCCACTAAAATGTGTAGCAGTAATGAGAAAATGCTATGAATTGGTTAGAGGAAAATTTGTTAAAGCAAGAAAAAACAAAATGTTGAGAGATATCGAAAAAATATGCATAAGAGAGACATATATAAAAGAAAAAATGAATATTGGTGAAGGCATTCAAGGAAAAATAATTCATTTAGTTCCGTTAATTTATTGCCAAGTTTATGTCAGTCATCCTACAGTATTAAGAATCTTTAATAAAA
>QLNU02015360.1:311709431-311745756 GCA_006491805.2 Dysdera silvatica
GCCCCACACCCACCTCCACCAAAAAGCATCAGTACAGCACAGAGATGTGCTTTCCTGCAATTCGAAAGCTTGCAATAGTAAAAACAAAACCTTGCTTCTGTACATGCAGTGGTTGTAACGTCAATTAAATGAAAACAGGATGTATTTACTCAACACAATGACCCCCCCTCTCCAGCGATCATATTCCGACTTTAGCAAATTTCATGCCACAATATCGGCGAGTTTTTTCTCATAACGTTTAGAAAAATTCGTGACTCACAAAACGTCAATTCATGATGACGTTATCCGAGAAGGTAGAAAGTGCACCTTTGGCAACCAGGATAATTCTGCCGTTTGGCCCATAATATATATTGCATGGCTTTATTGAATGTCTACTGGCATGTAACAAAGGCCAAACTACAAATGTATCCCCCGTGCGATTTGTCGCCAAGGCGGGACAACCCTGCCACCGCAACTTCCTTCCTGGATTACATCATCATGCATTTGCTTCCTGGCCGCCATGTTTTTTTAAGGAGTAATTACCTGTTATACTGAGTTTACTACCTATTATACTCTTTTCAGATTTTTTTAACCAAAAAAACTGCTGTCTTTAAGCATTGATTTTTTATGGCTTTTGGAATCATTTCCTCCATTTCCTTTTTGTGACGCCGTCTCCACATATACTCTGCGTAGTATGAGTCAAACAGCTTTTCAGCGCCGACATTCCGATTCTCCATTATCCCCTCATACCTCTTCTCCCTTCTTCCTCCCCCACCCCTTACCTTCTGTGAAGTACGAGTCCAACAACTGATTAACACCGATTTGCGAATCACGAGTCCAACTGCTTCCCATCATTGACAATGCAATACTCCACATTCCCCTCATCTCCCCCATACCTCCTCTCCCCATTTTCCCTCCATACCACTTCCACCATACCACCTCTAACCTTTTCCTCCTATACCTCCTCAAACCGCTTCCTCCCATACCTCCTCTAACCTCTTCCTCCCATACCTCCTCTTAACCTCTTCCTCCCATACCTCCTCTCCATCCCAAACATACTATCTATTCCAATCCATCACAAAAATAAAAACATTTAAACGTTCACTCATCCTACTGCTACGACCCACAAACCACCACCCGCAGGAACGTATACTACGACACTACAATACAACTACAACGTGCATTTTTAACGCTCTACAAACTTTCATTCCATTTTAAGAGTATAGCATCAGTTTTGGAGACGAGTTGGCGACAAAACAGGGGATTCATCTGTAGTTTTACCATAACAAATAAATATAGGCTATTATTATTAACAATTCTTACGTTTCATTAAGAATTAGAAATTTCTTACAGGTTAAATCGACAATCAATTTCTTTCGAAAAGCTTTCACTTCGAGAAAAAGATAAATTAATGACGCTTATAAATTAAATCAAATGATAGTACATACTAAGATTATTGAATAAAAATAGAAAATGCAGGGAACAAAAATCTACCTACCTCAAACGTTAACTCTTAAGTAACGTCTGAGTCATTTGTTTCTTCGTGAAATTATCAAACAACGACCAAACGATATTTGTGGCTAAACAAATAGGGGTACTAACTAAAGGAATAAATATCGTCTGCTATAACGCTTTCAACCATCATCATCAGCCAAAAACACAAAAAATGAAACATTCTTGGCCCAGGGTAACCTGTTTGGATTCGCTTCTGACTACAGATCGGAAAGTACCGTCTGACACAAGCTTGTGCACAGGATTTTAAAAGAAAAAATTCTGATAAGAACAGCAACGTTTTTTGCTGACAGCATATTTTATATTTAAGTACAGTAGGAAGCAGATTATCCGAACTGTCCATTTATGGAAATTTAACAAATTTTTTATGTCTTTGAATATTACCGTTTTCACGGCGTAAAGACGTGGGTTACATCATATTCTAACCGCGTCGTTTTGAAAGCAGGACAAATTATATAAATTAGAAATATTATACAAAATTAACACTTGATAATGCTTCTTAAAGAATCAAAAAACATAAAAATTGGAAAATCCGCTTTAAAAAAATAGCGACAGTGATTTTTAATTCATTTTTAAAACCACCCATTTATTGGGAACATCATCCAAACATCACATAACGGGAAGCAAGACGCTATCAAATACTTGCTCAGATTTATATGTGCAGACAAATGACAAATTATAATCTAAACTTTCTAATTCAAAAAGTTAATTTTAAACTATATTTGAAGTAAATGAATGCTTCTAAAGCAGGTAAAGTGGTCAGATAATGCGAAGTTCTATTCTTCGAGTATTGAACTCGAGTCAGTTCAATTCTCGAAGGTTCTAGTATAGTGCCTAGAAGTACTATTGTGCCGTTCTCCATTGCTGTTTGAGGAAATTTTGGGTCCAAACTTTCACGAAAATCAGATCTGTTCACAAGAGGGCGCTTCAATCTGATACTATGCGATTGATCACAGACTAACATAGCTGCGAATACAGATTCTCGCTGCTTTTCTAAACGTTTGTTTCTTATTCTTCTTTTTTTCAATTCTAAAGTTATTTTTTGTAGTTTGTTTTCGTTTTATATATCCTTTTTATATATATTTAATTGTGTTATGTAATGGATACGTTATCATGTACGAGAAAAAGGCGAAAAAGAGCGGGCACATGTTTTGTACCTGGTTGCACCAGTAGGTATAAAACATGTAAACAAAACGTATCTCTGTTTCTCGTACCCACAGAACCTGAACTTTTACAAGCTTGGAGTAGAGCAATTCCAAGACTCGATAAGCAGCTTCACAAGAGCTGTGTTGTTTGCGAGTTGTATTTTGAGCCACAATTTGTTGAAAAACATTATAAAACAATCATAGTTGGTAAAGAAATATTGGCACCTAGAGACAAACCACTTCTCGTAGAAAACGCGATACCATCCATTTTTCCCAATCTTCTCAAATATTTCACTAAGAAATTATCAAAGAAACATTCTATTAGTAAAAATATCGCACATAATTCAAGAAAAAGGTTAAAAAGATGTGATTCTGAGCAAAATTTGCCTGGATATTACGCCAAAACTTCTTCTGTTAATGATAATTCTGCTACAGATTTCGAACAAAATTTATCTCCATGTTGTACTAACACTTCTACAATTGATAATGTTTTGTTGGAGGATTGTGAACAAAAATTGCCTGCATGTGTGCTAAAATTTTTACTATTGATGATCTTTCTGGTGTGAAATTTAAAAATAAATACTGAGCATGCATGAGGTACGAATATTTCGCAAATACAATTTGCTTTTTGAATTCCGCTCGTTATGTTGATAACAATATCCTTCCAGACAGAAAAGTTATGGTTGAAAAACTTAGCGTTGACTTTGCTTGTTCAGTCTACGGGATAATTATAATTAAAGTTCAACTTTCAAAAAGCTGTAGAAAAAAGAACCACTGCTCAAAATTACATGAAATTTGAACTGAATATACTCGAAGGAGGAGGAAATGGTATGGAATTAGAAAAAAAATAGTTCTAAATTTTAGCAATAGATGGCGCTTTAAGCGTCGTAATATGCAAAATAAAAGACGTGTCATGCGCACGACACATTGCATTTGTTATAAAAACGCTGGGTACATGGCGTTTTCCTCATATAGCGTCTGAGAAGCTCGTCATGACTCTCTCAATGAAGGATCGCGCTCTGCTTGTGAAGCTCTTTTACAAGAACGGTGACAGTGCGCCAGTAGCTCTAACGAAGTTCAGGACAGTAAAGGGTATGAAAAAAGGTTGTGGTCCGATGTCTGCCAAGGGTCTGGAGAAAATGATCAACAAATTTGAAGAGATAGGTTCCTTTGCAGTGAAATCTGGCAGAGGGAGGAAACCAATTGCTTCGATGTCAGTAGAAGATGTGCTCACAGCATTCCAGGAAAAGACGAGCAGCGGTGTGCGAACGTGCAGTGCACGGGGAATTGCTTGAACTTTGGACATACCTGTGAACACGGTGCATAAAATTGTACGAAACATCCTGTATTGCTATCCATACAAAATTACCCATGTTCAGGATTTGCTTCCTGCTGACCCGCCAGTAAGACACACTTTTGCTCTAGAATTTCTTGCTCACATGGAATTGGACAATGAATGGCCATGGAACATTTCGTGGATCGACGAAGCCCATTTCCATCTCCAAGGACATGTCAATACTCAGAATTGCAGAATATGGGCAATGGAAAATCTGTTCTCACATGAACCAGCATCTTTTCATTCTGCAAAGGTAACTGTGTGGTGCTGGTTGACACCATTGTTTATCGTAGGGCCATTTTTTTTCGAGGAGATGGGTCGTGCGGGTCCTGTTACCTGTACCGTCAATGGTAAACGCTATGAGAGTCTTTTGCATGACCATGTCATTCCAACACTTCAACAGCGTGCGTGTGTGGGTAGCAGTGTTCTCGTTTCAGGTACTTGTTTAAAAGCAATGGGTCCAAACATATTCTTACTTGTTTGTTAGGTTTCTTTCTGAACAATAACTGCAGGATGTGCCCAATCTATCGGTTCTGTTACTGGTTCAAGAACACCCAATTCACACATTTTATCTAGTTCCGCTTTAATTTTCCCCTTATAGCCATCGGTATACTGCTAGGTGGAACCATTCTAGGATTTGCATTTTCTTTAAGTTTAATATCATAAACATACGGTAATTTCTCCAGTTTGCCCATGAAGACATGCTTATATTCTTCAATAAAATCAATGTCTTTTATAATGTTTATGAATCTGGTAGATCTGACAATAAGACATAATTTTTCGCATGCTTGTAACCCCAACAAAGCATTAGACTCCTAATTCACCACATAAACCTCTAGCACATTGAGCTTGTATACAAACTTACATTTTAACTGACGTTCCCAAAATTTTTAGACTGTGACCCATGAATGATTTCAAGATTTTATCTGTTTTCTTCATATTTTGATTTACCCCCATCTGACGGAATTCATTTACCGGTATTATATTTACTTCTGACCCTGTATCAATCTCAAATGAAAGTTCAGAATTGTTTATTAATACAGTTTCTTTCCATTCAGACTTAAAACTATGTACTTGTCCAACAATGGATTCCAAAACCAATGAGTTACCCTCATCCAAATTGGATGGCGCATTATCTCCGACTTCATTTTTTTTATTCTTACAAGCAGTAGAGAAATGATTTAATTTCTTGCATTTATGACATTTTTTACCCATACTGGGCATTGACCAAAAGCATGTTTAGTTTTACATCTGGGACAGCTTTTATTTTTAAATTCAGTTTGGGCTCTTATGTCATTCCTATTAAAGTCAGCTTTCTGTTTGTGTTTAATTATTTTCTTAAAATTCTTATGCTTTACTCTCTCAACAGCCTCTGCTTTCGCTATATGCCCTTCTTTCATTAATTTAACTTGTTTTTCACTAGACTCCTTTGCCCTGCAATATTCTACAGCTTTTTCTAAATTTAAGTCAGATTCAATCAGTAACTTTTCTTTTACGCTTAAATCTCATACAAATTATCAATAAATCTCTAATTAAACTCTCTTCTTGTGTTTCAAAAGAACAGTCCTTAGCGAGATTTTTTAGGTTGGTAACGAAGGAATCAATGGTTTCATTTTCTTGCTAAACGTAATTGAAAAATTTGTAGCGGGCTATAACAGTATTTTCCTCAGGTTCGAAATACTTATTGAAATTTTCTAATACAACATCAAATTTATTGGCGTCATCATCTGATAAAACTGTTATATATCTTAATACATTCATCACCCATACTGCTTAATAGTAAAGCAACTTTTAGCTTATGGGGCTTACCCATCTTTTCCGTGGCTTCTAAATATAGCATAAATCTCTGTTTAAGTGTTGTTCAGTTTTCAGCCAGATTGCCGTTTAATTCCATGCCCAATGGTTCTTTGACATCCATTTTGTAACGAAAAAAAAATCTTACCGTTTTCTTCTTTTTTTTTCCACTTAATGGTGACTCGTCTAAAATTTTCCCCGCAACGGACGTGATTCGAAACATTCTATTTCTGCACCCAGCTTCCACCATGTTACATACTTTACCTGTTCTATCTACTATTAACTTTTAAAAGACCAACACTTTAATTCCTAGTTAATTTAATAGGAAAAGATTACAGGTTGACGTTCAGTTACTGATATGTTGCTGCTCTAGCGTAGCGTTCGAGAGCGTGAGTTATCCCCCTCCAAGTTGCGATTAACAAGACCAAATCACAGTTACAATTAATATGACAGGATCCACCAAATTTACTCAGAGAGTGGCTAGAAAAAGGGTCTCTTAAGGAGTTAAACTTATATTATCTTTTGGTGCACCTGTTATGTAAATAAAATTAAAATAAGGGACGTCCCATAAAAGAATCATGCCTAGGGCAATTTTATATCACGGAAAAGTGAAACATCTGGGCGCTGCCCCAGATGGAATGTGATTTCGATTGTTTGGCTGAACTAGTCCTAGCCTTGCTGACTTTGGTACGCGGCTTTCGGGTAAAAGATATCAAATACAAATCGGATACTTACCGTGGGTTCATCGTTCTCGCCGCTCAGATAGGACTCTCTCGGTAGTTCATTCCTTGCGGATCGCTGTAACCTACATTGCCTTTTCGAGGATAACTAACTTGCACGTCCGTTCACTCTGTATGATATGTATATCGGTATAATAATCATAACAGATTAGTATTAGTCGAATGGCAACAGTGTTCTCTATTCAGTTGTTAGCTGGCGACGTGAAGCCGACTAGCTATTGCCAAGCATTGGTCTGGTAATCTACTGTCTGGAAATGTATCCGAAAATTGGAGACGACGGTACCAGAAATTTGAGAAATGTATGATTGCCACAGAGAAGAATGAAAAACCAGATCGTAACAAAATAGCAATCCTACTGAACATGCTAAGTGATGAAGGGGTTGAAATCTTCAACACGTTTAAGTTCAACAAAGGAACAAGTTAAAAAAAATACGATGACGTCGTGACAAATTTTGAAGAATACTGTGTTCCGAGAAAGAACGTCGTGTTTGAACGATATAAAAATTCGTCACCTGCAGACAACATGAAGGCCAGACAATAGATACTTTTGTCACATAACTGAAAGTACTAACGGCCTCCTGTGAGTTTGGAGAACAGAAAGAAAACCTTGTCAGAGACAGAGTTGTCATTGGAATCAGCAACAGCATGATGCAAGAACGACTGCTGAGAGAGTCACCACTAACACTAAAAACAGCGTTGGATCTAATCAGAGCTTCGGAGACCAGTCGAGGGCAGATCAAAACAATGAACACTGCGACGGGAACATCGAACAGTGAGATTCAGTTTGTGAAAGTTAAAAAGTCTCAGTGAAAATCATATAACAACAAACTGTTGAACTGTACAAGCTGCGGAAAACACCATAAAAAGAGAGATTGTCCGGCATATGGTAAGTACTGTCATAAATGTAAAAAGAAAAATCATTTTGCAGCCATGTTTAAAGGAAAAAAAAGACTCATGAGATAGGTAACGAAAGCAATGAAAGTGTAAGCTTACTTAGCAGTGTTAATTCATGTTAGTATATTGAATTGGTATCAGAAAAGAAAGGGTCAGTAAATGAATGGACCAAGGTAGTAAATGTTGAAGGTATATCTGTGAAGTTTAAGTTAGATACAGGTGCAGAAACCAATATTTTGCCTTGGCAAGAATATGTTAAAATAAACAAGGGTAACGGGAAACCACTTATAAAAACAAATGTGGTATTGGTATTGTATGGGAATTTTAAGTTAAAACCAAAAGGGAAAATAACCTTAAACTGTTCAATGGGACAAAATTGCCAATGCAAACATTTGTTTTAATATTGTTAAAACGCAATCAAATCCAATACTGGGATTCAGTACATGCCAGGAATTCGGATTAATACAGAGAGTAGACCAGGTTCAAATAGAAAACAAAGAGGAAATGGTTAAATTGCATGAAGAAGTTTTTATGGGATTAGGTAAGTTCCCGGGAAAGCCATATAAAATCATATTGAAAGATGATGTTACACCCATAACTGATGCACCGAGGGGAGTTCTACAGACGTCGCACGAAAGGCTTAAAAGTACCCTAAAGGAATTAGAGCAGACAGGAATCGTGGCCAAAGTTAGTAAGCCGACAGATTGGGTAAGTAGCCTAGTAATTATAGAAAAGGCCAAACAGTAG
This sequence comes from Dysdera silvatica, assembly GCA_006491805.2. NCBI lineage: Eukaryota > Metazoa > Arthropoda > Arachnida > Araneae > Dysderidae > Dysdera > Dysdera silvatica. The sequence continues at coordinate 311,717,579 of QLNU02015360.1, forward strand.
TTTGCGACTATGTTTAGATCCTAGAAATTTGAACAAAGTGATAAAGCGGGAGCATTATATGATTCCTGCAACAGAGGAAATAATCAGTCGTTTAGAAGATAAAAAGATATTCTCCGTCTAGATTTAAAGGATGGATCTGGCACATACATTAGACGAGTCTAGTCTGACTTGTGTACATTTAATTCACCTTTGGTAGATATAAATTCAAACGATTACTGTTCGGAATTGCCTCGCACCAGAAGAGTTTCAAAAGAAACCCAAATTATTGTGATATGCCGAGGGTAGAGATCTACTTTTTAATCTCATCATTACTGGTTCTAGCCCAGAAGAGCATGATTCTAATCTATTAAAGGTACAGAACGAGCAAAAGAGATTGGGGTGAAATTTAATGAAGATAAATTCAGATAGATTCCGAGGTTAAATGTATGGGACAATCATTTCGGAGAAGGGGTTAAAGCTGACCCATCTCACATAGAGCAATTAAGAAATGGAAACACTATTCAGTAAGACGGATGTCGAAACGCTATTGGGAATGGTTAATTATCAATCTAATTTATACTAATGTGTCCAAGATAACAGCCCAATTCGCGATTATTAAAATCATGCAGACATTCCCATGGTGTAGTGAACATGCACAAGCTTTTGATAAAATTAAAGAATTGCTTAGCAATAATCCTGTTCTCAAAGTATTTAACAATAGTAAAGCCATAACTATGCAGTGTGATAGTTCTAAAGATGGCCTGGGGACATGCCCAGTACAAAATGGGTATCCCATCTCATTTGTATCTAAAAGTTTAACAGATGCAGAGTAAAACTATACACAGATTGAAAAAGAGTTGTTAGCGATTTTCTTTTCATTTGAAAAGTACCATAATTTTGTATATGGGCGCAAAGTTGTGATCGAAAGTAATCATAAACCATTGATATCAATTGTAAACAAACCGATATTTAAAATAACAACTAGAATGTAAAGAATGCTACATAAAGTGTTAAAATATGAGTTCATCGTTCAGTATGTACCTGAAAGTGAAATGTATCTAGCCGACACTTTATCTAGGGCATATATAAAAGCCAAGATCAAAGATGACCTTGAAATGTTAAATATGGTTCATATGATTGTGAAATATCGCCCTATGAGTGAGCGTAGAATGGTACAATTTAAAGAGGCCTTAGAAAAAGACAAAGAGTTAGCAAAAGTGTCTAAATATTTTAAAGAGGGTTGGCCTGATAATGTAAAATCGGTAGAGATAAGACAGTACATTAAGATTAAGGATCAATTGTAGGTAAGTGAAGGTGTACTATTTCTCAATGATAAAATTGTAGTACCAAATAAAATTTAACAGGAAATGTTAATGTTGATACACGAGTCTCATTTTGGTGTAGAAAATGTAAGAATAGAGCTAGAGAAATTATGTATTGACCAGTAATGAGTCGTGACATAGATAATTATGTGTCCAAATGTAGCACATATGATAAGTTTAAGAGAGTAAATATAAAGGAATCATTGCAACCTCATTCTATTCCATTGGGTCGCTTCAGGAAATTGGCATGGACATAATGCAGTTTGGGAATCGAGATTACTTGTTCTTAATGTACTACTACTCCAAATGGGTAGAAATAGAGCCCTTAGCTAATAAAACAGCTTCTGAAATTAATGAAAAGTTAGGGCTTGCATTTGCTAGATATGGTATTCCTGAAAAGGTGATCAGTGACAATAACCCATTTAACAGTTATGAATTTAAGCGGTTTGCTAAGGAACGGGGTTTTGAATGTGTATTCTCAAGTCCTCGGTATCCTCAGAGTAATGAAATGGCAGAAAAAGCAGTGGGTATAGCAAAGTGAATCCTCAGAAAGGCAAAATCAGATGATAAAGATTGGTCTATCGCTCTAATGCAGTGATCGCCAAACCGTCGATCGCGAGTTACTAGTAGCTCGCGGGGACATTTTCGGTAGCTCGCGTTAACGCTCCGGTTGGCTAACCTTGATTCCTTCACTGAGCTGACGCTGACGACAACACTTGCTTGTTTCTTTCGCGCAACTGCCATTCTCAGCCTCATCTCATAGTTGATTGTATACACGTGAGGTTGTGCACGTTATGTTTTTCGTGTGTATATTAGACATTTGCTAACTTGGATAGTTTGATTTTAGATTTAGGCATTGGTACTAAGCTAGGTCTGTTCTAATCATGGCGTGTTCAAGCAAAAAGCAAAAAACTTATCACTTTCATTCGGCATGGGAAACCGGTTACTTCTTTACCCAGGTAAAGGACAAATGTGTATGTTTACTGTGCTATGCTAATGTATCAGTTGGGAAAAAAGGGAACGTCGAACGTCACTTCAAAACCGTTCACGCAGGGATTGAAAAGGATTTCCCACTGAATTCTGCTCTAAGGAAAGAAAAGGTAAGGCAGCTAAAATCTAAACTTAATGCTCAACGATCAACTTTTTTAAAACCATTAAACAAGAACAAAGCAGCAACTGAAGCGTCATTCCGAGTTTCAAATATTATTGCACATAATGAGAAACCATACGAAGACGATGAAATAATCAAAACTGCATTTTTAGAAGCTGCAGATTCATTATTTGATAGTTTCAAAAATAAAACTGAGATAATATCTGCTATTAAATCTGTACAGCTTTCTGCAAATACAGCAATGAGAAGGGTTGAGGTTATGAGTTCTGATGTTACCTCACAACTTAAAACTGACTTCGATCGCTGCAGCTATTTCTCCCTGCAACTTGACGAATCGACTGATATAGTTGATACAACTCAATTGGCCGTTTTTGCAAGAATGGTTTTTGATAATTTCGAAATAAGAGAGGAGCTGGTAAAGATTATACCGTTAACAGAACGCACTACAGGACAGGATATATTTTTAGCAGTTAAAGATCTTATCAACTCTGAAAATATTCCTATAAGTAAGTTGGTGGACTTAGCAACTGATGGAGCTCCTGCGATGGTAGGCAGAGAGAAGGGATTCATAACCTTGTGTCGTAAAGACAACAGCTTTCCGAAATTTCTGTCTTACCATTGTGTAATATACCAGGAGTCACTGTGTAGAAAGTTTTTAAGTATGAACAATGTAATGAAAACAGTCATAAAAATAGTGAACAAAGTTAGAGCATATGCAATTCAGAGACATTTGTTCAGAGCACTGACTGATGAACTAGATTGCCAGTATGGTGATCTACTGCTTCATGCGGAAGTTCGTTGGTTGAGTAGAGGCAGAGTTTTACAATGTTTTGAAGAGTTGTTTCCTGCCTTAGTAGAATTTTTGAAAGAACGAGGCGAATCCTTCCGTGAACTAGAAGATCCGGTTTGGCTGCAGGATTTTGCTTTTCTCGCAGACATCACCGAAAAGTTAAATATCCTTAACTTGCAGTTTCAAGGTAAGGATAAAGGTATTGACGGAACAATTTCAGATGTTGCTTCATTCTCAAAAAAGCTGGAACTGTGGGGAAAAAATATCATCCAAGGTGAATATAAACACTTTGCCCGTTTGAAACAAACCCTTGACAAGCAAGGGTCTTCAACGCCTCCTTACAACAGCAAACAATATGTTGAAATTATTTCAGATTTGAGAAGTGAATGCAATAAACGGTTCCAAGCTTTCAAAAGGATTTCAATTGTTGCACAGTTTGTCAAATTGCCTTTTATAGAGACTGATGCTAAAGAGTTCTCTACTTGTGTCACGGAGCAGTTTGATTTTCAAGAAGACAATGCTGCAGTGGAGTTGGAACTGATTGATTTTCAAATGATTTATCCGTAAAATCGCTTTCTTCAAGCTCTGAAAATATTTGGCCTCTTGTTCCTAAAGGAAAATACCCAATTTTGGTCCAGGTTTTTCTCAAAGTGAAGGCAATGTTCAGCTCTACATATCTGTGTGAGATTTCTTTTTCCAGTATGAAATTTATTAAAAATAAGTACAGAAACAGACTCACTGATGAACACTTGGACAACTGTATTCGAATGGCAGCCACTACCTACTCTCCCCACATTAAAAAACTTGTTGATGACAAAAAAGAGTTTCATTTTTCTCATTAAAGTTAATAAGTCTGATAAAAAAATCTGTGATTACATTTATTATTTATTACTAACTACACTTCAATTTCTTTCTTATGTACAATTCAATTTCAGTTCCTTTTTGTTATATACAGTTTAATTAAAATTGATTTCATATTTACTAGAAATGTGAATTTATAGGCAATAAATAAATGTAAGATTTTTTTAAAAGTTGGTAGTTCTTTTGGTTAGTAGCTCACAGTTGGATTTGAAAACGGTACGGTAGCTCAGAAGCTTCATAAGTTTGGCGACCACTGCTCTAATGGAATATAGAAATACCTCCATTACAGGTCTCAACTTGTCACCTGCCCAGATGATGTATAATCATAGAGTCAGAACCAAATTGCCCATTAGCGCAAAACTTTTCAAAGTAAAACTAAATCCAAAACTAAATAAGAAACTGGCAGTCCGCTAGGCAAAGCAAAAGCTGTATTTTGATAAGACTGCCCGAGTATTAAAATTGTTACAACCAGGTGAGAATGTCTGTGTTCGTAATTGTAAATATAAAACATGGGAACCAGCTAAAGTTATGGGTAAAGATAAAGGTACTAAATCATATCCCGGACCTGTAAATCTCATCCATATATCATCCACTAGACGTCCAGTAGATGTAACAGGGTGATCCATACAAGCTCCATAAATGACGACATTACTTCCAGGAGACGTCCATTAGATTACTGAATGTCCGGCCAGTGACCAGCTACTAAACGTCTAGTGGACGTCCATGGAAAGTCCAGTCGACGTCTACTGGGCATCTAGTAGATGTCCAGCAAACGTTCAATTAATTTTCATCTACGACGTACGTCTAGTAGACGTCCATGGAACTGAATGGAATAAGCTTTTTAGCATATATCCAGTGAATGTTACATTTTGGACGCAGAGGTCTTATCAACGAAATATGGATGTGCACATCCGTGTTGTGCTGTCTGGGGTGTAATCAAAGACCAGACTGGACAAATCTTGAGAAGGAACCGCAGGCATTTAAGAAAAACCAATCTTCAGAATATGTGACTGACACTACATATGTGTTGAGTTGGAAAGAAATGGAATTTCATCAATGACAAACATTAGTACAGATACAGTAACACAAATTTCCAGTAGAGAAAATGTTAATGTGCCTTACTAGTCAAGAAGTGGTCAATTAATTAAATGGCCAGATATTTAAATGACTATATGTAAATGTACGTACAGAACTGTAAAGGGGATGTATAATATGTATATAGGTATAATAATCATAATCGATTAGTATTATGTTATGTCGAATGGCAATAGTGTTTTCTATTCAGTTGTTGTTAACTGGCGATGTGGAGCCGACTAGCTATGGCCAAGTATTGGTCTGGTAATCTACTGTCTTCTAATATCTGTAAATAAATTATAATTGGCTCAATTTGATCTATGTTTATTTCAATATTTCCACGCACGCTCAAGGAGCAATACACACTCCCACGTCTCCTTTTCAAGAGAGCATGCTATTGTCTTTTTCCCGACATCTCTGCTACTCGGGTGGAATCTGGCTACATAAAACATCGAACGTCGACGTGTGGGACTCGTCTCCGACTTAATGAACTTTACACATGCGGTCTTTTGGTAGATGCAGGATGGTTCTCATGACGGATATCTCATAGATCCAACGTTATTATGAAAGAGATGTCCTTTGGAAGTATATAATCTTGTTGACATACGTTTTCAAGGCGGGGATCAACGCACACGAACACATTATCTCGCGGCTGAGAAGTATCCAACCTTGGGTACAGTGGATCATCTCTGGTTTCTTCTTCTTTGCCTCGTGATTGTAAACAACATCGATGAAGATAGACAAGAAAGGATTAATGAATGAATGAATGAATGAATGAATTAAAGAAAGGCTTATAATTAATCTCCGTACCGTAACAATATTCCCTCTGTTTTCTCAAGAAAAAAGAAATATTTGGATTTATTTTTGTTTTTTCTCAGAAGGCAATGACTCTTACAATACTTTTCATAATATATATACTAAAATAAAATAAGCTAACCATTATATCTAGGTTTAACAAGACAACTCTCCGAATGCTACAGTAAAACTAAGTTAAGCCATCTCCCTTTACATTAAAGCGCCCTTAATGGATAGAAATTTTAACAATATTGTATTCTTCGAGCTTATGCCCTGGTGCGACGAAGAACAGAAATGCACCAACTTGTAGAAAATCTCTTCGGTCTAGTGATCTGGTGCTTTCGAAGAACAACGCGCCATATATAATATTCTCTTTCATAAATGCTTACGACAAATTATCATTTTGAACAATGTACACAAACAAAGAAAACTTGGCCCATGACCTGTTTATCCCTATAAGAGCGGGTTCTTCTCCAATGCTTCCAAGAAAGCCTTGATTTAATCTCCTACACAAATTCGGTGTCCGACCTGACATTTTTTCAAGCTTAAGGCCTATGTAGATACTGACCCAGAATTTTCTGTGTACTCATTTTACATGAATATGAAACGACAACACCTGACATTGCATGTGTCTTTTTGACAGGTAAATGATCCAACGGTCTACCCATACTAAGGTACAATGGGGGTTTGAGGCATGCTTCTCGACCCTCTACAATTAGTCGAATAACATACAGGAATATAAATGCACTTTATGAAAACCAATAGGTGATCAATCCATATTTTTGAAAAGGAATTTATATGCTGACCGTTAAGGGTACTAATGTTATGATCAAAATTTAAAATTTCCCAACTACCAACAGACTGCTGCAAAACTTTCCTTTTATGTTTACGTTGGAAATCCATAATATCTGAACTACTTAGCAATAACATTGTGTATGTGGGGATACTAACATCCGCAAATACATCTGGAAGGATGGACTCTAGGTCTAAGGTGGTGACCGTGGATTGGTCGTTCCGGCCTGAGCACTTCTGGCTCTAAATTTTTCCTATTTGATGGCAATTCTCGCTGATTGGGGACTTCTTGACCTATTCTTGGATGTCACCTCCATGCTCTAATCCAATAATGGTCCATAATATACTCCTCACTTCCAACAACACCTTCAGTTTGTTTGGACACTGTTTGTTCAATTAAACCCTGATTCTCCTTTTCAAGTTGTGGGAATATAATCCTTTCCTCTGACTTTGTAAGCCTATTTACATGGACAAGTTGAATGTTGGAAAAGTTGTTAATATGCCTAATCTCAAAGTTTACCTTTGAGGTCTGCTTTGTAGCTCTGAAAGCTTCCGTATTCATTATTGTAAGCTTCTTGAAGGTGCCTGCTTCTACAACTTTTTTACTTTTTTTTTAAGGTTTAAAAACATACACTAGGTCCCCTTCTTTTATTTTACTTTCCCTAGCTGTTGTAAGTCTATGTTTCTCTTGGCGCTTTGCCAAAGTTTCTAAGCTCTGGTAGACACTATCAAAAGTCTTCTGCAGTCTATGGATTAAGTCCATGCTATAATCAGAAGAGTTTCGGTAGACGCTCTTCTCCAGTAATAAGATTATGGGGTAAAATCATATCGCGATCAAATGTTAAATAGCTAGGTGTCTGGTTTGTGGTGCTATGTACTGCTGAGCGGTGAGTCATTAAGGCAAAATATAAATGTTCATCCCAATTTAATTATGTGGAATCTATTAGATGTGACAACAACTCAATAAGGGTACTGTTCAAACGTTCAACCAGGACATCCGATTGGTTGTGATAAGCTGTTGTTGTGTGTTGACGTATTCCCAGTTTTTCATATACTTCCTTAATTGCCTCGCTAATGAAAGACGTCCCTCGGTCCGTGATTAACTGCTCAGAAATTACGTGTGTACAGATAAACTTTCCCAGTACTCTGTAGACGGTTTCAGTTTTTAGGTTGGGGACTGCATGCGTCTCAAGCCAATGGGTGAAATAATCGCTGAGGATTATAATATGTTTATTGCCACAATTTGATTCAATAATCGGATCAATGGCGTCCATCGTGCAACGCTGAAAAGGACGACTAGTAACTTCGATTCTTTGGAGGGGAACTGGGCTCTTGTATTTGTGTGCTGTGCGTTGCAGGCATGAAGCACAGGACTTGCTATAGTTACGGACATGTTGATACATTTGGGGCCAGGTATACTGACTTTTTATCCATTGCATGGTCCTGCTAAATCATGCTCTGCAAAGGTTTTTGAGGCGACGTAAAGGTCGTCCAAATAACACCCAATCTGGTTTGGTTTAAGACCACTGAGGACAACGTTTATGAATTTCATGAATGCATTGGCTGAGGTTCGGAGACCAAAAGGACTTCTTTTCCAGTGATACAAACCCTTATGGCTAATAAATGCGGTTAACTATCTATCCCTTTCATGTAGTGTTTGTTGATAAAAGCCGCTCATAAAATCGAGGGTTGAAAATATCTTTGCGCCCTGGAAGTTATCCAGTAATTAGTTTAATAGCGGCAGAGGATATGGTAAATGACGAGTTTTCTCGTTAAGACGCCTGTAATCACAAATAAGTTTTCTGTTTTGCTTCCTGACGAGCATAACTGAGGCTGCATAGTCTGATTAAAACTCTTTTATTATGCCTGCCTCAAGTAATTTGGCAATTTGCGGGTCTGATTCTGCTCTTAAAGGGTATGGTACTCTATATGCCTTTTCCCTGCAAGTGATATGGTCAGTTAATTCTATTTTAATAAGGAAAGTGCATGAATATCTCTGTTCTGCAATCTTTCTACAGTCAAGGAGAGAGCCTTCACTTTCTTGGTCAATTCTTTGATTAACTCTATCTCTGCCGTTCTCAGAGGTTCGACAAAACTAACAATTTTTGAGACAGTCGCTTCGGAGTTCTGTTCTCCTAGAAGGGCCCTGCTTTTGGCACTTGCGAATGTTTGTGGGTTGTGCGATCTCATAAATCTCTTAATTTTCGAAGAAAGGCTTGCTATAAATTGCGTAAGGAGCAATTTTCCCCTCACTGCTTCAGCTTCGCCTTCCATGCCCTCTCGGAAACACCTTATGGAGATGCCTTCAATTCGGGTTACATACTGTTCAACCGTTTCCCCTACTCCCTGAACTAAACTCCCTTGGCTAAACGGAGGGACCCTGGTTCGAATCCAGGATGGGGAAAGCGTCTCTTTTTCTCCAAAAAGAAAAAAGCTCTAGTTTGAGCTATAATATATACGTGGGTGGCAGAAATTATTGTATACTCCCTGCTTACATGTGGCTGCTTACACACGGTGAACTGGGCTAAAAGATTGGATCCCGAAACCTTGGTGTGAAACCTTTCTATTAGAGCACTCTTCATTTGTGCAAGTCCCTGATCCTTTAAGTGTGGACGGGCCTTGGGAAAGTGGGAGGCAGAACGAATTAGCTTGAGTTTCAGCCCCTTAACCTTCTCACTGACTGTCCAATCAGCTATGTCACCAACCTCGTCAATTCTGCCCAAAAAATCATGTATTGTAGAATCGGGGTTGTCCCCAGAAAAAGAATTTACGAGTAGTATGTATGCCGTTATCTCACGTTTCTCCACCACTCGAAATTTTCAATAGTTTCCGTGCAATGCTTAACTCAAAACTCTAAAGGGGTTTTACTTAGGTCATGAATCATTAACACTTTAAAAATACACATGTTTTATAATATAACATAATACAATAGTTCAACATATATACCAACTTTAAACTAAAAATTGCAGAGTTCCGAAATTTATCGTCAATTTTTTTATGAGAAACTTATTTATTTCCCCGCTTTTCAATTAAAACAATTTATTTTATTCTATTACTCCCATCCACTCCTTGTGTCAGCTCCGATTCATTTTTCAAATGGCTAAAAATCCCTTGGTCACTTTACCACTTATTACTAGGTAGCTTCTTTAATGGCTGTCGCCACCACGCAACTTTTGAATAGTAACTCTAAAAAGATTACTTAATATACTTTATTACCTTGATAGTCCTTTCTAGGGACCATATTGTTTCCTACTTACCCAGGTTCTAAATACAATTTAATGCCCGGCCATTTTTACCATTCTCAGAACTGACGCAATTGAGTCCAACATGTAACAGAACTCAACAAGTAATTATCAAGTTTCCTGATCATTATTTTATTCTCATTAGATGTAACATTAATGGTATAAATATTTAAATATTGGAATCCACCAAATGTACTCAGGGAGTGGCTAGAAAAGGGGTCTCTTAAGAAGTTAAACTTATATTATCTTTTGATGCACTTGTTACGCAAATAAAATTAAAATAAGGGACGTCCCATAAAAAGAATCATGCTTAGGGAAATTTTATATCACAGAAAAGTGAAACACCTAATGGAATGTGATTTCGATTGTGTGGCTGAACTAGTCCTAGCCTTGCTGACTTTTGTACGCGGCTTTCAGGTAAAAGATATCGAATATAAATAGAATACTTATCGTGGGTTCATCGTCCTCGCCGCTCAGATAGGACTCTCTCGGTAGTTCATTCCTTGCGGATCGCTGTAACCTACATCTCCATCATGTTTGTATTAAGTATACATTGCCTTTTCAAGGACAACCCAATCTGCACGTCTGTTCACTCCCACGTCTCCTTTTTAAGAGAGAATGCTATCGTCTTTTTCCCGACATCCCTGCTACTAGGGTGGAAGCTGGCTACATGAAACATGGCACGTCCGCTTGTGGGACTCGTCTCCGACCTAATGAACTTTATGCACGTGGTCTTTTGGCAGATGCAGGATGGTTCTCATGACGGATATCTCATAGATCCAACGTTATTATGAAAGAGATGTCCTTTGGAAGTATATAATCTTGTTGACACACCTTTTAAAGGAGAGGATCAACGCACACGAACACATTATCTCGCGGCTGAGAAGTATCCAACGTTGAGCACAGTGGATCACATCTCGTTTCTTCATCTTTGCCTCGTGATTGTAAACAACATCGATGAAGATAGACAAGAAAGGATTAATTAAGCTTATAATTAATCTCCGTATCGCAACACCTCGTTAACTAAGGTGGCCACGAGTACTTCCCACATGTTTACTACTGGGTCTTCCAATAAAGAGATATAAAAATCTACAATACAGTGAAATTAAAATACTCAACTTTCTTCAACACAAAGATGAGTTTCCATAATCTGTTGATTGTCATTTTAATTATGATATTTGGCTCCATGAATCTGAGATAAGACTTCAACATTTTAAAGAATGCTATGCTAATACTCAAATAAAAAGTATCATGCCACCCTCTCAAAAAAAATTCATAGTTATAACAATGTGGAAACATGCAGATCCGTAGAGAGTTAACATTTGAGTTATATCAGTGATTGAAAGGTTATGTCCTAATGGTTTGCATTATAAAATGGAACGTTAGAAGCAATTTATTAAAGAATTTGATATTGTTACCAAACACATTCATCTGTAAAACAGAATTGATGGGTTCTAAAACAAAATGTAAAATAAGTAAGACAAATTATACAGATATACACGCTAAAAATGATACTAAAAACAATTTGAATTCGCATTTAGTAATCAAAATATATGTATACAGCTTACTTTGTTTGCATTTTTTTTTCTCATCCTACAAAATCATTATTGGCGATGTTTTATTTTTTCAATCCTGTAAAGTTTAATTTTTGTTCAATGCAAATTGAAAATTGACTAAATATTAATTCCTTATATAATGCAAGATGATAAATATTCTTGATAATTTACTTAAATTACAATTTTCTATAACTTTTTAATGGTTATTAGAAAAATATAAAAGAAATTTAAATGAAAAAAAAATTAAATATGAGACTTAAAAGCAAAATTTTATTTAAATGAAGGATTTGATTTTGATTTTAAAAAATAAATTTTAATTACAAAAATCTAGTTTTAGTTTTAAAAAACTCATCTTAGATAAAAGACAGAATCCAATTTAAATCAAGTAGATTTTATTTTTTAAATCGAACTGCCCTGTGAAAAATGTTACTTCATGAGCTATGTTTCGGTAATTAGTTTTTATAAGTTTTGTTTTTAATAAAACACAGTTTATGTGAAACCGTTTTACAATACAATTTCCATAGTTTCTATACTGATTTTAATTAAGCTCTTAAATATCATTGAGTAGCAAATTCCTGACAAGATTGAATTCTAAATAGTCCACTCAATTAATTTTTATAGTATTAATTTTTTTCCATTAGATGTGAAGTGATCATTATAGTATGAGAGATTGTTATTTCTTTCCACAAGTTAAATGATTATTTCGTAATTGCACAGAAAACATGTCATAGAATTCCAAATTGATCTCTAATAACGGTTATTCCCCATACTTACATTGGATATTTAATAATGAAAATAGAAAAAAAATTTTTGAAACGTGCTTCTTTATTCTTATCTGTGCAATGAGTGACTTCCACCTTTCTTCGCTTTTTCTTTACAATTACATGCCGCGCAGTAATTTACAATAATGGAAAACAGAAATCTAAAGTTGAATTCACTAACTACAGCAAAGCATCTATTCTGGGGAGTGAATGCCCACATCCATGTGGCCTATGACGCGTTTTACGTCAGCTCGATGTTTCCCCATTCGATCAGGATTTCTTAACACTGCAGTGCTGTGTCTAGTAGATTATATGGGCGAAAGGTTCAAATCGATGCAGTAGCAGGCCCGATCAAGTATAACGACGGCCCCGAATGAAGCCCCGACGAAGTGATACCATCTGCTGTACAGGTGTGTCGTAATTTCCGACGCCACAGAATAATGTGTCTCGTGTTAAGAAAGATTGAGAACCACTGTTTCAGAGCATAGGCAAAATTATATTTTTGCACCCACCCCCAGTTTTGGAGCTACACAGATTTTTATAATATTTACCCACGATTCTTTAATGTCTTTCTCGGGTCCTTCAACGGCAAAATGCGGTGTTCTGCATCTCCATATATCTTAATTACTCCGCGAGCCGAATATGAGAGTGGGCGTGGTCACATGGGTTGACTGAATGTGTGGACGTCTGTATGAAATAACAAACGCAATACATTTCAACTGGTGATGAAATATCTTTTCAGTCCTATTTGGAAAGACTGATCAAGAATTCCTTTGTAATTTATATCGATAAACTATTCTAATCAATAGTGGCCTTTACTAGCATACAAGTAATATGCAACACAAAACACGTGATTTTTTTATTTTTTGTTGACAGGTTCTTCAATATTGTCGCTGTTAATGTGTTGATATGGGGCCTACGAAAATAGTGATAGTCGAATTTTAAGTAAAGTGTCAAAATTAGAAAATAGCTAACCGGATGAATAAAGTTTGTCAGAAACTCAAAGCAATTCGTATGGCGAAGGACGCCGATCCACAGTTACAAGTAGCAGATGTATACGACTTGGCTGCCGATATAGGCAAGGAATTTGAGAAAGTAATCGACGTGTATGGTACAGATATCATTAAAGAATTAATGACTAAGGTGATCGTAACTTTGGAGTACCTTGAATCTAGTGCAGTAATTATTGACAGTTTAGAAAACGAACTCATCGACATTAAATCTAAAGTGAAACAACTAGAATATGAAAAGCTTGAAAAGGCAGAGTTTCGAAACAAACTAGACGAGGTAATAAACATAAGCTATTATAAAGGCGGTGTATGTTTTAAGCGTGATTGATAGTAGACATGGTGTTCAATATCTTACTTTGTTCAGTAATGACAATGTGTTATGTCAAAATTTAATTTTATTTCCGTGCGGGATGTTCTAAAAAATTGGATGACACACTGTTTAGAAAATGAAATGTAAACACCAATTTTTAGTTAAATTAAAAATTATTACTTCTAATTTCTTATTAAAATTAATAGATACATGACATTCTAACTTACAATAGGCTTTGTAATGTATAAATCTATGGTGGTTTAGTTGGTATATAAAGTCATTAGTCCAAGTGTCACAAGTCCAAGTTTTTTTGGCCATAGCACAGAACAGGTACCCTAGTGCTTATTAGCGGAAAGTGTTTCCTACACGCATGACAACAGTGACACTGACCTGCTGCCATGCTGTTGTCATCTTAACGACATGGACGTCTGGATTTAGTGAAGTTAAAAAAAAAAAGAGGTACTGATCTTCATTGTTGTTCTTTGTCGGATGTGTGGTTTTTATAGTGTTTGAAAATGTGGGAAACAAATTTTCTGGTATGTTTTTGTGCCAGCGTCACCATACAAATTCCTCGAAGTAGGGTTCGAACAGTTTCTCATTCATGACTATGGTTTTTCCTTACTTCCTTCTTTTTCCCTCCTCTGCCCCTTCTTTTTTCACCTCTCCATCCCTTCCTTCCTCGCCTTGTCGTCCTTTTCTCCCCCCTCCCTTTCTTCCTTCCCTCACTTCACCACCATCATGTACCTATCTACATCCCCTTTCTGGCCTTGTCCCTTTCCTCCTCCTTCCACTATCATTCTTTCTGGCATTGGCACTTGAAAGCATCATTCAAACGAGGTCTAGCTCACAATCTCTTCTCACACTCATATCTGGATGAAAGTAATTTTCCTTTCATAACCCACTCTAGTACATTTTTCTCCAACCGTAATTCCACAAAAAGAGACGTCAACCGTTCACACATAATACAATTTCCTGCAACGAACACAGCCAAAACGATGACGAAACATATAAAAATGCTCTTGCAGGTCCATATGCCTGTACGTGTGACTTCACACAGTCTATGACATTATAAGCCGATTTCCAAATACTTTTGACTCTTTTCAAGAGGAAAAAGCACTGGGGTACATGTTGTGTACTGTCACCGTCTTTTTTTCAAATTATTCACTGTGTAGTTATGGGACGTAAAACCACAAATATTAAAAATAAATGGCACTACTACAATATCAGTTCCTAGTGGGAAGTGTTTCCAACATGCATGGCAACAGTGACACTGATTTGCCACTATGTCTCGATTCAGTGAAGTTAAAAAAAAAAAGGCCCGTTCACTGGATGTTAGAAAAGGTATGCATGACTGACATGTTTTTCTTCAAATTGGTTTGGAAGACCCTTTTTTTTTCAAGACTTTTCTTTTTTCAAATTTATTATTGCTATCAACATTCAGGCATTTGGTTAAAAGGAATATAAAGGTGTGTGGGGGTGGGGGAGGTTGATGGACCCTGGAGGTGGTTGAAGCCAGAGATACAAGGAACACATGGTGGTGAAAGAGGAGGCCTCTAGAGGTGGAAGGAAGAAGGAAATCGGAAGGTAGGAGGGGGAAAAATAATTACTGGATCCATCCCTAGCCTTGGGAGGTGACTGTCATAACTGCGTGAACAAAAGGAGGATTCATTTGCTCATTCACTATCAAGCACTGCAGCCCATGAAACACAAATTTGCCCACACCACCCAGGGGTAATGACGAAAAGGTGGCTCGGCTCTAGTACAGAATATGTATCCTAGTGCTTTTTTAGTGGGAAGTGTTTCCAAAACACGTGGCAACAGTAACACTGACTTGCGGCTATGTTGTTTATGTCATCTTAGCAACATGGGCATCTCGATTCAGCGAAGTTAAAAAAAGGAGGTACTAACCTTTATTGCTCTTCTTCGTTGGATGTGTATGGTTTTTATGGTGTTTAAAAACGTGGGAAACAAATTTTCTGGTATATTTTTATGCCGCCGTCGTCATATAAAATCCGTGAAGTAGGAGTCCAACAGTTCCTCATTCACGATTATGGTTTTTCCTTCCCTTCTCTGCCTCTTCTTCTTCTTTCCTCACCTCCCCATCTCTTCCTTTCTCCCCTCCCTTCTCCACCTCTCTATCCCTTTTCTTCCTTCCCCCTCCCTCCCCTCCCTTCCTTTCCTCCTCCCCATTCTCAATTTTTGGTAACGGCACTGAAAAGCATCCAAATGAGGCCTAGCCCATGATCCCATCTCACACCAGGGCTAGAAATTAGGAACAGAAAGTTAGGCGTCAATGGCACCTAACAATTTTTTCTTAGTCGCCAAAATGATTTTCTTAGGTGCAATTTGAAAACTATTCATTTTGTTTACATAGCATTATGCTATTATGTTCATACACATAGCATAATGACTTGTAATGATGACAATGAACAGAACAGGCATTTCACAAACTGTGAGGAAATATTTATTGAAGATTTACTTTCTGGTCTTGCCTTATACGTCCACACTATATGTCGACGTCCCACCACCACCTAAAAAACTAAATTAATATTTCCGTAAAATGTAGAGAGCATTTTAATAAAATGAATTATGTTCATGAAAACGGCTTTTAATTATCATACTTTACTAGAAAGTTAATTGGGCTCACTTCAGGGTTTTTACAAATGGACCTGTAAAAAGCATGTCTAGGGCTGTTTGCTTCTGCCTCTTTTTTGAAATGTTTCTGAAAAACCGCATGAACTTTCCATTAAATAGATCTATATTTCTGATAATCTCAGATTTGTTTGAATTCCATTTCGTAGCGCACATTTTGAACTTCCCCCCACACTTTGCCAAAACATCTTTGATTTCAGCAGTCATCATTTGTTCTTTTTCTCCATCCTCATCTTCACGTGAAATTTCCATTTCCTTTTCTTTGTGTTGCTGCTTGAAAAGTTCTTTTAGCTCGTTAGTAGTCAGTTCTTGGTCATTCATCTTCAATAATATTTCAAAGTCCATCATCTTCTATTTCCAAGTTAAGATCATGAGAATTTGTCACAATACCATGTATCAATTTGTGTCCATCAGAAATTCCCTCATTACCAAAGGAAGGACAGTTTCCTTCATGTTGCTTTGTGACATGTCATTGTTACTTCTTACCAAGCCTTTACAATTAGCCTAATTTCTACGACGATGTTAAATTCTTCCTTCCAAAATATCCTTAGGGTCATATTAGTAGTCTCACATATTTCAAAGCACCTAATAAAAAGTGTCCTTATGTAAATTTTTTTAAAATTCACAAAATTCTGTATTCGACTGTCTTCCTTCGCGTGGTTAAGTGTGATTGGAAAGTTCTGGTTTTTTAGATTGGATAGATGTTCACGCAATCAAGATCGTTAACCAAAGCCTATGTTGTTAACCAAGGTAGTTTTTCTACAACCACTCATCATTAACCAAGCACGTCATTATTTGAGGCCATCATTAACCAAAGAACCACTGTATGTTATTTTCTCATTTTATCTTTTGAAATTTTCTTTTTTAAATTTTCTTTTTAATCTGATGAACTTTTCATGCATATGAGGTTACTTTTAATATTGTATACTGAACATGCAAATTATTAGGAACACACAGTAGTAATTGAGCATTTACTGATGTAAACAACTGTAATGCACTGTAGGTTTGATAAACTTACTGTAAAGAAGTTACACATCTCATAATATAGGGTAGCTGTAACATGAGAAAGATGCATGATTTAATCACCTTCAAAAGAGGGACCATGATAGATACTTGATGACTAGTGTGAGTATCTCACGAATGGAAAATTTAACTAGCTTTTCCAGAATAACTGTATCAAGGGTGCACAATGAGTAGCATAAAAAACAAGTAGAGAAAGATCTTTCTGTATGTGAAAATGACTGAACGATGGCCAAGGACATCGTAACTTGCAAAGAATTATGAAACAGAATAAACATGGATCAATTCATTAAATAACGATAACAAGAAACAATTTTCTAATGATATAACTTGCTGCATGTTTTCATAAATGAGATTTAATAGCAGACAACTCGTTTAAGTCCTCCGTCACTTTGTTGAAAATAGCAAAGTTTGCCTACAATAGGCATGAGGTCACCAAAACTAGGCCCAAGACAATTGGAATAAAGGAGGCTGTTCTGATGAATTCTATTTCCAAATTATACCTATCAGTGGATGCATCAGAACATGACTTTAACAACATGAAGCAATGGAACCTAGCTACATAGTATCAACTAGTGGAGCTGGCATAGTGGTCTGTGGAACCTCATCAAAGGTTCTTGGTTCTTTAATACCCAGAGAACAGAATGTTCAGGGTTATCTCATTATCATTGTTGTTCAGGCACAGATATATTTACATACATTTGTCTTCCCTGATAGACAGGCCTACTTCCTGTAGGTTGATGCACCTTGTCATAAGGCTCAAATTGTCAAATGGTGGTTGCAAGAGCAAAACAGTGACTTCCAAGTGCTGTGTTGCCCCCCCCCCCCACCAATTCTTGAATTTTAACCCTGGAGCATATAAGATAATCTTGAAAAAGCTGTTTGCAACAAAGAGCTTTTTCTAGTGGTTACATGCCAATTTTTAGATATTCTCACATCAGCTTAGTTGGGAATCTCTTCAGAACTGGTATTAGAACCTCAATTTTTTCATTCTACGTTGAATTCAGACCTAATTAAAGGCCAAAGGTAGTCATTGTTCTTACTAATTTATATCTTCAGTGTATAACAGAGACCTGGGCATATATAATGGTAGATTTGGCATATGTGGAAAGTGTTTTAAGTTTTTATAAAAAGTATAGTGCTGTTAAGTGCAAATTTTATATTATATTCATTTTAGGAATTGGAACAAATTGAAGAAAATTGGAGAAAAGAAATAAACCAGTTAAACATTCTTGTTTCTAAATTACAAGAAGAAAATAAACGCCTTAGTAAAGCTGTGGCTGATCAGGAAAAGCAATCACCTGACAAATGCAAAGGTATTTATAGCAATTTTGTGTATATTTTCCAAGAAGATATAATTGATTTTGTATATTAGTCTGTTATTTAGTTTAACTTTTGGTAGCTGATGTGTACTTTTATTTATAGATTTTTTTTATAAGGTTGGAACTCCCTATCTCTCTTGTGTCTTACATCACTGTTATTAACAACTACAATGTAACGTGGATAATTTGAACGTATTCAATTTGAGTTTACAAGTTTAATAAAGCAAAAGCAAGTACAACACACTATACAAACACGCTATACAAGGAACAATACAAACAACCATCCTCCCATTTCCTACATAGCCAAGAAGCCCATAAGCTTTCGCTGGCTATAAAAATATATAAGTGGGCAACACAACCTTTAAATATATAGGGGGCGATCCGGAACTCCACCGACAAAATAAGAGGGGGTTGTTGGGAACACCAAATAAGGCATGTTTTCCCATGTCCGCAAAGGGGCCGGTTTGGTTGTAGAGCATAATTACTGTAAGGTAATTTTACCCTTCACAGGGATAACGCAATTGCCAAATAATGGTCAACACAGAAAAGCCTCCGGGGCGAGATTTTTGTGAGTTTTTCATGGGGGAATTTATTACACAATAATTTTTGCCACCCACGTATATTTAGCTAGAGATTTTTGTTTTTGGAGGGAAAAAAGGCGCCGTTCTCATCCTGGATTCGAACCAGGGTCCTTGCATTGAGCCTGCAGTGTCTTGACCTACTAGACACACGAGGACAAGAAACAACGCTCTCTTTCTCCGTATATAAGCATGTATGATATTATTACCCTTCACAGGGATAACACAATTGCCAAATATGGTCAACACAGAAAAGCCTCCGGGGCGAGATTTTTGTGAGTTTTTCGTGGGGGAATTTATTATACAATAATTTTTGCCACCCACGTATTAATTACAGCTCAAACTAGAGCTTATGTAATTTTGGAGAAAAAGAGACGCTTTCCTCATCCTGGATTCGAACCAGGGTCCCCGCGTTTAGCCCGCGGTGTCTTGACCTACTAGACGAACGAGGACAAGAACAAACGCATTTTTCTACGTATATTAGGATGTAAGATATTATTACCCTTCACAGGGATAACACAATTGCCAAATAATGGTCAACACAGAAAAGCCTCCGGGGCGAGATTTTTGTGAGTTTTTCGTGTGGGAATTTATTATACAATAATGTTTGCCACCCACGTATATTTAGCTCAAGCTAGAGCTTTTTTTTTTGGAGAAAAAAAGGCGCCGTCCTCATCCTGGACTCGAACCAGGGTCCCCGCATTGAGCCCGCGGTGTCTTGACCTACTAGACGAATGAGGACAAGAACAAACGCATTTTTCTCCGTATATGAGGATGTAAGATATTATTACCCTTCACAGGGATAACACAATTGCCAAATAATGGTCAACACAGAAAAGCCTCCAGGGCGAGATTTTTGTGAGTTTTCGTGGGGGAATTTATTTTACAATAATTTTTGCCCCCCCATGTATATGTAGCTCAAACTAGAGCTTTTTTGTTTTTGGAGGACTTTTTTTTTTCTTCAAAAACAAAAAAGCCCTAGCTTGAGCTAAATATATGTGGATGACAAAAATTATTACGTAACATAACTACTGTTTACGTCCATCACGTTGCTACGTAGCCAATTGCATGAATTAAATGCAATTTTTGATACATAATTTAAGTGAATGAGCTAATAATACAGCAGAGACAAAGAAATCCGGAATTCCGTTTTCTGATTTTGATCTGTGTTACTGTTTAGTGAAAATAAGCCTAAAACTGCCTTTTTTAACACACTGGAAAAGAGTTGGGAACTGCCAAGTATGTGTAACAGGTGAAGAACATCAAAATAAACATTTTTTTATCAGTGAATTATTTTTTTTCCAAAAATTAGCCATTCGGGCACTACAGTGAATTTAGTATTTGCATCCACCACATTCAAGGTTTCCACAAATGGCTACAATGCACCATTTCAAAGATTTTTAAAATTATTTAATGCAGGGTTGGCAAGTTTCTGCCAAAGCGGTTAAAACCGGCATGGCAGAAACTAGTTTCTGCCACAAAAGTGGCAATAACCGGCAGGGACCCAGAAAATAGTTATTTCATGCGTTAAAAACTTATCAGAATACCCCAACTTGCAAAAGGGAATGAATTTTATTTAAAGTAAAATAAGTTTAGTTATGATGTTTATAGTATTAATTCAAAGGTTAAATCATAGCAAATTCTATATGTAATTTTTCATAGCAGTCTATAATAAAATATCAGTTTTGGTGCGATTTCCTAATTCAAATAATTTCTTAATTTATTATGAATAGACGAAAAGCTTGATAGAAATATTCTTCCAAGCCCATCAGTATTGCAGGCAATACCATCACTGCGTAAACAAAAGTTACAAAATTTTCATTTATGGTTGTTTCCTTTAAACTAGACTACCACATAGGAACTGGGACATTTTCCAAGATTTTACTATAGTAATATGTTTCAGGAAAAGGAATTGATTTTGCTCAAAAAGCTATAACGTAAAGCATAAAATTTGGGTTAATGACATTAAGGAATTTCCTAGTATTGTCTTCCTGCTCATGTGACAATTTAGATCACATGTACTTTGGATGAAGTATATAAACTGGCATATATGATGTTGAGTTATTACCTGATTATATTTACTTTTTACCCTTTTTTGATTCATTTCTATGAGATTATCATCATCCATTAGTGTCAACAAAATTTCATAAGCATCTGCAATAGAAAAGTCACCTTTTCGAATCTTATACAGGGCAACAGCAATAGATTTTAAAAGCTGCAACAAGTCTTTTTACATCTTTATTAATCATCTGATTATTTATAACTTGAACAGCACCTTTATATATCATCCATATCATTTTCATGATCTGCGAGTAATACGGATGATTCTTTAGGAATAATTCCAAGCAATCTACCTGATTTTTCCACCTTATATTGCCAGGTATTTGTGGCTTTACAGTGTTTATGTATTCCTTTAGCCAAGCACCCTGTCTGTAATGATTTCTAAAATATTTCTAAGCAGATACCACATGCTTTACAACAGACTTAAAAACAAAAAGTGTGGTTCATTCACTGTAATACAACTTATTCGATTAGTCATAAACCATTGAGGCTTTTTTTTACAGCCAGTCTGTTAGTGTTTTTGCTTTTTATTTTATAGCCAAAGGTTTAATAAGGTGAAGAAGGTAAATAAGATGAAAGTCCTAATAAGTTAAATAATACGAACTTCAGAAGACGGTTTTTGCAACAAATCTTTGATTTACTAGAGCATTTAATTATTTTAAAATATTTTAATTATTGAAACAATTACTATAAAGCTTTACGATATATTAAATTATTGTAATAAACATATATTTTGTAATCTTTCATTTACTAAATAATACAACACTGTTTTCAGTACTTTTATTAGTTTCTGCCAGTTTCTCCCACTTTCTGCCGGTTATAACCAGTTTCTGCCACTGGCATGGCAAAAACTAGTTTCTGCCGGCAGAAACGTAACCCTGATTTATTGTCCTGATATATATCTCCAACAAGCCCCTCTTATTTTGTCGGTAGAGTTCTGGACCTCCCTATGTAACGATAACAATTTTTGGCAATCGAAACAAATACACAAAAACATTTAAATTTGCCATATAAATGCTACATAAAATCAAGCCATACTTAAACATTAATTTACTAACATGGTAGCGACCTCAAAAAAAAAAAATATCACCCAAATCTAACAAATGTTTCTTCAATAAACCCAATGCTTTAAAAACACACTTTTCATTTTTATTCTATTTGGTAAGCGATGGCCCTAGGACCAATGTAAGTAAAATGCTCTCTAGTTATTTCTTTTTTAATTATGGATACAGAATAGTACCATTCATTTCTGAGTTTATAACTCTGTTTATCAATAGGGATACAGGATGATGAAAATATATTTCAAAATACCAAACAGTTATCTCAATAAAATAAAACAATTTATCTCAATATTATCACGTTTGGAACACTGCTTTAGTTACTATGCATATTTTGCTTTTAGAAACTCACAATGATGTTACAGATATGGTCCAATTTCGAAAGGATCATTAGAAATATAAAAGTTGGGCTAGCGTTAGTGATGAAGTCGCTTGGAATTCACCACTTGGGTTGCACAATATACAGTTCAGTGCTTAGGAGAAGAGCTCCAGAAGTTGCCCTACCAGTTTTGACTTGGAACAGTTAATTGATCAAATTAAGGTACAGGTAGTAGTAGTAAGGGAGCCTTCGTTCATCCAGTTTGTGTACACCCTGTCATTGTTATATTTCGTGTGGTGTTTCCAACTCCTCCACAATAAAAATTTAGCTGTTTTGTTTGACAGTTCTGCCAGAGCTCATCTTCTGGCCATTGGACAGTAGTGGGTAAAAACATTTTAATATAGCAGATGGTTGAGCCTTGCATATGACTTTGTGGGTGACACCACCTTGTATGACAGGAGTAATTACTAAAATGCTTTTCCCTACTGGGTCGCTCCATCTGACCCCAACTTCACTGTGTATCACTCAACCTACTGTGTATCACTCAACCTACGGGCGTACACAAGGGTATGTTGATGGGGTCATAACTCCCTATTACAATGCAATTTTGTACTTATGAATATATGGAGTTTTATCTCTGTAATCCCCCCTCCCCCATGAATTTTCTGTTTTCCCTAATGAGTCAACCTTACAATTACCTTTCTGAATAGCCATCGTATATACATAGCAAATGATAATTTTGGCTTTTAATGCATACATTTTTTTAAAAACCTTTTAGCTGTTTGATTTTAAGTTAAATTTGCATATTTGATTATTGACCTTCGTCTTTAATTTAGCTTTTGAATAATTTTCACTATATATATATATATATATATATATATATATATATGTGTATGTAATATAGAGGGAGGGAGGGAAAAATGCATGATGCCAGGGTGCCTTGAAAACTAAATCTGGAGTTTGTTTGTATTTTTCATTAATAACACATTTATGTTTTTCAGTGCATTAATGAACAAAAATTGCTCATTTTTTTATTATTTCCTAATTCAGTGAAAGAAAATTTTGACCTACCAATATTGCTGCTGTTGAAACATGCATGATTTATTAAAGTGAAGTAAAGGTTGGAAATAAAATGATGTAATAATAAATTACATTACGCAATTAATATAAAAAAAACGTGCAAGGCCTTTGCTTTGAATACTGAAAGGTAAGTATGAAAGTATTTGATTAATTGTAAGATGATCAGGAACAGATCTCTACAGAGCTGTCTACACATCTACTCCTCTATCTACTGTACTTCTACAGAAATTGCAGTTATTGCCCTCTGATGCATTGGATCACTTGATTGAAGGGTTGAAACACCGATGCAAAGTTTGTGTCAAGTTAGAAGAAGTCGGTCACATCCCATATTAAGGTGTACTTGGTTTATTTATTAGTATACGAAATTTGTTTCTGAATATATTAAGTATGAAGTAAGCACTTAAAGGGTAAAACATATACCTTAATATATGTTTTTTTTTAAATTTAAATATTATACTCATAAATAACTGGCTAGACCACATTATGCATACTCGCTTCTCCCATCAACGTCTTTTAAAGGGAGAAGATGCCCGATGTGTGCCACATGTGGTGAACCATTAAATGTTTTACACATTTTAACCACTTGTATAAATTTTAATCAGCAATGCTCATCGGCTTTTAACCAAAATAATTTTACTCTTCGTGACATTTTATGTGACTCTTTTAATCATGAAATCGTTTTTAATTTTTTATTTAATATATTTTTAAATGGCTTTTTAATTCTCATCTGATAGTATTACATTGTTTCACTTCATTGTACATTTAATACATTTTTACCTTTGTATTTTTAATTTATTTTATTCTTAAAAACATATGTATGGTCTCACCTTGTCTGGTGCAGAATGATCCTTGTCCTTGTGCCATAAAAATACAACCAACCAAATAACTCCATTTTTAGTGCTGCATGTTTGACTTTCAAAAAGCAGTATACAGGGTGTCCCAAAAACACTGACTACAGCTCTGATTACTTAAATATTGATCCTAGACATACATATTAAATTGGGTGAAGTGGTGTTAAAGAAAAAAAAACGGTGCAGAATTTTATGAAATCGATTAAAATTGCAGTGGATTATTTTTCAAAGAAATACAAAATTTAAATTTTTGTATGGTCCCTGTACACAAAAATTTCCAATAAGTGAAATGTGCCCCATACTCCAATAGGTCAATATACAAAATTTCAGCATTCTAGTGGAAAAAGAACCAGAGATATGAAGACCCAAAATAACGTAACTTAGCAGAATGGATTTCTTATCTTCCAGGCATGTACTTATTTCTCCCTTCAAAAAGTGTTGTCATTAAAAAAAAAAAAAATTATTGTATAAAGTTTGTATTTTAATTTTGTATGCTGTCAGATTAACTGATGTTTTCATGTTTGATTAAATCAAATTTATGTCTCTCGAATTCAGCCTAATTAACAGAGAAAATGTTCACAAACTGTTTTCATTTACTTTTAGCATTACTTAGTGATGAACATCTCGAGGAATTGAAGAAGTTGAAAGAAGTAACTGAACATCAAAGAAGCCAGCTAATACATAAAGATAAAGAATTGTTAGAAAAATGTAGTGATTTAGAAAAAGTAACTACTTACAAATATTCATATAAATGTTAAGATACGTGTAAACATTTCTCTATTATTATATATACTCTTTTGTTCCCTCTCCTTCTCCCCAAAAAATGCACCAGGAAGAAATTGTTCAGTTACTCTTTTGGTTCATTTGAAATTACTAATTTCAAATGAAGAAATTATTAAAATTTCACAGTACAGTGAAATCTATGTATAATGATATTTTCTCTCAATCCTGACACATTTTATACTGTGTGCACACCCCAACTCCAGGATTTTCATCAAACAAGTTGGGATGGCCACCTGACATCATTGAGTTTCGGAGATTCCTCAACTGGAACTGTCCCACGCTAAATGGTGTCAGATGGGAATCCCCAGCATGAGGGTATAAAAAATTACGATTTTTACTCCCTTTTTTTTTCTCACATTGCTTTACAAAAACAGTTTCCTCCCAAAATATAGTTTTTAAACCTTATGCCAGTGTCGAAATAACAGTTGCTTCCGAATCTCCTGCTCCTGCTTGAAAATTATATTCTTATATATTATAGTCTTCTTTATTACAAAAATTTAGAAATTCAAAAGCTAGTGTAAAAAGAGATTGAAGTCAGAACCCCAAATGTGTTAAACTTGTCCTTGGAAGATACACTATATGCCCAAAAGTATCAGGACACTTTAGATTTTTTTTTTTTTTTAAATTTCTAAAAACTACTCGGCCAATTATTCGCTAACTTTGGAGATATATAGAACATGCTTGAATGCACACTTTCCAATAAAGTTTCGGTGACTTGTGCATTTAGGGGACCACCCACATATTGACAAAGTGAAAAAATATATTTGATCACCCTGTATCATAAAAAGCTGGAAATTATTTGTAACTTTCAGAAAATATTTTACCAGCTATGCTTAATACCTGTGTGAATTTTTGTAAAACAAACATGTATATTCATGAAGATAGAAACATTTCTGTAAGAAAATCCAAACTTTATCACTTGTTTTTTGCTTATAATATCCACAATTTTCAGTCAAATTTCACGAAACTTACAGAACATTTGTCAACGTACAAGAAAAATATTATACTTAAATTAGAAATTAATATATTGAATACACGATGAGATATGAGCATTTGAAGAAAATAATTTTTTACTGCGCATGCGCGAAAGATATGAATAAATTTCTTTCATAATTTTGTAGTCAATAGTATAAGGCAACTTTAAAAAAAAAAATAAAGACCAGTGGGATACCTTGAAAATTCAGAAAGTTATCGACGATATAGTGAGCCGTATTTCTCTAATTCTCTGAAAGTAGCTAGATGATAAGGGTTTTTTCCACAAATTGTCATATTCCAAATTACCAAACACCCCTGTTCTGAAAATGAAATATTCCAGATTTATGCAAATAAGGACCAAAGGTATCTGGACACCCTCCTACGTGGTGGATTCTGTTAGTGACGTCAAATTTCTAGCTCTCAGACAAGTATAAAAGAAGTCTGACGAGTTAACAATTATAATTTCAAAGCTAGAAAAGTAAAATGGGAGGAAAGGGCGAGCTAAATGATTTTGAACGTGGTGAAGTCATTGGTTGTCACCGCTGTGGAAAATCTGTTCGTGAGATTTCTGTGATGTTACGAGTGCCCCGTTCCACCGTTAATGTTGTTATCGTAAAGTGGGAACATACGGGGACTACAACGGTGCATCCACGACCTGGTCGACCACTTCGTCTAGTAGACAGGGAACGCAGAGTGCTGAAGAGAGTTGTGAAAGCGAACCGCATGAAATCGGCGGAAAAAGTTCGTGCGGATTTTCAAGATGCCTCTGGATGCAACGTCAGCACAAAGACAGTTCGTCAGGAACTGCAAAGTCTTGGTTTTCATGGCCGAGCAGCTGCATATAAACCAAGCATTACTGCAATCAATGTCAAGCGTCGCTTACAATGATTCAAAGTGTGCAAAACATGGAGCCTGCAGCAGTGGCGTGAAGTGTTATGGAGCGATGAACTACGGTAAACTATTTGGCAATCGGATGGTAGAGTCTGGGTGTGGAGAATGCTGGGTAAACGCTTTTTACTTGACTGTATTGTGCCGCAAGTTAAGTTTGGTGGTGGAAACATAATGGTTTGGGGATGTTTCTCATCGTTCTGGCTTGGCACTTTAATTCCTTTGAAGGGAACTCTGAAGACGGGAGGCTATCTCGACATTTCGGACAATTCCACGCTGCCCACATTGTGGCAACAATTTGGAGTGGGTTCATTCTTGTTTCAACAAGAGCATGCTCCTATCCACACAACACGGGCTGTATAGAGCTGGCTTGCTGACATGGATGTTAAGGAATTGGACTGGCATGCTCTGAGCCCAGACCTAAATCCCATAGAACACCTATGGGATGAATTAGAACGTCGGCTGCGAGCTGACTAATATTCTTTTGCAAGAATGGCGTACAATTCCTACTGAAAAATTCCAGAAACTAGTAGATAGCCTCCCCGATAGAGTGGCAGTCATCACTGCAACAAAAGGTGGTCCCACTTCATAGTCATTTTTGACTTCTTGTTGGTTTGTTGTATTTTTATGGCGCAAGGATAACAATCGTCATTCTGCACCAAGCAAGGTTTTTGACTTCTGTCAAGGGGAAG
Source organism: Dysdera silvatica (assembly GCA_006491805.2). NCBI lineage: Eukaryota > Metazoa > Arthropoda > Arachnida > Araneae > Dysderidae > Dysdera > Dysdera silvatica. The sequence goes on from QLNU02015360.1 coordinate 311,745,461, forward strand.
CAAAACATGCAGGTGTCTGGATACTTTTCATCCTTATTTGCATAAATCTGGAATATTTCATTTTCTGAACAGGGGTGTTTGGTAATTTGGAATATGACAATTTGTGGAAAACCCCCTTATCATCTAGCTACTTTCATAGAATTAGAGAAATATGGCTCACTATATCGTCGATAACTTTCTGAATTTTCAAGATATCCCACTGGTATTATTTCCAAAGTTTCTCTATACTATTGACCACAAAATTGTGAAAGAAAGTTATTCGTATCTTTCGCGCATGCGCAGTAAAAAGTTATTTT
>QLNU02015360.1:311756046-311772159 GCA_006491805.2 Dysdera silvatica
AGGCCCCATGCGCAATCTAATTTTGAGCCCCCCTTCTAAATATTTCCTTTGCGGCCTTTCCTGTCCCTATTTATCCTACAACCGTTGATGTAACTACAGGGGGTAGGATATAGGAATATCGGACATGTGCTGACGATTGAAGTGGATGCTATAGGCCCACCCCACCTTCTCGAAAAAACACAATTAGCCCCCCCTACACTTCGAGGCTCGTTGCGCCAATGCTAGCAACTATTAGGGGGTAGCAAAAATTTTAGATTATATGAAGGGATGAAAATATTAAGGATCTATGTGAATTTTATAACATTTTAAAGTAGCCTTATAAAACCGATAGCCAGCTCATTTAAAATCTTAATTTTTCAAGTGATTCAGTTCCTCAAAAAAATATTACTTTTACCCTTATATTCATGGGCTCCGACGGCATAAAAATATTGGGGGGACAGTATACCAGTGAAAGGCAGCTTGTTGTTAATGAGGGCCGTAGCCAGCGGGTGGTCTCAAAGCTCCCTCCCCTTCCGTAATGTTTTTGCTACCAGTACTTACTCATTAGCGAGGTTGTAAACATTTTTTTGCCCCCCCCCCTCTGAAAAAATTTCTCGTTAAGGCCTTGTTGTTAAAAACTCTTTGCATGGATAACAGAGCAGTGTTTAATTTAAATGTGCTTCTGCTTGATAACGTTCACTTTACCATAAAATTAATATTCTAGTTACATTTCCAATTTCATTTTCGCATGCAATGCTCCTTAATAAATTTCGTATTTATTAAGCTGGTGATGGTGTAAACAGTCCCTTTAATTTATGTCGTTGATAATGAGCTTAAAGGGCCAAAAATTTCCTTGAGCTTGCGAAATTAAAATTGGGAAAATGTAGTTGTAACGTTATTAAAAACGTTCCACTTGAAAGTTGAAATAATAACACGTCAATGAAAACGCTGCCATGCAGAAAAGAGAGCTATATAATAATACAATCCAACAAAAGGTATAATTACATCAAATAAATGACAAAGTGCATTTTTTTATTTCGTACTAAATACACTACGCCGAAAAATATAACCGCATTCCTTAGATTAAAAAAAAAATATATATATATATATATGGCCTGCAAAAGGGTTGCTGGTATCTAACTGGAAGGAGACCCACACGCTGAACGTATGTGACGATGTGTGGAACCGGCCAGGCCAGTAACCTAGTGTCCTACCCCGCCTTCAAGTGGTGCAGGCTGAGCTTTCTATTTATGTGGCAAATTAATATTTGCTACACGGATAGAAAGGCGGAAGGGGAGGGCTAATTCACCAACCCGTCTAGCCAGCGTGGTGAAATTATGGCTAATTCCTCCATTATGTTGACACACCAGAAACCATGGCCCCTAGTCTCCAGGTGCTGGAGTGCTCCTGATCAAGGCAGCGGTCAGTGTGGCATGAAAGCAGGGGGTGCTAAGAATCACTGGAATGGCCCAGGCTGCCGTTTGTTATTGACCTTGGCAACGTATAATGGACGATCCCTTGCTTCTGAAGCAAAACTTCAGGAATTGGAAGAAGAACTTGACAAGATCAAATGGGACATTGTAGGACTCAGTGAAGTTAGAAGAAAAGGTGAAGAGTTGGTGGAACTTAAAAGTGGACATTTGTTTTATTATAGAGGAACGGAAACTGGAAGAACAAGTGGTGTTGGCTTCTTAATCAACAAAAGAATTAAAGACTGTCTTCTGGAAGTTGAAAGTACATCAGATCGAGCAGCGAGGCTTGTTGTTCAACTAACCCAGCGATACCAACTTCAAATAGTACAGGTATATGCACCAACATCAAGCCATACCGACGAAGAGGTTGAAGAATTTTATGAAGAAATCAAAGAGTTACACACCAAAGGGAAACAACATATCAAGCTCATCATGGGGGATTTCAATGCAAGAATTGGACAACAGGAACAAGGAGAGACATCGGTTGGTAAATACGGATATGGGGAAAGGAATGAACGTGGCGATCAACTCATCGAATTTGCAGAAGCTGAAAATCTTAGCATCATGAATTCATTTTTTAAGAAGAAACCGCAAAGAAAATGGACATGGAAACACCCAAATGGAGAACGTGTGTATAAAAATGCAAGTGCAAAATTTCGGTTACATAAAGATACCAAAACTATCAAAATTGGTAAAGGTGTGAGGCAGGGAGATACCATTTCTCCAAAACTTTTTACTTCAGCTTTACAGATGATTTTTCAGCAGATAAATTGGAATAACAAGGGAATAAAAATAAATGGTGAATATTTAAATCATTTGCGGTTTGCTGATGACATTGTTATTTTTTCAACGAACCCATTAGAACTCCAAGACATGGTACAGGAGCTCTCAACTAGAAGTAAAGAAGTTGGACTCAAGATGAACCTACAAAAAACTAAGATCATGTTCAATAATTTCGTAGAGGAAACAAAAATACAAGTTGACAACATTGAGCTAGAAATTGCTGATTCATATATTTACCTTGGCCAGCTGATTTCAATGGATGGCAACATTATGAAAGAACTCAACAGACGTATTAAACTTGGCTGGAGTGCATTTGGAAGAAACAGTTTTATCCTGAAGGGGAAATTGCCTTTGTGTCTAAAAAGAAAGGTCTTCAACCAGTGTGTATTGCCAGTCCTCTCTTATGGATCAGAGACATGGAGTCTAACAGTTGGAGCAATACGAAAGTTACAGACAACGCAAAGGAGCATGGAGAGGTGCATGCTTGGAATAACTAGGAGAGATCGAAAAAGAAACACTTGGGTGAGAGAGCAAACTAGAGTAGAGGACATCATTGTTAAAGTAAAAGGGCTGAAATGGCGATGGGCTGGGCATATTGCAAGAAGAACTGATCAACGATGGACAACAGAAATTCTGAACTGGATTCCAAGAGACCACCGAAGACCTAGAAAACGTCCTCAAACTAGATGGGTGGATGAAATAAGAAAACAGGTTGGGGTGACGTGGAAGCGAATTGCTCAGGATAGACTTGTGTGGAAAGCATTTGGAGAGACCTTCATCCAGCAGTGGATAGATAATGGTTGAATATGATGATGATGATATACACAAGGAAAACCTGCATATACTGAGGTTGACGGTTCTCTAAAATAAATTAGATTTATAAAAATGGTCTTTTTTATACATGTATTGTGTAACATATTGCATTAGAGGCATTTCCTAATTAATGGCACTCTTTATAAATAAGTGAACAGAAATCACATTGCATATAATTTATGTACACAGATAATTAAAAATAAGAATTAATGAGAAGAAATGTGCTGAATATACTTTGAAAAACATATTTATATAGGATTCATATGCCTTTGCATAATAAACTTTTTAATGTCATACTGCACAATAAATTTCGATGATGATTCATCATGAAAGTGTTCATAATTGTTAAGTTTGTCAAATATATTGTCAGGAACATTCTTTGTGAATTGAAAATTACGACGTTTTAATGTATTTCCTGTTAGGAGTAACCACAAAGGTTTTCAGGATAAACTACAGCTTATACAATTGTCAACACTACACTTGGAAGAACACAAAATTTACGGCAATACCCTTTTTGTGCATTCTGCTGTCCACATTTCTCAACGGTGTAATGTTTTCTACAACAGTGGTTTTTGTTTTCCCCATCACGAAAAATACACAGTTGGTTACAACGGGTGAAAAATCCCTCAATTTGTCTTGAAAAAACTTTGATATACAGAAGTAATTTTTCTATGTAATGATCACAGGGATTCACAAAAACTTTGATATACTGGAGTTCGATGTATGGAAATTTAGCCGCACACACACTTGTATATATACAAAATATAAGCAATGTATTCAATTATGTTACAAAAGCTCAGTTATACCTAAGTGGCATTCATCTTGGTCACATTATGTACTTTTAATAAATCAAATAATTGAAACCTTAGAGGTAGCAAAATGCACATAATACAGGGTTCGTACACATTTCTTTACATGAAATTTAAGGGGAAAAGGGGGCTATCGGCAAATGGGAATCGAATGAATCAAATGTATATGCAATGAATCAAATACATATGCAACTAACTTCACTCTCATAATACCATTTTAAGAATAAAATAAAAGTTGGGATGCATCAGAAACAAAATCTAAGAATTAACATAATTATGAAACAAGTTGAGAAAACTGCTATTCTCTAAAAATGATCAAGCAGTTAAAATTAAACGAGATAATAAAAATCAACTTCGGTTCATAAAGTTATTGGGTCTCAGGATTTATAATAAAATCTAATTACAATTTAATATATATAATTAAAATCTCCCTCAACCAATGGAAACAAATGTCACAGCATGATCCTAGTTTTAGAACTTGAGCTGGACTAATTTTTAAAAAAGATTAATGAAATTTAACAAAGAGCACTATGAACCCTTTTTTTTGGTCCTTCCATTCAAAATGTGACAGCTGGTAGGAACGAAAACGGTTTCACGAAACAAGGTGAAATCAGAAAAGTTCTAAAACAATGGAACTAGGGGGAACATCATCACCAAATCAGATTTTCCTCAATCAGAAGAATCAATTGGTGCCTCTAGCCATGTGATCTCTGTTCTAAAACTTATGGTGGTCAGATGATTTTTTAAAAAATTTGTTGAACTGCCACTAGGCATGCTATCATCTTGTTTTCTTTCCTCCAATTCAAGAGTTCCACCTTTGTTCTCCAGCACACTTCTGTGTCAATTGATGATCCAATTTAGAACCACCGTCTGTGCTAAGATGGGTAGGAGGCAGACTTGGATTTATAAATGAGCATGTTGGGCAAGTGTCCAGGACACCAAATTTTAAAAGGCAGAGATTTTTTAAATTGAAGATTCTCTACTATAGACTTCTGTTAATTCACCATCCTTGGGAAAGTGCACCTTTTTCTTAACTGAAAAATCTGTGAAACAGAAACCTTCCGCAAAAATGGAAAAAATAATTTTCTTTTGTTATTTCATAATAATGCACATAAGGTAATCATAAGTGTTCACCCCATTCCCACTATGTAATTTTGCACTGCAAAATACTTCCTTAGGTGGCTAGTTTGAAAGCTAGGTAAAATGTGCTGTCCTTCTAAAAACAACCATGATATACACTGCATATAGTACATACACAAAGTAAAATCTTTTAACAGACACCTAATTATGAAATATATAGTTTGGTGGGGAGGTCTTTCTGGTCCTGAGAAAGGGTGTTGTATTTATCATTCCTGCTCCAAAGAAATGTTCAAGCAAGTTTCTAGGGGGAGTTCTCTATGCATGTTCCTATTGTTTGTGAAAGTCACATTATGATTCATATTGTGTGAATTCAATATTTGTTACATTTATTCATGTTGTGAGAAAAATGACAGTAACAAAAATCGAAACAAAACCATACTACAGACAAAGTTATGAAGATCAGGAGAACAAAATCAAGGACTTTTAAGGACCAAAAATCATTTCCTAAAAAATTAAGGACCTTTAATGACCTTACAAACCCTGCAATAGATGAGGCCTCAACATATTTGATCATTTTTGCATCATCTTCCTTATACTGGAAGTACAATCTTGATCGAACAATATAAAAAATTTTCACATACTTACTACTAAACTACTAGGAACAAAAGCAGTTTTGAGATTACTATAATAAGTATTTAACAAACAAGATGCATAAATGTCAAAAAATATATTATATACATGACAAAATATAACTTATTTATATTGAAAAATTATACACTTAATCATGCTTTTTGACTTCCTTCCACGTGTGTATATGGATATGCAAATTCATTTCATTTTCAATTTTATATATGTATCACTAATAATGATAATATATATATATATATATATTAAAATGAATAGTTAGCGAGCTATTACTTATAGAAAGGAATTAAGAGATATAATAGAAGGAGGTACTTAATAGTCAAAACAAACAATAATTGGTCCTCCAGCGCTAATTAATGCAGCTTAATGAAACCATTATTATCAATAGCAAAATTGTAGTATGATTGTGACATGTAGTACCTTCTAATGTAATATACATAAATACACTTAAATATATTAACTTAGACAAAGTTAAAGTAGAAAAGTAATATCACACAAGGTAGTAAAACCAAATAAATTAAAATAGTAGAAACAGCTTAGAATAAAAAATGAAATGTAATAGTAAAAGGTGAAGAGGAGTAAAAGATTAAACAATACCAAGAATTTTGTTCTTCATCAGGGACCGCACAAAATCCCTGTTATTGGTTTGCTTTTTCTGACTACAATAATTGAGATTTGTGATCAATACTGAATGAACCAATATTGATCAAAAATTAGTTAAAAATAGTATAAATCCAGAATATAAATAATTTTAAAATATCTTAGTAATTTAGAAGGGCCTTTTTATTAATAATAAGAACAATCTCAATTGTTTGATTGATTTTTCTCAGTATTAATAAAAAGACCCTTCTAAATTACTAAAATATTGTTAAACTAATTATATTCTGGGTTTATACTGTTTTTAGCTAAGTTTTGGTCAATGCTGGTTTATTCAGTATTAATCACTAATCTTAATTGTTGTAGTCAGAAAAAGCAAACCAATAACAGGGATTTGTGCGGTCCCTGATGAAGAACAAATTCTAGATATTGTTTAAATATTTAAGTGTAGTATATTTATGTATATTACATTAGAAAGTACTACATGTCACAATCATACTACAATTTTGCCATATATATATAGTATGGAAGGTTGATAAAATAAGGGGAAATACAATAAAAAAAAAGGCAACAATATGCACTATTCACAAATTTTACCAAAATTGCAAATTATGCATAAAACTAATAACCACAAACAACACAATAGCTGATAATGCAATTTCAAACCCAATCCAGTAACAAACTGTGGCTGCAACTTACATTAAAATCCCTATATGAAAATGGAATACATTAATAACATCTAAATGCAGTTTTCAAAAATTCATAGAGAATAATTTTCATTCACTTTGAAATTAATTACATGTTATGTTAATTGCTATATGTTACACATTTCTTGTTCCATATATGTGCATCATTAATTATAGAAAGCTGGCCATAAATAAATACTTGCAAGTGTAACCCGCTTGTGATCAAGTACGAAAATACCATGTAATTTTATATTTCTCTGTATGCACTCCCTCTTCCACATTATATAATTGTAAGTTTTTTTTCAGCTCTCCTTTTAGTTTATTCCATATTTTTGCGGTTCAATGTACTTAATACTGTTATACCCAATTTCATTTTCCGTAAATGAAGATGTTTATAATTTTTTATTTCACCTTTATCCATGTTTTGAATTAATATTAATTCACATATATAACTTTGTATCTGAAAGAATGGATAAAAAAAATTGCTCCAATTTTTAATATGACACACATATAGAATTATATATATTATATACAGTAGACTCCTGTATAACGTGTAGAATACGTTACAGATTGTATGAATTCCCATTATAGGAAATCATGTTACACAAGAATTTTCTGATGTAACACAATTTTTTTTTTAAAGCAGAAGTACATATTTCCTTTTTAACGTAGTCTCCTTTCCAACTTCATCCATCTATTATGTATTTAGTTTAAAAGCAGGTTTAACAATGTAATTTACAAACTAATTTTCTATTATGTATACTTACCTACTGTGCTATCTGGGGAAGTTACATGTTGTGGAAACTAATCTGCTGGAAAGGGGGGGGGAGTTTCCAACCCGTGACTGATATTTATATTGTTATGCTAAGAGCAGCTCTATCAAAATATAAAACAATTATGAAATGAAAGAAATCGGTAATGATGGAGATAACAATGTTATGCTCAACTGAAACAAGCTTAACTTTTAAATATGTGGAATGCCGACATTTTATTATAAAAGGCATTGTACAGGGAAACACATATGAAAATAGTAGTCGCAATATCTTTGACATGTTGTAGGAACATGCAGCATATAGGAGTTTACTGTATATTAATATAAGGTAGGAACTTCTTATATACACTCATGTTTATGTAAATTGCAACACCAGGAAGGAATAGATGTGAAATTAGTCAGGAATGAAATTTACACTACATATGACATAAGGTGTCATAAAGATATAATTAACTTTATACACAAATACAACTACATTAAGAGCAGAAAATCAGTATTTAGTGAAGCTTCCCCGAGCAGCAATAAGATCCTCTAAACGTCAGACCACCAAATCAAATAGAGTTTGAATGTGTGAGGTATTGCCTGCCGGACTTCTTCGATTCAAGTCCACAGTTCATTGGTAGTGACTGCTGGAGAACAGCAATAGCCCAGTCGACAAGTGTTCATGTCCATATGTGTTCAATTGGTAACCTATCTGGTGAATGGGCAGGCTAAGGAAGAAGCAGTATATCCTGTGCTATGAAGAAAGCTTGGATATTCTGGGCAACATGTGGTCAGGTGTTGTCATGTTGGAATATAATGCCAGAAGTGTGTTAAAAGGATTCAACTTGCACTTTTAAATCTACCTGATGCCCCCAAAGCAAAATATTTCCAATGTTCTGCAACAAGCCTTCAGCTGATCAAAAATGTTCTGCAGGAGATGCATGTGTATATTTATATACGTATTATATACATTTTTAAATTCTATAAAATGTAAATTCCCTTTTTAATAGAAATGCAGAAAACATTTGCCGGACTGATTTATTTTTTAATTCTTTATTTTAAAACAACAAAAAAATTTATCCACCCAGCGACTGTTCTGCAGTGAAGCTGTTCGTTCTGCAACATGCATCGCACTTTTTAGCACATTCGGCTTTGGGGCCTGATGTAACGGTTGCTGTTCAGAGTACTCTAAATTTGTAGCAGCCAAGATTGTCTATAATAGCCAATAGCACTCCACACCACCACACTGACCATCATTGTAGTATGATGCTCTAAAACGCATACCAGAAGATGGCATTAGCCACAATACCATCTAACATGTAAGCAGCCATTATTTCAGTCTAGGATGTAGCGGAACTTGTCCGAAAACACAATCTGGTGCCAATCTTCATGCCATACACTCATCCTCCTATTGTAACCAGAGGCATTGATGGTTCAGATTCAAAAGCACCCTCTGTAAAGGAATGCATGCACATATTCCTCTACATAGCAGATGCCTTTGAACCATAGAAGCAGACAACACCACACCTGTAGCAATGTTACAGTGCTGTGCTAACACTCGAAAACAAGCTGAATGGTTTGTTACTGACATGTGAAAGAGGTGTCTATCATCCCATGTTTTCGTTACATTTTGTGGTCCACTGCTAGTTTTTTGATTCATTCAGTATTCTTTGGTTCACTGTTTCTACATTCTCATTGCTATCGTAGCATCATGCCACATAGGAACAACAATATCTGGGTTCAAAAATCCTCCTTCCCACAAGCAGATGATGCAGTCCTGTTCAAACTCTCTTGTTTGCTCATAAGGCACTCTCTGACATTGCCGACACACAGTAACTCCAATAAAACAGTTTTCAGCTATCTAACACAATGATACAATCCTTTTCTAGCTCTTCTACAGCCTTCAATTTATACTCCTTGTACGATCGTTCATAGGGTGTTGCTAAGTCCAGGCATGGGCATTCATGCTGAATTTCTGATCATTTGCATATCATACACCGATTTGCATTTCCAGTAAATTTCAGCCAAATTACACAATTCCTTCTTGATGTTGCAGTTTTCATAAACATGAGTGCATATGCTAAAATACTTTTTTTTTTTAAATGTCATTGAGCACTTCTGTAAAAAAAAAGGAAGCATATAAATATTCCTTTTCATGCAACTTTTGGGCTTTTTAAACTGTTTGAATTTATGTGCTTGAGCTAAAAACAAAAAAATAAGTGCACATTTCAGTGTGGACATAGTTTTTAAACAGAAAAAAAAAGACAACCCCCCCCTTTTTCGTTAAATGATGTTTTCAAACTGTAGAAGTTTTTAAGTTGCTTTTATAAAAATTCTAATGCACTGCATTTCCCATTAAACAATCTTGTAAATGTAGGAGATATTTCCTTGAAAATATAAACTGAAGATATTTTCATCTTTGAAAATTGCATTCTGATGTTCCAATTAATACATGTAATTTCATAATTTAAAGTTTATTTTAAAATTTTACAGTATTCGGTAAAACACTAGTCGTAAACTCACATTATAGCAGTTTAGCAATTTTGTGTTATGTCTACAAGAGTTGCAAGCATTTAGGGATTTAACATTTATAAAATGATACAATATAAAAAATTTGGTTTCATCACGAGTTATTAATAAAACTAATATCTAATAATATGCATGTGGAACTAATTTCAGACCATGAAAGAAAAAGTCATTACATTTATGAAGGGATATGTTATACTTTACATTCAGATGCAACGAAGTTTTAGTCGCAAAATATCATGCAAAACAAGTCAGAATACCTTATCAGTCAGTCTTTTTTGAGATGAATAACATCTTGGCACAAATAAAAAGGTCAACAACGCCATATTGCTTCCAATCCTATAGAATAAGAGCTCCTTTTGAGATCAAACCAGTTTTGGCCAGGTAATCATGGGGAAGCTGAAAATGTCACGAGTTGTTCAGGGCTTTCCAATGAGAATCTCCGCAGAAAACGAAAACTAAGTGGTGACAGAGAAGAACGCAAAACAAAACAAACACAAAGAAACGTTAGAAAGAAAACGAAAGCCATGCACTATAAAAAGAACATTAATAGGTGATTTCGTATAAGCACATGAAATAGGAAATTAAAGCATGCAGGTTGAAAAACTTATAACAAATTATTCACATATTCACGTTCAAAAATATTCTAAAGTATGTAATTCAATCCCGACACAAGGTAACTATATTTTTTTAACATATATTTTGTGATAGGTGTTAAAACTGGTGTGTTTTTCCACTATATTCAATTGATGGTGTTTTATATAAAATCATTCTTTTTAATTAGTTTAATTAAAAATATGTTTAATAAAAATATACAAAAACATTATTCCAAGAATAGTGGTCAACATATATAAATATTTAAATTTTAATACTTATTTCATGTAATATTTTTTACTAATTTGATTACAAGAACTTTAGTTGGAAATATTTATGTGCAGCAGAAAAAATTTCAATGTTACTTATAAAACTTTCAATTTACTTCCTTTTTATACATTCAATATCTCTTTGATAAAATTGTTCACAATCATATGTAGAAAATCATGTGACGAAGGTCCCTTTAGTCCACGATATGAGGGGCGGAAGTGGGGAGTGGAGTGCATGGTAAGCCTAACGCAATTTTATTTCTGATTATTGTTATAGGCACTATAGTGATCAAGAAAATCAATGTTGTCGGCCCCCAGCATAGTCGGCAACTTGGGGATTCATGGCAGAGGGCACAGTTTACTAAAACGATTATTACTTGAGAGCCGTTTAGGATACAGTGATGAAAAAAGGTCATTGCACACAGAAAAATATGAGCTTTAAAAAAGGTAATTACCTCAAAGTTGTATCATTATTGGATCATGAGACAAAATTTGTTTTTCGTCAAATTAGCCTGCTTTTTACAAAAATTTAAATTCTACCTTCGTAACATTTTAAATGGAAGAACGCCGCATACTGAAGAACATTAGCTTCATTATAAGATTGTAGTTTGTCTTATTTTAAATATCGGACAAATTTTTTAAAAAATTATGCTGAGGAACAATTTTATATCTTTGGTACATTTTACTTCTATGTCATAAATGAACTCATCTTCATTTTTAAAAACTTCCTCTAATTTTAAACTGAACAGTCCTAATGTACTGAAATTGTTGTGTTAAAGTTTGCGTATCAATAGAAAAACAATATTTGGAGTACAAATAAATATGTTTTAATTATTATTACTATTTTTTTTTTTTTGTATATTGGAATGTGATACTATTCATCACCTTCACAGCAAATTTTAGAGGGTTTTTACATTTTTTCTTATAAGCATAGTAACTACAGCAAGACGTGTTATTTACAAAACATATACAAGAGATTTTTTACAGTTTTTGCATGTGCAAAGTGGAATTAGGAGGTCTGGTAAGGCTGGCTGTGTCATCAAAAGCAGGTGCATGGTTTTATTGTCATTTATAAAAAACGAAAACTTGGTTTAGTCTAAAGGCTCTGCAATGGAATTTCTCTAAAAGTACAGTTGAACAGCGCATCTCAGTACATGTTGTTGGAAAGAGTTGGAGGTACACAGTAAGCAACTAATGCCATTAATTGTTGAGGGAGATGACAAGAAGGGAATATATCTCCTTTCATCCTAAGAGTTACCTTTTTTCTTAACAATCTTTAAATAGACAACCACTAGTTGCTGAAGTTGGATATCACTCAGGTCTTGTTGATGTGGCAACTGAAGCACATCTAAAACAGAGTTATACATTCTTGCTAAACTGAAAGCATACTGTTTGGTTCCTACTTTGCTTATCAAGTCACAGCCTGTAAAGGCATGAAGAGCTGGCAAACTTTTTGCAAATTTTGAATTAAGCGCTTCTGCAGTTATATGACATCCTAAAGCTCTTTTTCTCTCTCCAACACCATCCACTAACCATAAGCTTTGGCAACCAATGTCTTTGAAATCATTCCAATATGATATGGCTAACATGAACATATCCATGTCTAGGCTGTGAATTATTAAGTTCATACTTGCCCTGTTTCGTACTGAATCATATGCATAAAGAAAGACTATCGTATCTGCTTCATTCTGGTTAGTTTTTAGGTTTTCGTAAAGCCTTGTTACTTAATCTTCATGTTTTGAGTAACAGTCATTCATTTTGAAAACATCCAGATACAAAAAGGTGTTTGCTGGGAGAAATGGTTATATTATTAATTATATACTCTGAAATGTACTTAACGAGGTTCCATTTGTTTTCAAGCAAATATATACAATGGAACCAGTGTTTTGGAATCTTAGTTCAATCATTATGAATTTTTATAAGTAAAGGAGACTTTCTCGTACTCCTAAAATTATTTTCAATATTTTTAAATAACCTTCTGATATTACTGTACCGATTATATACAAGATATACCAGTGTTGTTGCACTGTTGAGAAAAAAACCATTCAACTACCGTAAGTTGGAGCTCTGCAACTCTTTGGAAGTCTGTAAACATGATAAAACATGGTTGGTATGCTATGAACCAGAGTCATCTTATCCAAAACTTGTACTTTGTTCTTCAGAGAACTTATTTCTTGAAGGGGATTTATTACAAGAAGTCTCGTTTTCAATAACATTCACCAAATCAGACCACACTTTTTTTGGGTTAGCCATTCAGATGTGCTAAACTTGGTGGGTAGTGCAATAACTTATGCCTCAACAAATCCTGAATGTGAAGGTTCCTTTGATTTGCTAACATCAGTGTTGAGCTAACGCTCGTTACTGAAGGTTTTTCTTAACTTCTTTCTGCTGCTTTTCAGGTGCTACGGGAGACAGTGTCATCACAGGGATCTTCTGAATTGGCTCGTACAAACTTTTTATTTTTTCAACAATCCTCTGCCTCTCAAATATTTCAAAGAGTTTATTCCCTTCTTCTTCAATGTTTAGCAAGAACTTTGATGTGCTTCTGTGGCAATAACCACACATACAATGTTTTTCAACTCAGGTGTACAGTTTTCAAAAAGTTATCATGATCACAAATTTAATAATGAGCTGAACATCACTTTCATCTCTTTCCACCCTTTTATTACCCCATTCTTTGTGAATAAATTCTTCCAGATGGCCAGTAGGGTCCTGAAATATGTTGCAAAACTGTTGTAGAGATTTACAAATGACAGATTTGAAGTGGTACAATAAACACAAATTTAGCATTGCATTTTCATTCGATGTTACTGGAATAAGACACCCACTGCACTTTAGAAGAGCAAACCAAGGACTGCTCAAAACATGATTAGTGGCAATGTTGTTAAATTTTCCTGCTTTTGTCTTCACTGAAAAATATGCTTGTCTTTACTTATAGCTTATTACTTATACTTTAATTTTTATGGCAAATGGGCCATATATGCAAGATAAAAAATACACCCTCTTAAATAGTTTGTGATTGTAGAGTAAAAAGAAAGGGACCATTTTAGTGAGAACTTGGAAATGTAAATCCTAGTTGCTATCTCTTTCAGCTCTGACACAGTCTAATAGAATTTCAACCATATCACAATACTTAACCAGTATTTGAAGGTTTCGTTGAAAGTTGACTTTTCTTTCAGAAATTCTTTAAACTCAATGAAAAATGGGGTCACATCTTTAATACTTTCAAAAATGGCTGAAATATCTTCTTTAGCACATATTACAGCTTGTTGTAAGGACAATATCTGAGGTTTAACCTGCGACATTTTTCCTAGTGCTTTCCTTGAGAAAAATCTTCAGCTGTAGTCTTCGGTATGCCTCATACATCAATTTGTGCAATCTAATGCCCCCGTTGTAGTGAACACTTTTGGCAGGCTAATTTAACAAAAAGCAAAGTTTGTTTCATGAACCAATAACGATATGACTGACGTAATTAACTTTTTAAAGCCCATATTCTTCTGTATGCAACGACTTTTTTTTCATTCCTCTATCTTAAACGGTTCTCGAGTAACAATCGTTTTAGAAAACCGCCCCCTCCCCCCATGTTCCTCATAAAAATCTCTCTCTGGGAATGATTGAAAATCATTAGCACTAGTTAAGAGAGTTTTGACGTTAATTACAAATCCGTATGGGTTATGAAGGTACAAAGACAGGGAATGACTTTTTTCCGTGACTTTAAATTACAATGGGTGTCTGTGAAAGAAATATGTTTTCTACAATTTCTGAAAAGAAGACCACACATGATCAATATAATTTATAGAATACTTACGATTATGTTTCAAAGGGTAAAATATAATAAATTTTCTGATATGGTAAGGTTGGATTACCTCGAGCATAATTACAATACATGTTTTGGAAATAAATTTAAACCTAAAACCGAAAATGCAGTTACTTGCTACAAAATATAAATACATTGAGTCCTAAACTTCGGGCCGGAATTCTTGATTATTTAAGAAATGAAAATAAAATTAATAGTTTTAAAAAGGAGTTAAAATCCTCGACGCTATCACACACATTAAATACTAATTTGTAATCTAGTTTCTAATGCTTGATTAATATTTTCGTAACATAGAGCATTATACTCTGAGGGGGAGGGGGGGTTGGCCCATGGACTTGTCAGATGGCACAATGCTATTTTTAACTATGGTATAACCAAATGATTATAAAATCTTCATAAAAATTAGTGTCGAATTAATATCTGTAAATTATAATTTAAATTATTATAATATTGTTATAATTATGTACAGATTTTTAGAGAATATATAATATTTTTAATCAACTGAAAAAACATCAATTTCTATTTTTAGACAAGAAACAAGAAGCTATGCTGCATTTAACACATATGGATTAATGCCTGGGAAGTACCAGGAACACATTTAAATTCAATTTAAAACAAATTCAGAGTCTACAACAGAGCAACAGAAAGAGGTTTTCAACGATTTCTACAAAGGGGGTTCATGAATAATCTCCAATTTGATTTTATATAAAAAGTTTGAAGCTATCCTACATCTAATGCATATGGATTAATGCTTTGGAAGTGTCTGGAATATGTTCCAACTAAAAAAAAAAAATGGTAGTCTATAGGAGAAACATGATTTCTCTCTCTACAATTTCTATAAAAAATGCCAAAAGTGAACCCAATTCTATTTTTTAACAAGAAATTAAAAGGAGCATTCATCTAATACATTTAGATTAATACTCAAGCAGTATCAAGAACATGTTCAAATTCAATTTCAAAAAATGTTTTCCCTCATTTTTCTAAGTTGAAATTGGATATGTTTCTGACACTTCCTCAGCATTAATTGAAATGCATTAAATGCAGTATAGTTTCTTGTTTCTTTGTCCAGAAACATGATCAGGGTCATCTGTAGTATCTTTAGAGAAAATTGTAGAAATCTTGTTTCTACTAAAGATTCTTATTGCAACAATGATAGACATTTCCCATAGAAATTTCCCCCTAGAAGTAAAAATTATCAGCATTAAAATGAACAGAGTTTTGGATGCTAATTATGAATATCTAAAGATTGTAAAGAGCAACATCAGGAGCCGACTTCCTTCAAGATTTCA
>QLNU02015360.1:311772259-311785244 GCA_006491805.2 Dysdera silvatica
CCAAGTTTGACCCTTAACTGTGCCAAAACAAAAGAATGCTTGCTGGCAAATTCCTCACCACAGTCCGGTGGTTGATTCCCAAGGCCCTAAGAAGTTTGGATTCCTTGGAAAACCATAGGTCCCAGTGCAGCATGACCAATTCTATCCTCACACCATAAAACACACAAAAAATGTACTGTTACAGATATATTGTATGTACTTCTGTACAAAAACAAGTATTTACTGCTCAATTAACATTGCCACTGGTTGCCCTTGAAGCTGTCTGGGAGGTAGTAGACTGTGTAGGAGATACATGAAACTGGTTTTCACCATGCATTTAACCATAAAAACTGATAAATGAGCTTTATGAAATTCACTACAACAGGGGGAAACAATGTGAAAGAAAGTTACTCAAAAATTATATTATTGAAAGATTATTTAATTAAATTTAGTTAATATCATACATTACATTAACTTGACTTATAAAATTGTAATTATAGTAAGATAATATAGTTAAAATATATTCATAAAAATCAATATTCTTTGATTAATAGCACTCATTTCACATTCATTTTCTTATTTAGAAATATATTATTGCTTACATCGATTCTAAGAATGACCTTGAAATGATTTGTCCCTTGAACATGTATAGTTCCATTTTACATGGATTACTTTTTTTTTGTGACAATACCCAATATTACTCAAGCTACTAGTATATCAATAATTCTGAAAGTATGTGATTATTTCAAGTCAAACATCTACTATACGTTAATTGATTTCATACTGCTGCATTTATTTAAAGAATATTCATATAAAAAATGTTAAATTAATTTACTCATAATAAAAATAACGTATCACTGACTCAGCATGCAGATGCCATTATGTAACTCAAAATATTCTTTCATAGCATAAAAGAAAGGAAAACACTATTTGTCGAAGAGTTCAGTATATTCATTGTGTACTTGATGTTATTTATTTAGTATGGAAGTCATTTAGTGCACATTTTGTTATTCATCTTTCATCAAGATTTTGCTCCATATTTTAAAAAAAGTTATTAAGTTTTTAATAAAAATTCTAAGCAAATAACTTTCTTCACTTATTATTTATATGTATTTCATAGGTCTGAAAGTAATACTTCAACATCTTCTGCCTTGGATTATGATGAACTTCCTGTTCAGGGGCCTATTAATCGAGAACCGGATGAAAAATTATATCCTGGGAAAAAATCTTCTGGCATCCGTAGATTGTAAGTTCTATTCGTGATAGTTTTTTTTTATATAAATTCTAATGCATGCAGAATAGTCAGCATGCAGAATAGTCATTTGGTAGTTTCTAGGTATTTCATCTATAAATTTTAGGCAAAAATTAGGTATACTTTGTTCAGTTTTGTACAGAAATTTTGATAATTTATATATCTAAAAAAAAATTAACCAATCTTTGTGCAAATTATGTGCTTACAATTTGAATAATGGTATTGATTTTATAAAGAAATTGTGTTAAAATCACTAGTGTTTTTGTCATTACTATTTTTTGTATGTGTTTTTAATAATTTAACATATATCCATGTCTATATGTGTATACTTTTTTTAGTGTGAGTGCAACTCACTTCCACATAGTGCACTATAAAAGCCATCAAATATTCTGCTTTTGTAGCTTCTCTATTCATTTTATTAGTTATTTTTCATTTAATAAAATAGAAGGATCAACCCAAATCAAAAGCAATATATATAAACAAACACACACAGGGTTATTCAAAATGATGTACAGTATTTTAAAATACTACAATAAACTCATTTTTAAACATAGACTTACCAGAACATATTTCAAATGAAGAAAAACTCAAACATTTTCATTTTATTGCATTATAAATGTTCTATATGACTTCCATGAGTCATGCGGACAATGTCCAGACAATAGTTCTTGCCAAACTCGTTTCAGCATGTTTAGTGTTACTAAGTTCAAAGCATTACATATGCGTGTTTTGAGATCGTCCAAGTTGTGTGCTAGTGGTAGCACATACACATTGTCTTTTACCAAGCCCCACGAGAGAAAGTCACATGGTGTGATATCCGGTGACCTCGGGAGCCGAGTCTCCAACACATTGTCCTTCATTCCGGCACAGCCAATCCAACGACCAGGAATCGGATTGTTTAGGAATCCATGCACTTCCAGTGAGGAGGAGCACCATTCTGTTGAAAGACTAACAAGGAGAACCCACAGTGAATGCCCCACCAATTTTGATGAAAGTACAGCCAAAATAAAGAAATAGTGTCCCGGCATTCGTATCAGTGAGGCTTATTTTCGGAGATATGAATTTTTAAAGATTTTGCATACTATATATGAACTTAAAACATGACACCTACAAGCCAACTGGTAGCTTGGGCAGCAAGTTGTCAGCTCTTCGCACCGTATTTTTGTGTTCGATGCCCGGGGAAATCGATCATGGGGTTTGTTTGGTTTTTTATGTATTTTTATTAGTAAAAATACTTTGCTTACAATCGAATTTTGCTCATAAACTTACTTTAATAAAATTCATATTTACATATTTAATTCTGTGATACTATTTTTCGCAGTTATAATTTTTACACGAATTTTAATTTTTAATTGAAGAGTTGTAAAGGTACAAAAAGTTTAGGAGTTAGCTGTAAGTTTTTATGTGAATATAACTTTTATAAAATTTGCGTACTCATTGTCAACCTGTGAAGGGATGAAATTACACCAATAACACAGTTTTGTTTTATTTAAGGATGGAAAGATTTTTTTCTGAAAACTTTTAACAATTCCATTAAATAAAAAAGAAAACCGCGTTAATTCGTCTTATTTTGTCATTATTAGCCTTTTCAGTCTTCCACTATTAGCATCTGTTATGCCTAATATTTTTTTAAATATATTTATCTATTGAAAAATGTATTTTTAGTATGTAATATTTTATTTTATAACATATAAACATTTTATGTGCATATAAGATATTATTACCCTTCACAGGGATAACACAATTGCCAAATATTGGTCAACACACAAAGCCACCCGGGCGAGATTTTTGTGAGTTTTTCATAGGGGATTTTTTATTACAAATAAATTTGACACCCACGTATTAGTAGCTCAAACTAGAGCTATTTTTGTTTAGGAGAAAAAGAGATGCCGTCCTCATCCCGCATTCAAACCAGGGTGCCCCCCCGCCCGGTGTCTTGACCTATTAGACAAATGAGAACAAGGACAAACTCTTTTTTTTTTTCCCCATATATTAAATTGTAAGATATCATTACCCTTCACAGAAATCTTACCCCGGTGGCTTTGTGTGTTGACTAATATTTGGCAATTGTGTTATCCCTGTGAAGGGTAATAATATCTTACAACTTAATATATGGAGAAAAAAGCGTTTGTTCTTGTTCTCATTCGTCTAGTAGGTCAAGACACCGCGGGCTAATTGCGGGGACCCTGGTTCGAATCTGGGATGAGGACGGCGTCTCTTTTTCTTCTAAACAAAAATAGCTCTAGTTTGAGCTACTAATACGTGGGTGTCAAATTTATTTGTAATAAAAGAACTCCCTAAAATCTCGCCCTGGTGGCTTTGTGTGTTGACCATTATTTGGCAATTGTGTTATCCCTGTGAAGGGTAATAATATCTTACAACTTAATATACGGAGAAAAAAAGCGTTCTTGTTCTCATTCGTCTAGTAGGTCAAGACACCGTTGGCTCAATGTGGAGACCCTGGTCCAAATCTGGGGTTGAGGATGGAGTCTTTTTCTAAACAAAAATAGCTCTAGTTTGAGCTAATACCGGGTGTCAAATTTATTTGTAATTTTATGTGCATTTCATTTATATAGAAACATTTTATTTTATAAAATGCAATCAATTTTATTTTAAAACTGACTGATGTGAACATATTTTTTGTGTATCACTATCGGAGGTGTCGGAATTGTATACTGGTACACAATTTTGGATGATAATTATCATAAAAATAATAAAAACATAAAAAAATTCTACAACGTGAGCATTTTATAAATGAATTGTTCGAACAACTGATTTTCTTTGTCTAATATCATCTGGAAAACAAATACCATCTACATTTTCATAAACGCTTCTTTCGTTTGTTAACTTTGCAACAAACCAAGAGTACTGTAACGTATTCTTAAAATTCGGCGCCGAAAGTTGATTGTGAATAAGTGAATGGATCTTCAAAGCATCTATCTGCTCGCGTGTTTAAATGACTATTTTTTTGTAAGCTTTCAACACAATTTTGTAACCTTTTAATGAAATTTTTTACTTGACGGCAGAAGTACACATCACGAGGTTGACAGTATGGGGTACAATGAGGTGGAATTACTTCAACAGTAGAAGAACAGGTGCCGTCGTCATTTGTAAAAACATTATTAAAGTGTGCTGGATCTACTTAACTACATAACAGGCTGGATGGCTACACCAAAACTTTTTCTACTTTTTAATAATCAACAATTAAAATTCGAGTAGAAATTATCACTGCCAATAAGCATACAATTAACATAACTACATAAATATGAATTTTATTAAAGTAAGTTTATGAACAAAATCCGATTGTAAGCGAAGTATTTTTACTAATAAAAATATATAAATAAATACATAAAAAGGATACATAAAAAAAAAGTGTAATCGATTTCCCCGGGCATCGAACACAAAAACACGGCGCGAAGAGCCGACAACTTACCGCCCAAGCTACCGATTGGCTTGTAGAGGGCGTTGTGTTTTAAGCTCATATATAATATGCAAAATCTTTAAAAATTCGTATCGCCGAAAATAAGCTGCATTGGCATGAATGCCGAGACACGTATTTCCTTATTTTGTCTCTACTTTCATCAAAAAATTTCATCAAAATCGGTGGGACACTCACTGTGGGTTCTCCTTGTAAGTCAATCGTGTTTTCCTCTAAGTGCGGAAATAGCTGGAACTCTAACATATGTGATATGTGTTGGGACGCAAAACGCTTTTTCTTGCTCAGATGTATTTTTTGTTATAGCGATAGTAGCGCCACCACAACTTCAGTAGCGCTATCGGCCAAGGGGTGTTTGAAAATGTTTTCATTTTTCTTCATTTTAAGCCCATTCTGGTGAGTGTGTTTAAAAATGAGTTTATTGTAGTATTTTAAAATACCATACATCATTTTGAATAACCCTGCATATGTGTGTGTATATATATGAATGAAATAAACATTAATTTTGATAGACATATGCAGGGTGTCCCTTTACCAACTGATCAAATAAAAAAAAATAGAAACTGTGCGTTTATAAAATATAAACATTCCATTGAGAAAAAACCTATATAGTCATGGTCAGAAATATTTAGTTTCCATATGGTAGCACTTTTCATTCGTCACCTTATCAATGCCATAATCTGACGATTAATTGCATTTATTTCAGAAACTATTATGGATACTGCCGTAATTTTTTTTTCACTTTTTTCCTAAAGCCACAATGATGGCTTCATGTTTTTTTACCAAAAAGGTGTCAATTTGAGAGTGTCAATTAAATGTTATAAAAAAAATTAAGCTCTTAAAAAAATAGCTGTTATGTAGTTTGTTTTTTTTTAGTCCTAGCTCAAAAAGTCACTCTATTAAGAATACATTTTTCTTGGATATTAGAAAACTGCTTTACAAATGGGTAAAAGTTTTATACTTTTCTTTTACTTTTAGTTTTATTAACATTCAAATATAATACATTTGTAGGTGAATTGAATCATTTTTTTTTTTTATTTAGCAATAAAATGTATTTACCATTGCATTCTTTTCCCCCATTATATATCTTAAACAGTAAAAAAAAACTTTAAAATATAAAACCGTATATACTGTCTCACCTTGTTTCGGTGCAGAATGATCCTTGCTGTTCTTGCACCATAAAAATACCTTTATGTATAGTTTTATCTTATTTTGCGGAGAATGACCCTGTCTGTCTTTGCACCATAAGAATACAACCAACCAACCTACTAGCCATAAAAATACAAGCAACCAACCTTTAAATAAAAAAAAGAAACAAATATATCTGTGCTTAAAGGCATAATGGGCCCTGCGAATACCTGTTTTTGAGTGTTAATAAAACCAAATTTGAATCAAAATTGATCCTTGAATGTTATTGCTTTTGGGTACTTTTGTATTGAAGATGAAGTCATGGATCAAGTTCTTTGAGAGTAAAAGGATGACATGACAGGGAAATGTAAAATATATCATTTCATATGCGAAAAATAAAGTTTTCTGGATTGATTAAAAAGTAAAATAGATAGAATTTCTGAACTTTTACCAGTTTGTGAAACGGGTTAAGTAGTTTTTCTAATATCTAGGAAAAGTGCATCCTTAATAAGGAATTTTTAAATTAAGACTAAAAAATGAAAATTATATCTAATTTTGATGTTTTTTTTAAGAGTTTAAGTTTTTTACTGAACTTAAACTCTTAAAGTGCCCCCCTCCCCTTTTTTTAACAAAGCATGGAACCATTATTGGACTTCAGGGGAAAAAATGACAATATCTATAATAGTTCATGAGATAGATATAATTAACCGCCAGGATATGATATTAAAAAGATGACGAATGAAAAGGCCCTTCGGTGACACATTGTGGTGACACGTTCACCTAGTGTGCCACTAATCTGGATTCGACTCTCAACAATGCAAAAAGAACGCTTACTTAGAGATCTCATAAAAGAGTGCACTGCTCACTGTAGTCCGGGGTTTGGGTCCCCAGGCTTTAAGAGGTTCGGATTCCTCGGAAAACTGTAGGTCCCGGCGCAGCATGACCACTGTAGTCTTTGAGCCGTAAAACCAAAAAACAGATGAATGAAAAGTGTTAACATTTGGAAACCAAGCATTTCCAGCCATGACTGTGGGTGTTTTGTTTTTTTTCTTCGATAAAATGCACCATAGTTGCTACCCTTTCTTTTAATCAGTTGGTAGGATGATATCCCGTATATATACAATAAAGCGTCTCTAAATGACCACTTTTTCTTGAAATAGATTTTTTACCCTATAAACCCAATGCTAAACCTACCTCCATTCAGAGACCATCACAGCTATTCCCCCTCTAAAACAACATTTTGTAAACTAAGCAGGGGGAAATGTCACTTTCTGTTTATCTTCTTACCTGAAAATAAGTAAACAATTTAGCAGCGATTTTCCCCTTTCAGTGTTTATCATTATTAAAGAACAAAATAATTGAAATTTTAAATTCTTCTGCTTTAACACTCCAGACTTTCAACTCAATTTTGATGAAGAACCGTCATCAGAACTCTCATTGAAAAATTTCTTGTTCTCTGGTCTCAGTAAGCACTCAAGGAAATGAATAGGTTAATGGAAACTTCAGTATGTGTTGAAGACAATAAAATACTTCATTTTTATTTATTTTTTTAATTTCATAACTGTTTTGAAAAAAAAAAGTAACTTCAAAACAAACTACTATTTATTTTTTTTTTTTTTAAAAGTTAAAAATTCCAAAGCTAACAATTAGATTTGCAAGTTACTAAAATGTATTTTTTAATTTTATATTTTGTGTGCTAATGTGACAAATTTTGCCATTTATGCATGTAAATTCAATACTTCTCTGTTAATGTTCATCCCCTCCATATCCCCTCATTAAGTGACCACCCCTCTGAGTGACTACTTTTTCATGGAACCTAGGGTGGTCACGTAGGGGAGGTTTTAATGTGTATATGATTTTTTAGAAATAGATTCATAATTAATTAAAAAGATAAAGAACATACAGTATGTAAAACATGGTTTTTATTCATTGTAGGATATGATTGAAGAAATATGTTAAAAAAGCAATTTGCACTTCCCATGTAAAAAATCCTCCTGGGAATGATAAAAAATCATTAGCAATGATTGAGAGTATTTTTGATGCTAATTATGAATACGTAAAGGTTTTGACTGTGCGATGTCGGGATGTGACTTTTTTCGGGACTTCAAATTGCAATAGGAGTCCATGGAAGAAATGTGTTTCTATAATTTCTACCAAAATGACCACAGTGATCTCAGTTTTATTTTAGACATGAAACTAGAACCATACTACATCTAATACACTCATATTAATGTACAGGAAGTGTCAGGAGCACAATTAAATTCAACTTTAAAAATGTGTTAACTTGTTACCACACTGCGCTACTGCAGGGCCAATGTGTTCGCCTAGTGCGCCGTTAATCCGGGTTCGACTCCCAGCAGTGCAAAAAGAACGCTTACTCAGAGATCTCATAAAGATCGCACTGCTCACTGTAGTCCGGGGTTTGGTTCCCTAGGCCTTAAGAGGTTCGGATTCCTCGGAAAACAGTAGGTCCCGGCGCAGCATGACCACTGTAGTCTTTGAGCCGTAAAACCACAGACAGAGTTTTAACTTACTTTTTTTACATTTAATTTGAACATGTTTCTGATACTTTCTGGGCATCGTATTAGGTGTGGCATAGCTTCTAGTTCCTTGTCCAAAAATAGAATTAAGAAATAAAATACAGGGTACCAGGGAGGAAATTACATAAAAAGGTTAAACACTGGTAAAATAGCAATGAAAAAGATCACTCAAGCTTTCGGACGCATCAGCAGCAGTCCTTCATCAGGAGTAATGACGATGTTATGTTTCTGTCTCTTTTTATACTTGAAATTTCTGGAAAACCCTTCATCAGAGTAGTCCCGCAGAATGGGAAAACCCAATGAGAACCAATGGGAGGCCTCCAATAGAATCATGGAAGAACCCCAATAGGGACCAATGAGAAACCCATACTGCAGGCTACCTAATTTGGAGGTGTCTCATACATTTCAGAGTAAGAGTTGTTTATAAGTTTCTGGAAGTGGTTGTGATGTATTAATGGCTTTCCCGTGTAGTTTGTAAGTTTCCCAAGATTCTAAGAAGAGTCTACTATTCTCGTTTGTGATGTGACGGTGTAGTATTTTTGTTGAGTTCCAGTCGGGTTTGTGTTCATGTTGTAAAGCGTGTTCTGCCAGACGTGAGGCTATGTCTCCTTTCGCGAGTGCTTGTTTGTGTTCTTTTTTTCTTGTTTTGATCATTCCTTTTGTTTATCCTATGTAATGTTTGTTGCAGTCTTTGCATGGTATTTGGTATATGGCACCTGTGAGATCTTCTGTTAGAACTGGGTCTTTAACTTTTTGTAAGTTGTTTGCGAAGTGTTGTGACAGGGGAATAGAATGTTGGATATTTGCCTCTTTAAGGATGCGAGAGATTGTTTCAGAAATGCCGTGAATATATGGAATGGATATGTGGTGTGAGAGGTATTGTTTAAAGATGTACGATTGGGTCTACAGTTTCTGAGAATGAATCGTTTAGGGTATCCATTATTTTTAAGTGCCGTGTGTATGTGTTTTGTTTCTGTGTTTGAAAGTGTTTCATTACTGCAGTGAGAATTCGCTCTAAGACTAATGTTTTAACAACGGAAGCTTTGTGGCATGTTGGATGATGTGATTTAAAATCGAGATATCTGTATGTGTGGGTTTACGGTAAACCGAGGTGAAGATTGAGTTATTGTGAGATCTGTGTACAATAACGTCTAGGAAAGGGAGTTTATTATTCTGTTCTGTTTCGTATGTGAATTTTATATGTGAGTTTAAGTTATTAAGGTAATGGAAGAAGCTTTGGAGTGTATTAGTTTTAAGTACAACAAACGTATCGTCGACGTATCTTTTCCAGAATTTAATGTTAAAATTCGGTGAAGACAAAGCAGTTTCCTCAAATGACTCTACAACCAAGTTAGCTACAACACTTGAGACCGGAGATCCCATGGCAGTGCCAAAATCTTGTCTATATATAGAACCATTTGAGGAGAAAACAGCAGAGTCCAGACAAAATTTCAACAATGAGCAGATGTCGTGAGGTGATAGTGAAGAGTGTTCATGTAGAGTAGTATCATTGTGGAGGCGTGTAAGTTCGGTGTCGATGGCAAGTGATGTGGGAATGCAAGTGAAGAGAGAAATTACATCGAATGAGACCATTAGGTCGTCGTCGTCAAGTTGAAGGTTATTTAAAGAGATACATAAGGATTGGCTAGTAGAAACAGTGTAGTCGTTATTACCGATTACAGGAGAGAGTAGACGTACAAAATGTTTTGATAGGTTATATGTAGGAGAGCTGCAGAAACTAACTATTGGTCAGAGAGTAATACTTTGTTTATGAATTTTAGGTAATCCGTAGAAGGATGGTAAGCGGCCGGAAGTGCATTTTAAATAATCTTCACTTACACTTAACTTTACTCACACTTAAATTTCGCTCGCACTTAATTTCACTCGCGCTTAACTCACACTTAACAACATTCACTCTTAACTTCAGTTGCACTTCGCTTCACTAATATTTAAATTTCACGCCCTCTCAATTTCACTCACACTTAAACTCACTCACGCTTAAACTTCACTCGCGCTTAAACTTCACTCGCGCTTAAACTTCACTCGCACTTAAACTTACTCACTCTTAACTTCACCATGTTTAATTTTATTCGTTTACACTGTGGTCGGGAAACGCTTCAAATAGTTCGTAAATACATCAAAACACACATTAAAGTTATCCGTTTTAAAGAACATCTTCACTTTAATCACACCTGTAAAAAGGAATTTCTTATCCCTTTCAAACTTAAAGTTAAACCTCTTGTAAATTCAGCCCTTGGACATTGCATCGCACATAACATAAGTCTTAAATTTCTTTCCGCTAGAATTTCTCTCTGTCACTGCATTCTTACTCAGCTTCAAAATGAAATATTCTTTCTTACTTCCCTTCTAAATACTAAACTTGATTTTCTTACCATGCTCCTAGTTAAATCCGCTACTCGCTCACAAGAATCTAAAATCCAAGAACATATTCGTCTTACTCATTCACGTAAACTTAACAACCTTAGACCTTCTATTTCAAAACAGTCAAAACTCCTTACAAAAAACTGGATACTAAATCTTTCAAATAAAAATCTCACACCACAACAGCAATTCGTACTATCACTCGGCCTAAATTTCTCACCTGCTCCACTTAAAATTCCTACACCACAGATTCTCGCTTCCATAGAAAATGCCCTACAAAATACTCACACTGACGAACGCGTTGCAGCTGATAAAGGCCGTACTACAGTCGTCTTAAATCGTCAAGACTACTTAAATAAAATTACTACACTCTTATCTGATACAAATACATACACCTGCATCACAAAAGACCCTACACAAACAATTCAATCCAAAATGAACTCTCTCCTTCTAAAACTCGATAAATCTAAAAAACTTACATTTAATCTCTACGACTCTTTAAAATGCACTTCCGGCCGCTTACCATCCTTCTACGGATTACCTAAAATTTATAAACAAAATATTCCTCTTAAAACTATAGTTAGTTTCTGCAGCTCTCCTACATATAACCTATCAAAATATATTGCACGTCTACTCTCTACTATAATCGGTAATAATGACTACACTGTTTCTACTAGCCAATCCTTCTGCACCTCTTTAAATAACCTACAACTTGACGACGACGACCTCATGGTCTCATTCGATGTAATTTCTCTCTTCACTTGCATTCCCACATCACTTGCAATCGACACCGCACTTACACGCCTCCAAAATGACACAACACTACATGAACGCACTTCACTAACACCTCACGACATCTGCACATTGTTGAAATTTTGTCTGGACTCTGCTGTGTTCACCTCAAATGGTTCTATCTATAGACAAGTTTTTGGCACTGCCATGGGATCTCCGGTCTCAAGTGTTGTAGCTAACTTGGTTATGGAGTCATTTGAGGAAACTGCTTTGTCTTCACCGAATTTTAACATTAAATTCTGGAAAAGATACGTCGACGACACATTTGTTGTACTTAAAACTAATACACTCCAAAGCTTCTTCCATTACCTTAATAACTTAAACTCACATATAAAATTCACATACGAAACAGAACAGAACAATAAACTCCCTTTCCTAGACGTTCTTGTACACAGATCTCACGATAACTCTATCTTCACCTCAGTTTACCGTAAACCCACACATACAGACAGATATCTCGATTTTAAATCGCATCATCCAACATGCCACAAAGCTTCCGTTGTTAAAACATTAAGTCTTAGAGCGAATTCTCACTGCAGTAATGAAACACTTTCAAACACAGAAACAAAACACATACACACGGCACTTAAAAATAATGGATACCCTAAACGATTCATTCTCAGAAACTGTAGACCCAATAGTACATCTTTAAACAATACATCTCACACCCGCATATCCATTCCATATATTCACGGCATTTCCGAAACAATCTCTCGCATCCTCAAGGAAGCAAATATCAAAACATTCTATTCCCCTGTCACAACACTTCGCAAACAACTTACAAAAGTTAAAGACCCAGTTCCACCAGAAGATCTCACAGGCGCCATATACCAAATACCATGCAAAGACTGCAACAAACATTACATAGGACAAACAAAAAGAATGATCAAAACAAGAAGAAAAGAACACAAACAAGCACTCGCGAAAGGAGACATAGCCTCACGTCTGGCAGAACACGCTTTACAACACGGACACGAACCCGACTGGGACTCAACAAAAATACTACACCGGCACATCACAAACAAGAATAGTAGACTCTTCTTAGAATCTTGGGAAACTTACAAACTACACGGGAAAGCCATTAATACATCACAACCACTTCCAGAAACTTATAAACAACTCTTACTCTGAAATGTATGAGACATCCCCAAATTAGGTAACCCGCAGTGTGGGTTTCTCATTGGTCCCTATTGGGGTTCTTCCATGATTCTATTGGAGGCCTCCCATTGGTTCTCATTGGGTTTTTCCATTCTGCGGGACTACTCTGATGAAGGGTTTTCCAGAAATTTCAAGTATAAAAAAGAGACAGAAACATAACATCGTCATTACTCCTGATGAAGGACTGCTGCTGATGCGTCCGAAAGCTTGAGTGATCTTTTTCATTGCTATTTTACCAGTGTTTAACCTTTTTATGTAATTCCTCTTTGGTACCCTGTATTTTATTTCTAACCTCTGTATATATTACATTTCAAGGAC
>QLNU02015360.1:311811853-311827452 GCA_006491805.2 Dysdera silvatica
TAAATCCCTCTACAACGATAATTTTTCTCGGTCCGTATAATAGTGTTGTAGAGAGGTTTTACTGTATAATGAACCCTCCCTATAACAATAACTCCCTCTACAAAGATAATATTTCTCGGTCCGTATAATATTGTTATAGAGAGGTTTTACTGTATTTCATTTACATGTGTTATCAACGGTCATTGGTGATTCATGACATGCAGCTTCTTATTTAGTGCATCTCATTAACATAAATCTTTTTCCGTCATTAAACTCCTATTTTTTCGAATAATTACATTTCTGTATCTTGCATACACAATTCCCCCCTTTTTTTTTTTAGTCAGATAAAAATTTCCCAACAACAAACTACTTTAGAACAGCTTCCGGTAACAGTACAGATGTATCCACTGCTTTGTCGCCAACTCGTCTCCAAAACTGATGCTATACTCTTAAAACAGACAGAAGATCTTGTGGAGAGTAAAAAATGTGCATGTGCATGGAGTAGTTGTATTTTAGTGTCCATTCAGCCGTTTTGTGTTGGGTGTGTTTTGTGGTGATAGGATGAGTGAATGTTTAAGTTTCATTTTCACGGATTGGAATTGGAAGTATGTGTGGAACGAAGGAGCTACGGGAGTTGGAGAAGATGTCAGAGGAGGTATGGGGGAATGTAGAGCATGGCAATGTCAGCGATGAAAAGCTGTTAGACTCGTACTTTACAGAGTATATGTGGAGGCGACGTCAGAAAGACAAAGTGAAAGAAATGTTTCCAAAAGCCGCAAAAATGCAGATGCTTAAAGACAGAAGTTTTTTACGCAAAAGGTTAAACACTGGTAAAATAGCAATGAAAAAGGTCACTCAAGCTTTCGGACGCATCAGCAGCAGTCCTTCATCAGGAGTAATGACGATGTTATGTTTCTGTCTCTTTTTTATACTGAAATTTCTGGAAAAACCCTTCATCAGAGTAGTCGCGCAGAATGGGAAAACCCAATGAGAACCAATGGGAGGCCTCCAATAGAATCATGGAAGAACCCCAATAGGGACCAATGAGAAACCCACACCGCGGGCTATCTAATTTGGAGGTGTCCCATACATTTCAGAGTAAGAGTTGTTTATAAGTTTCTGGAAGTGGTTGTGATGTATTAATGGCTTTCCCGTGTAGTTTGTAAGTTTCCCAAGATTCTAAGAAGAGTCTACTATTCTTGTTTGTGATGTGACGGTGTAGTATTTTTGTTGAGTCCCAGTCGGGTTCGTGTCCGTGTTGTAAAGCGTGTTCTGCCAGACGTGAGGCTATGTCTCCTTTCGCGAGTGCTTGTTTGTGTTCTTTTTTTCTTGTTTTGATCATTCTTTTTGTTTGTCCTATGTAATGTTTGTTGCAGTCTTTGCATGGTATTTGGTATATTGCGCCTGTGAGATCTTCTGGTGGAACTGGGTCTTTAACTTTTGTAAGTTGTTTGCGAAGTGTTGTGACAGGAGAATAGAATGTATGGATATTTGCCTCTTTAAGGATGCGAGAGATTGTTTCGGAAATGCCGTGAATATATGGAATAGATATGCGGGTGTGAGATGTATTGTTTAAAGATGTACTATTGGGTCTACAGTTTCTGAGAATGAATCGTTTAGGGTATCCATTATTTTTAAGTGCCGTGTGTATGTGTTTTGTTTCTGTGTTTGAAAGTGTTTCATTACTGCAGTGAGAATTCGCTCTAAGACTTAATGTTTTAACAACGGAAGCTTTGTGGCATGTTGGATGATGCGATTTAAAATCGAGATATCTGTCTGTATGTGTGGGTTTACGGTAAACTGAGGTGAAGATTGAGTTATCGTGAGATCTGTGTACAAGAACGTCTAGGAAAGGGAGTTTATTGTTCTGTTCTGTTTCGTATGTGAATTTTATATGTGAGTTTAAGTTATTAAGGTAATGGAAGAAGCTTTGGAGTGTATTAGTTTTAAGTATAACAAACGTGTCGTCGCCGTATCTTTTCCAGAATTTAATGTTAAAATTCGGTGAAGACAAGGCAGTTTCCTCAAATGACTCCATAACCAAGTTAGCCACAACACTTGAGACCGGGGATCCCATGGCAGTGCCAAAAACTTGTCTATAGATAGAACCATTTGAGGAGAACACAGCAGAGTCCAGACAAAATTTCAACAATGTGCAGATGTGTCGAGGTGTTAGTGAAGTGCGTTCATGTAGTGTTGTGTCATTTTGGAGGCGTGTAAGTGCGGTGTCGATTGCAAGGGAATGCAAGTGAAGAGAGAAATTACATCGAATGAGACTATGAGGTTGTCGTTGTTAAGTTGTATGTTATTTAAAGAGGTGCATAAGGATTGGCTAGTAGAAACAGTGTAGTCGTTATTACCGATTGTAGGAGAGATTAGACGTGAGAGGTGTTGTGACAAGTTATATGTAGGAGAGCTGCACAAGCTAACTATTGGTCTGAGAGGAATATTTTGTTTATGAATTTTAGGTAATCCGTAGAAGGATGGTAAGCGGCCAGAAGTGCATTTTAAAGAGTCGTAGAGATTAAATGTAAGTTTTTTAGATTTATAGAGTTTTAGAAGGAGAGAGTTCATTTTGGATTGAATTGTTTGTGTAGGGTCTTTTATGATGCGGGTGTATGTATTTGTATCAGATAAGAGTGTAGAAATTTTATGTAAGTTGTCTGGACGATTTAAGACGACTGTAGTACGGCCTTTATCAGCTGGCAGTATGACAAGGTCCTTATCGTTCCGTAGCTCCCGGAGGGCAACCCTTTGCATAGGCGTTAGGTTGTCCCCAGGGAGTTTTGGACGCCGAAGGAGTCCTGCCACTCTGCAGCGGGTATCAGCTGCAACACGTTCGTCGGTGTGAGTATTTTGTAGAGCATTTTCTGTGAAAGCGAGAATCTGTGGTATAGGAATTTTAAGTGGAACAGGTGAGAAATTTAGTGTGAGCTCAAGTGTTGTGGCCAACTTGGTTATGGAGTCATTTGAGGAAACTGCTTTGTCTTCACCGAATTTTAACATTAAATTCTGGAAAAGATACGTCGACATTACGTTTGTTATACTTAAAACTAATACGCTCTGGCTTCTTCAATTACCTTAATAACTTAAACTCACATATAAAATTCACATACGAAACAGAACAGAACAATAAACTCCCTTTCCTAGACGTTCTTGCACACAGATCTCACGATAACTCAATCTTCACCTCAGTTTACCGTAAACCCACACATATAGACAGATATCTCAATTTAAATCACATCATCCAACATGCCACAAAGCTTCCGTTGTTAAAACAGTAAGTCTTAGAGCGAATTCTCACTGCAGTAATGAAACACTTTCAAACACAGAAACAAAACATACACACGGCACTTAAAAATAATGGATACCCTAAACGATTCATTCTCAGAAACTGTAGACCCAATAGTACATCTTTAAACAATACATCTCACACCCGCATATCTATTCCATATATTCACGGCATTTCCGAAACAATCTCTCGCATCCTTAAAGAGGCAAATATCCAAACATTCTATTCCCCTGTCACAACACTTCGCAAACAACTTACAAAAGTTAAAGACCCAGTTCCACCAGAAGATCTCACAGGCGCCATATACCAAATACCATGCAAAGACTGCAACAAACATTACATAGGACAAACAAAAAGAATGATCAAAACAAGAAAAAAAGAACACAAACAAGCACTCGCGAAAGGAGACATAGCCTCACGTCTGGCAGAACACGCTTTACAACACGGACACGAACCCGACTGGGACTCAACAAAAATACTACACCGTCACATCACAAACAAGAATAGTAGACTCTTCTTAGAATCTTGGGAAACTTACAAACTACACGGGAAAGCCATTAATACATCACAACCACTTCCAGAAACTTATAAACAACTCTTACTCTGAAATGTATGAGACATCCCCAAATTAGGTAACCCGCAGTGTGGGTTTCTCATTGGTCCCTATTGGGGTTCTTCCATGATTCTATTGGAGGCCTCCCATTGGTTCTCATTGGGTTTTCCCATTCTGCGGGACTACTCTGATGAAGGGTTTTCCAGAAATTTCAAGTATAAAAAAGAGACAGAAACATAACATCGTCATTACTCCTGATGAAGGACTGCTGCTGATGCGTCCGAAAGCTTGAGTGATCTTTTTCATTGCTATTTTACCAGTGTTTAACCTTTTTATGTAATTTCCTCCCTGGTACCCTGTATTTTATTTCTATAACTGGGTACTACTTTGCAGTGTGTGGGCCAAAATTGCTTTATTTTAAAAATGTAAAGTATCCTAGAACAAAAAAGCTCTGGCAGGCTAAATATACGTGGATGGGAAACATTATTGTATAATAAATTTCCCCACGAAAAACTCACAAAAATCCCACCCCGGAGGCTTTTCTGTGTTGACCATTATTTGGTAATTGTGTTATCCCTGTGAAGGGTAATAATATCTTATATCCTAATATACGGAGAAAAAGAGCATTTGTTCTTGTCCTCGTTCGTCTAGTAGGTCAAGACACCGCGGGCTCAACGCGGGGACCCTGGTTCGAATCCAGAATGAGGACGGCGCCTCTTTTTCTCCAAAAACAATAAAGCTCTAGTTTGAGCTAAATATACGTGGGTGGCAAAAATTATTGTATAATAAATTCCCCCACGAAAAACTCACAAAAATCTCGCCCCGGAGGCTTTTCTGTGTTGACCATTATTTGGCAATTGTGTTATCCCTGTGAAGGGTAATAATATCTTACATCCTCATATACGGAGAAAAATGCGTTTGTTCTTATCTACATTCGTCTAGTAGGTCAAGACACCGCGTGCTCAATGCGGGGACCCTGGTTCGAGTCCAGGATGAGGACGGCGCCTCTTTTTCTCCAAATATAAAAAAAGCTCTAGTTTGAGCTAAATATACATGGGTGGCAAACATTATTCTATAAAAGTATCCTATTTAAAAAAAAAATTAATTGTTGTACTTTTGAAAGCAAACGCATAGCAGAATTGGGCGAATCAAAGATTTAAAATAAAGCAATGATAATATCAATCAGTAATATCTTATTACGTTTAAAAACGCTTTACAAAAAAAAAACTTCACCTATTTTAGTGCTTTAAATTTATCAAAATTTTGGTTAGAGTGTGGGGTTCAAACCCCCCTTAATGGGTGCCCATGCATGGGGCAATACCCCGTATAGTCCATATGGTTCCCATGGTCCTTGAAAAGTCCTTAAGTTTTTTTTTGCCAAGTCGAGGTACTTTAAAACTGTCAAAAATGTGGTTGGTCCTTGAAAAGCCCTTGAATTTTTCTCGATACCTTTTTTAAATTTTGGTCGAAAGGAAAAAAAAAATGTATTTCGCCTTATTTTTGGAACAAAGCCACTAGTGCTTCGAACAAACCACCTTCCTCCCTCACTCGCTGAGTGCAGCTGATACAAAGGCTGAAGAAAAAGATAGCTTTTGCTGGCAGTGTGCCAAGTTGAAAAGGAGCAACATAATTAAACACTAATTTTAATATTATACTTATAATGTCTTGCATTTTTAATTTTTATGTACATTGCGATTGACAATGTGAGGTCTTTGAAAAACGTCATTTGGTCCTTGAAAAGTCCTTGAATTTCATCAGGACAAAAGAGTGGGAACCATGATCCAGATAATCTGTTCCGACAATATTCCGGACTGTTTGTAACCCGACTAATCGAGCAACTAAATACACAAAAGTAATGGAGACACTACAGAACACGTAACCCAATGCTTTTTTCCTCTTGAAAAGAGTCAAAAGTCGTTTATGGTGGAGTTGTGACGTCTTACACTCCGTGACGTCACACGCGCATTGTCATTCAAAGTGGCTTTTTGGAGGAGCATTTTAACGTGCTTCATCATTCTATGTCTGATCGTTTGACGTCTTTTTTTTTGTGGAATTACGGTTGAAAATGAAAAGAAGTGTGATGGTGTGGATTATGAAAGAGAGATTAATTTCATCCGGGTATGAGTATCCAATATGCAAAGATCAGAGCTAGGCCTTGTTTGAATGACACTTTGTGGTGGTGTTGCGAGAAAGGCAGGAGAATGCACATGATAAGAAACGAAGGGAGGGAGGAAAAGAGTGGAGAAGAAACTGAGAGGGAAGATAGGGAGGGAGGTGATAGGGAAAGTAAGAGGGAGAAGGAAGGAAAAACCATAATCTACACTTCAAAGACCCACAGGACAACCTACAAATACGGTCGAGGGAACTTGGAGTAATGTAAAGTAAGAATTCCGGCGATCAAGAAGAAAAACAAATGTTAGTACCTCTTTTTTTCTTAACTTCACTGAATCGGGACGTCTGTGTTGTTAAGATGACATGATGTAAACAACATGGCAGAAAGGGAGTGTCACTGTTGCCATGCATGTTGGAAACACTTCGCACTAGATTCCGCTGGGGATGTGTTCTGCAGTAGCGCCAAAATAATAAATGGTTAAAAAAATTCTCCCTGTTTTTCAATAAAGTGCGATTAAAAAATTTAAACGTCTCTTAGTAATTTATATAAACCGAACACTGCAC
Source organism: Dysdera silvatica (assembly GCA_006491805.2). Taxonomy (NCBI): domain Eukaryota; kingdom Metazoa; phylum Arthropoda; class Arachnida; order Araneae; family Dysderidae; genus Dysdera; species Dysdera silvatica. The sequence continues at coordinate 311,818,354 of QLNU02015360.1, forward strand.
AGGTTAAATTAAATAACACTATTAATCAACCTTTATTGGCGTAGTGATGCCAGCGCCGATGTTATGGCGTGATTAGATGGTGAAACGTGAATGAAGTTTTTAAAAGTGTTCGTTCTTCAAAAAGAATGTCTTTTGTGTACAAATAAATTGAATATTTAATTGTTTTGTAAAGTTTTTATATTGTTGTATTTTATGATAAAAATTTAGTTTAAAATACAATTCCTTAGCATCACTACCGCCTTTCCAACTAACGAGCCGTCACTAAGCATTACGAATAATTTAATCATCCTTTAGTAACAAGTTTTGCTTGAAATTTGTTTGTTTTTCAAAGCAGTCACTCACACAATAGAAATACATGAAAGATGTCAGGTTTTGCCTCATATCCGCTGTAGGGCCTGCAGGACTACAATGAAACATTATTTGTGGCTCTGTAATGACACAATGGTAGCATGCTGTTAATTTGTATTTCACTCCAAACGGTGTAAAAAAAAGCTTACTCACTATATAGTCCATGGATTGGTTTCCTAGGTCTTGGGAAGTTTGGATTCCTTCAAAAAATATATACACAGTTTGGTTCCTTCGACAGCAGAGGTTAAAAATTCCTTGGGAAATTATAGGCCCCGGTGGAACATGTTTACTGTTTTAAAACAGTAAAAACAATCATTTGCTTATGTTGCCATTAAGTTTTTGTATGAAAGTTTTCACACAAATCAAGCGAGTTGTTTTATACAATTTCACTCTATGCAGCCTATAATCATGAGCGTTACCCATTGCTACTAAATAAAGGTTTCTTAGTTCCCAGTGGATTAAATTAACAGCTGAGATTAAATCTATAGCTTAATGTGATATCTGAACCAAAATATATGTACACACGACCAAACTTACCGACAGTGGAATCCATCATAATATACAAAAGCCATGATTGCTACCTTATAATGATTATGTGCTCTAGCATACATAGGCGTAGTCAGGGGATGGTTTTGTAGGTTATAACCCCCATTGCAATGGAATTTTGTATATTTAACATGTGCGTTATAGCTTTGTAACTCTTCCCTCATTGAGTCTATAACCCCCCGTTACGAAAGTTCTAGCTACGCCTATGCTAGCATAGTGTTTCTTAACTGCCGGGCCACGACATCAATTATACCGAGCCGTGAATGGTTCTCCTGAAATTTGTCGTTTTCCGAAAATTTTTCATAAATAAATATTTTATCATGGAAATATTTTGAAGAGAATAATAGTCGTGAACACGCTGAAAAGCTCAGACCCAGAACGCCTAAATAATATCTGCAGCAAATGCCCGTGACCAAGCTTTGCATTTTTAAATATGTAAGTATTTATGGATGATTGAGAATTTTTAGACATCAAAACCTTTTAGCATTTGAAAAAGGGTATATCGCACATTATGACCGGACATAAAAAGTGCCTACAAGCCCATAATAATATATGGTGCATCAATTACTACCCCTGATGATCATGTTAACCTCCAATTTAATTTAAATATCATTTCTGATTGGTCTAGGTCTTGGTCCCTACCTCTTAACCCTACTAAATCGGCATTCTACCCATTCATCGTAAACGTAACCCTGCGCTTTTCACTTACAATCTAGACAACACTCCGATCACTCCTGTTGAATCATTTAAATATCTTAGTCTCACTTTTACTTCTGATCTCCGTTGGAATTTCCACATTTCCACAATTATAAATAAGGCCAGATCTAAACTTTACTACCTTCGAGGACAACTTAAACATCCTACAACTCGAATCCGTCTCTTGTGCTATAGAAGTTTCATTTCGCCAACCTTGACATATGGAGATGAGATTTGGGACCCTCACTAAATAAATAACATCACCAAACTAGAATCCATCCAAAATTTAGTTACGCGATTTATATGCAATTCCTGGTCACCACGTCAATCTATTTCATCACTTAAACAAGATCCTGGACTTACCCCCTTGACTACTAACCATAAACTTCATCGTCTAACATTTCTTTTTAAAATGCACCATAAACTAACACCTCCTTTCAGTAACCCAATACTTACCTACGCCTCTTACATTTCAGACCGCCTTGACCACTCCTTCAAATTGCTTCCCATCTATGTCAGTTCAGACACTTACAAATTTAGTTTCTTCCCGAATACTATCCGAGACTGGAATGCCCTGGATCCTGAAATTACTTGCGCCTCATCATTGTATGCATTCATTCAAAAACTTTCACGTATTTGATATATTTTGTTTTTATTTTAATATTGTTTATATTATTATTATTAACTGTATTCCCCCTGGTCTTTTTTGTTCACGTCTGCCTCCAGCCTAGGTTAACCAAGCCAATGCTGTATTTTGAAATAAATAGATCATCTATTTTTAAAGCTGAATGAAATAGCATCAGTTACAAATGCTAGAAACCAATCATCAAAGTGTATGTTAATAGGAGTGTACTGATCCTCTCTATATATGTAACTGCACCATAATTATTCACGCTTATGGTAGTTTATTATAGGAAATTTAAAAATTTGAAAGGTATTTACGAGTAAATTTGTTAGGAAACAGGCCCTCATCTCGTAAAAAAAAATTATCATGCCGCAGCTTCATAAAGGTTCGGCACGATACTCTAGCACAGCGGTTCTTCAATTGTGATTCGCGGGACCCTACCAGGGGGTCGGTGAGATCCTTCCACTTTTCCATAAAGGTTCAGAAAAATACTAAAACAAGAGCAATTACTCTTTAATGCTAAGAATAAATTATGAGGGAACGAAAAATTCCTTCCTTAAATGGTGAAAATCAACGATGAAACACTAGAAATAAATATTCATGATGTAAATTCCGAGTTTTAAACTGATGCGCCGTGGTTTGTCGATGTCACCGCCAATTTCGTTGTTTTGTGCGCATGCGTTAGCGCCATATCGTCTCATCGCTTGGCCTGGACAATTTCCCTGCATCGTGAGAACCTGAAACTCCTATGAACAGGCTGACCTGTCCGGCATTTTGGATCAGATGCATTTTAACACTAAATAGTTTAGATTACCCCATTTGGCACATTATCGCTAACGAATGTCGCCGCAGTTTCCATCTGAACATGTTTTTTTTTTTTCGTATTTTAATTTTAATTTCAATGTTGAAGAAAGACACAAAATAAATATAAAATCATTTTGTTTACTTGTTTTGACAAATACTCCTGTTGTAGGAGCTCTATTTTTGACAACAAAAAGATACATAAACCTAAGCCAAAAATTAACATGTCGAATTTTTGACTGAAGTTTGTTTAATTGAAGTTTATAAAAGCGGAAAAGAAATGAAATTGTCAAAAATTTTAACAATTTCAGGGACTAAAACTACAAATAAAATTTTTAAAACCTTCAATTCCGATTGTTAAATTCCAATTCCATAGTTTTTTATTGAAATTTCAACATCTTACAATTTTTATATCCAATATTTTTTTTAAATCAAATATTTTGGTTATTGCTTTTCATTCTAATATTTTGTATTATTGAATAATAAGAATACATGGATGAAATTCACATATTCTTATTAGTGTTTGTTATTTCCTGAAAAAGAAAACAGGAGTTTGATCTGTCAGCCACAGGCCAATCAAAACGTGCCTGAGTCCACATTTGATGACAAAAGATTTCCTTATAAACCTTCAGAATATGTAGCCAATATACACAAACAGGCACGTGCCAACAGGGGGGCAAGGTTTCCCCCCAAGCTAGGAGGAGGGGCAAAAGGCATATTTCCCCCCCTCTACTATCGAGTAATACTATTAAAATTTTAACTTCAAAAATAACAATTAACATTTCCACTAATGTAGCACAGATGAAACAAATTTAGATTCTAATTTCAGTTCCTGTTAATAGATGTTGGCACCATACCGTCAATAATACTATTTTACATTGCCCCCTGGCGTATCTATTGTTTAAAAAAAAATATATATATATATAGCGTCTCTTTACCTGTACATTTTTTTTCAGTCTTTGTGAAACTATCGATCTTAAACATGACGTTCTGCGAAATCAGTAAGCTTATAAATCGTTCAATTGTTTGTTATTAATTTTATTTTAACTATTTAATTAACATATATTGAGCAATTAATTTAACTAATTAACATTTTATAATAACTGTTGGGGATTTGTTGCAACAGATGGCAGCCCTAGTTTGTGGCCGTAAACGGTCTCTCGCCCCCCCTTTTCAAAATGTTGACACATCCCTATACGCAAATAAACCCTTTTGTTAAAATCTAACATTTAACTGTGTAAATTGTAATGCTTTAAATTATTTCGTAGGCTTAATAAAAAGCTTTTGAATAATCTGAATATTCTAATAGAGCAGAGTTTCTTAGCTGAATAAAGAACTAGTAAAAAGTTAAATTTTCCACTCCCTTCCACATGTTTGTTTTTTTTTTATAATAAATTTATGTAAAAAAACCTGGTACCCATTACTGTCTATCCCGAGGATTGTTAAAATCAATGCATGATATTTTGCCCTTTCTAAATAGAAATAAAAAAGGATTTAAAATGTCCCTCCCTGAACAATTAGTTACCACAGAAGGACCCTGAAGACAACCTCAAACCGAAACTCAAACGCGCCAGGTAAATAAAAAATAATTAAATTATATTTATAATTATTACACATTATTTATAATTTTACTCGGAGGGCTTTTTACCCATAGCCGTTTTGGCGCAATCTAAAATTAACGTTCCTAAACTTTTATTCGGCACAATAATAAATCTTGTTAGAACAAAAAGTTTTGTTTTAAAGTTTTCGTAAAAAAACAGATATATATCATTTAAATTACTATTATTGACAAAAGGTTAATACATGATTTATAACTATAATTAATACCAGAGTGTAAAAATTTCTATGTTATAATTATGGCAACCATGTACCGGAGAAATTTCACATTGAAAACGTATTTTTGCCTCAAATATGTATTGTAAATATAATTTTATTTTTTGTAACAAGTTTATAACACCACGATAAAATAAAACTGATTCAGCACTTCAAATAATAGTCTTCCAGGTAACCAAAATGCTCTTTTGCGATTTAAAATCCATCTTTTTTTTTTCTTTCATAGTTTACGGGGAACCTAAACAATCTGAAACGTTCTTCGGAACAGTTCGAACTATTCATTGCAACACAAGCGAACATTTAGACAAAACAAGAAAAGGAAAACGGCAGAAAGGATATACAAATAACACAAGAAAGCACCAAAAACCATGCATTTACAATACGTTCGGTGTTGCCAATCCGATCCAAAATGCCTGACGAGTCAGCTCCCCTTTACAGGAGCCTTAGCGAAACCGGGTATCATAAAACTCTGCATGTGCACAAAGAAACATCGGAATCGGCGGCATGACAAGAGCAAACCGCTCGTATGGTTTCTACCAGTTCACACCGTCAACTGACGGTGTGAAACCGGGGCACTGACAGGACGATGTGAAATCATCGGCGTTTGCATTGACGCATCAGTGCAAAGGCCGATGGTTCATAAGTTTTTTTTATATGCATGCGTGATTTTCTGCCACGTGACTACTTTTCGATGCCGTGATATTAGAACATTGAGGTATGCAGGGGGGTGTTGATGGGGGTTGTAACCCCCATTGCAATGAAATTTTGTATATTTAACATAGGAATATGTGAGTTGTAGCTCTGTAACCCTCCATTACGAACTTTCTGCGTACGCCTATGTATTAGAATGTGCTGTAGTAGTGGCGAATTCATAGGGGGTGCAGAATTAGGAAAATTTCCCCTCCCAGATCCATAAGCATGTGAAAGAAAATTGCCTAAGGTCGATATTTAAATTTAGCAGGTTTCAGCTAACTTTAATTCGCGAAAATTTCTCTAATCCGCAACTCTCTAATTCTCAAGTAACTCGGTAGGTTTTCAACGTTAACAATAGCCATCATTATTGCATTTACGGAAGACCTTTACCTTACCCTTTTTATTGCAGACAGAAAAACCAAAAGCGGGTTCAATATCTATTGATACCGGCTAAAAATGCGGTGGAAATCGGTTATAACGAGCGCCGATTATAACGACCAACCGCATATAACGACGGAATTTTTACAAAAAGCCTGATTTTTCATTTGATTTTAATTGCTCTTTAAATCCGTGACTTCAAAAGACTTGTTCGCTGAAAGCGGTTAAATTACGTTGAGCTTAATCATCGTACCAAATAAAATCCGCATTTTTTTCTTCGCTATATTCGGAAACTCGTTAAATGCGGGTTCATTATAAGTGGGTCCAATCCTATATTTTACATCTTAACCACAAAAAAAAGTCCCTCTCAGAATCCACCTCTGGCTGTAGTGATAGGAAAAAATCTTTTCTGATACTTCGCTGTTGAATTTCTACACCGATATGTTTTGAAGATAACGTTATCTGGATAAGTTTTTTATATTTGAATTTTATTTGGTTAATTTTTAAGTTTCTTTTTGTCGATGTTTAGTAGAATGGCTCGTAATTTTGCAAAATCCAATAATTTAGCGTTTTGTTTTTGTTTCATTTTTGAGGAATTTTTCAAATACAATTAAAAAAAATTCTAAAGATTTTGCATTTATGTATCATTTTCCAGTTTTAAGAAAAGAATATTTAGTTAAAACATTTATACATATACACTATATGCTAAAATATCGGACACTTGGTTGTAATTTTAATTTGTAAAAAACTACTCTGCTAATTATTCTCTAACTTTGGAGATATATAGAAGGTGCTTGAATGCACACTTTGCAATACAGTTTCGGTGACTTGTGCATTTAGGGGACCACCCACATATTGACAAAACAAAAAAATATATTTGATCACCCTGTATCATCAAACAACAATGTCAATCAATCAACGTTTATTGGCGTAGTGATACCAACGCCGATGGTATGGCGTGATTAGATGGTGAAACGTTCGAAAGAAAATAAATATTTCTGCCTTCGGTGGGACCTGAACCCACGACCTTCCACTTGCCGGGCGGAGGCTCTACCCACTGAGCTACGAAGGACAATATATAATCTCTTTACGAACGTATATATATTGTTGCCAGTTATTTCGCAGAATGGTGTAGTACATAGACTACTATTTAAACCAAATTGCAAAGAGACTGGTATTAAATTGATCGAAATGCACGTTGCAGCATACAGGTATGTATTTATTTTATATAAATCGAACACTACGCAGATTAAATCAAACAACAATGTCAATCAATCAACGTTCGAAAGAAATATTTATTTTCTTTCGAACGTTTCACCATCTAATCACGCCATAACATCGGCGTTGGTATCACTACGCCAATAAACGTTGATTAATATTGTTGTTTGATTTAATCTGCGTAGTGTTCGATTTATATAAAATGGATACACCATCCTAAAGCTGGAAATTATTTGTAACTTTTAGAAAATATTTAACCAACTATGCTTAATGCCTGTGTGCATTTTCGTAAACCAAACATGTATATTCATGAAGATAGAAACGTTCCTTTAAGAAAACCCAAATTTTGTCACATATTTTTTGCTTATAATATCCACAATTTTCAGTCAAATTTCACGAAACTTACAGAACATTTGTCAACGTACAAGAAAAATATTATACTTAAATTAGAAATTAATATATTGAATACACGATGAGATATGAGCATTTGAAGAAAATAATTTTTTACTGCGCATGCGCGAAAGATATGAATAACTTTCTTTCATAATTTTGTAGTCAATAGTATAGGGCAACTTAAAAAAAATACCAGTGGGATATCTTGAAAATTCAGAAAGTTATCGATGATATAGTGAGCCGTATTTCTCTAATTCTCTGAAAGTAGCTAGATGATAAGGGTTTTTTCCACAAATTGTCATATTCCAAATTACCAAACACCCCTGTTCTGAAAATGAAATATTCCAGATTTATGCAAATAAGGATCAAAAGTATCTGGACACCTGCATGTTTTGCTTCTCCTTTACAGAAGTCAAAAACCCTGCTAGATGTAGAATTTTATTCATATCAATTGGAGAGGGTATTATGATATCACCACTACTTTCTTAATTTATACCTTCCATATCTATACTAATCAATCATTTCTTTTTTTTTTATTATTATTATTTATTTATATATTACTTCCGCTTCTACTAATTATATCCAGTTCTGGGTTGCAGGTGCTTTGTCAGACCCCAAAGTCTTTACCCTTTGCTGCTAAGACACATGAACTTACTAAATTGTAAATAATTATCACCTTATGTAAAGAAATACATCAGTCGGAAAAAAGTTTGATTTAATTAACACAGTATTTTTTTCCTAATTATAATTTCGTAGATGTAAGTATCCATCAACATGGAGTTTTCAAAATTATTGAGGAGGACGTGTTAAGCACATATTATGAACATTTATACATTGCAATATATATATATCATCATCATCATATTCAACCATTATCTATCCACTGCTGGATGAAGGTCTCTCCAAATGCTTTCCACACAAGTCTATCCTGGGCCATTCGTTTCCACGTCACCCCAACCTGTTTTCTTATTTCATCCACCCATCTAGTTTGAGGACGTTTTCTAGGTCTTCGGTGGTCTCTTGGAATCCAGTTCAGAATTTCTGTTGTCCATCGTTGATCAGTTCTTCTTGCAATATGCCCAGCCCATCGCCATTTCAGCCCTTTTACTTTAACAATGATGTCCTCTACTCTAGTTTGCTCTCTCACCCAAGTGTTTCTTTTTCGATCTCTCCTAGTTATTCCAAGCATGCACCTCTCCATGCTCCTTTGCGTTGTCTGTAACTTTCGTATTGCTCCAACTGTTAGACTCCATGTCTCTGATCCATAAGAGAGGACTGGCAATACACACTGGTTGAAGACCTTTCTTTTTAGACACAAAGGCAATTTCCCCTTCAGGATAAAACTGTTTCTTCCAAATGCACTCCAGCCAAGTTTAATACGTCTGTTGAGTTCTTTCATAATGTTGCCATCCATTGAAATCAGCTGGCCAAGGTAAATATATGAATCAGCAATTTCTAGCTCAATGTTGTCAACTTGTATTTTTGTTTCCTCTACAAAATTATTGAACATGATCTTAGTTTTTTGTAGGTTCATCTTGAGTCCAACTTCTTCACTTCTAGTTGAGAGC
>QLNU02015360.1:311840448-311864581 GCA_006491805.2 Dysdera silvatica
AAAATGCTGATTCTGCAGGTTTAGCTGATTTAATCATAAAGTGTTTGAATGGTGCTGGCGTTAAGAACTGGGAAGAAAAGCTGGTCTGTATGACAGCGGATGGTGCTTCTGTAAACATTGGCAAACACAATGGTTTAGTAAACTTAATGAAATCTCCTTTTAACATTCACTGCTATAACCATCTGCTTGATTTGTGTTTGAAAGACAGTATAAAGAACCATTCTACTGCTTTAAAATTAATGTCACTACTGCGAACTATAAATGGATTTTACAGGGAAAGCCCAAAGCTTTCTAGAGAGCTAAATAGATCTGCTGGGGTACTCGAAATTAATATATTAACCTTTAAGGCAATATGTGACACTCGTTGGGCGAATTCACTATATAGTTCATTTTTGGCTCTGTTGAGAAATTACCCAGAAATTGTACAGCATCTTACAAACATAACTGCAGAAAACAGACATACCAGCAATATAAAAGCTACAGCGAAAGGCATGCTTCAAAGTCTGTTACAATACAGAACTGTGTATTTTTTACATGCTTTTGCAGATTTTTTTTCTAAATCATCTTTGTATTTAGAGAAATCAGATATCAACATTAGTCAAGCAACCAACCAAATAAAGAAGCTGCAGTTGGACTTAATTGATTTTGGCCCAGTGGAGGAACTGAAGGAAAGCAAAGGAGAACATTTGCTGTCATTTGTTACAAGCATCGACGATAGTGATCCAGGAAATATAAAATTCAAAGACGTTATTTTGATGGCTCAGAAGTCTTGTACATGGCTCAGAAGTCTTGTACACGGAAAGACACAAACAATGTAACAGACAACGTTTCTCCAGTTTATGAACTGTGCAAAAGTGCTAGTGAAAATATTATGAGACTTTTTTTGGGGAAGATGGGCCTGGAAAGTCGATATGTGTTCGTACTGCTGACATTCTGGATACAGCTTTCTTTCCACTCTCTGCTCAGAACTTAAAGGAGTACGGAGAAAAAGAACTTCAAGAATTCTGCACAGTTTTTAAACTGCAGAAAGAAAGAGCGGTTTGTGAGTGGCGGTAGCTGTAGACCACCATGTTTGAGAAGTTTAAGCCTAGCATTTCACTTTCAGCATTGCTTGAGAAACTACAGACTGACAGTTTCCATACAATGCAAGTTATCTCTTTTCTCCCAGCAATGCAGAAGTAGAAAGGATTTGGAGCAGTGATGGAAACATTTTAGATGACAAGAGCATTGCAATGAAAAAAAAAAGTTAGAAAACAGACTACGAGTAAAATTAGAAAATTTTGATGCTACTGCAGCAATAGAATTATGGTGGAAAGACTATATAGGGAGGAGACCAAATCTTAAAGATTAAAAGAAATATGAACTGTAAAATAAATCTTTAAATAAGTAACGGACTATATAATGTATTTCTGTAAATAAGTAATTGACTACATCATATGTCTCCGTAAATAAGTAACTGACTGCATAATATGTCTCTGAATAAGTAACTGACTGCAAAATATTTCTCTGCAAGTAAGTAATTGACTGCATAATATATCTGCATATTTATGAATTAATCATGTATTGTATAAAATATTTAAACACAATATGGCATGACAATAAAAAAAATAAATTTAAGTTGAATAAAAGTGGAGGGGGAAGGGAACCAATAATGAAGGCAGTGTTACCAGTTTTTTCCGGCGATTATACCAAAGGTTTAAAAAAAAGTCTGGGAGGGGTGGGTTCAACCCCCCCTCCTGACTGTGTGCATGAAACAACTGGCCATTAAAGTTTATGAGCCTACCGGCCAGTGGCCACTAACTAAACATACAAATTTTTAGCTTTGCCCGGTACTATCAACAATGTCACTTTTTGCTGTTGTTGGTTAGTTTATGGCGAAAGGACGTAAGTGGTCATTCTGGGCAATCAGGTGAGATCATAAGGTGAGATCATATATATGGTAAAAAGTATGAATAAATCAAAAATAAAAATATAATGGATGTAACGTATTAAACAAATGAAACGATATAAAAAATCATATGAGATGGGAATAGCCAATATTAGATAAAAAGTTAAAAATGATTTCATGATTAAAAGAATCACATAAAATGTCACAAAGGGTAAAATTATTTTGGTTAAAAGTTAATGAACGATGACAGTTAAAATCATGGCAAATACATAAAATATGTGAAACATTTAATGCTTCACCACATGTGGCACACATCGGGGCGCCTTCTCCCTTTAAAAGATGCTGATGGGAGAAGCATATATGCCCAATGTGAAGTTTAGCCAGAGTGGCCTCTCTGCAATGGTCACTCTTATAGCTAGACTGCCATACCTCAATACAAGGTTTAATGTAGTGAAGCTTATTAAAAACTTGCTTGTCCCATTCCAACTGCCATTTTTTGTACAGATGGGATGAGACATGAGTGTTAAAATCTCCAAATGGAATGGAAATACACTCAGGTTTTGCAGTTGCTGTCTTTGCAGCTTTGTCCACTTGTTCATTGCCGGCAATACCGACATGGTCTGGAACCAGAAGGCAATGTCTGGGGTATTGTCTTTTGGATAGATTCAAACAGATGTCTGTGCCAATATCAAACCATGGAGGAATGATGTTTGGCATCGGTTCTGCTACCATGGTTTTATTTTAGAAATGTTCAATTCACTAACAGCCCTTTCCATCCTCATGCCATAGGTTGGGATACTTGAAGGACAAGCATTAAAAGGTGAAATGAAACAAGGTTGATGAAGTGATAGTAATGCAGGACGATCTTTTAGTGATAGAATTTTAAAATAATAGTTGAGAGATAAACGTTGGCAATGTAAAATTAATGAAGGTTCTATGGCTTCAGTATATAAACTAGTGATTGGGGAAGTCTGAAAGGCCCCAGTGCACAGTCGTAGATCCTAACGATGTATGGGGTCAAGTTGTTTGAATAATGATTGGCATGCTGTGCCGTAAATCGGACAGCCATAATCTAACTTGCAGTGGATTAATGTAGTGTTTAGAAAAAAATTAGGGCAAGGCACATGGCCTGGCAAAAGGCCATTTCTTTGGCACTCTAAATACACAGATACTCATGATGAATATTCACAGTTACGTCAGCTTTACTGTTACTAATTCTTTTGATGTGGGATCAAATTGTTAGAGTGGTCGAAAATAACCAGGGTTTTTTTGGGTTTCATTAGGGTTTTTTAGGGGGAAAATTGGGTTCTATTAAAACAATCACTTGGGTTGTTTTTAAATCTTTACACAAATGAATAATAGTAATGTAGCATATCCTATACACCTTCAGTATCTCTGTTATTTACATATAATAGAAAATTACAAAAGCAACCCACATAATTGCGATAAAAAGTCATTTTATATCCTTCATATACATGCCAACACAGAAAAAAAAAAGAAAAGAGATTTGCAAAAAGTATTTTTTTAATGTGTATGCATAAATATTTCATAAAATAAGGATTTTTGGTACGTCCTTATTACAGCAGTCCCTGATCTTATTTGGCGACTTTAAGATTACGCCAAGATTGCCAAAATGAAATAAAAAGAATAAAACTCATATTGTTTCCTAAGATTATTTTTAATAATCATTAAATTATACTATATATATATATTATAATACATATTTTTATTGACAAGATTTTGGCGAGAATTACCCACTATCTTGGCGATATATTTCAGACGCCGCTATAAGGAAGTGCCGGATATTTTAAGAATACTTAACATATTATCCATATTTTTATGAAATGGAAAAGAAAGTTATATACAACAAAGTATACAGCAGATTATCAGAGTTAACAGCAATTATTTATGAAGAATATTAATATTTTTTGGACTAAGAGTGACTTTATAGAAGCTTGACATCATACAAAATCACTTTCAAGCTTGTGTCAGATATTATTACCCTTCACAGGGATAACACAATTGCCAAATAATGGTCAACACAGAAAAGGCTCCAGGCCAGATTTTTGTGAGTTTTTCGTGGGGGAATTTATTATACAATAATTTTTGCCACCCACGTATAAGTTGCTCAAACTAGAGCTTTTTTTATATTTGGAGAAAAACCCCTGGTTCGAATCCAGGATGAGGACGGTGTCTCTTTTTCTCCAAAAAAAAAAAAGCTCTAGTCTGAGCTACATACACGTGGATGGCAAAAATTATTGTATAATTTCAAGCGTGTGCGGAAATTTTTACTTTTAAAAATCCCTATTTAATGAAAGGGTAAAATTTTTTTTTTAAATTGCAGAAAAATGGAAAATATATATAAAAAATTAATATATAGAAAATAAGGCTGAAAAACAAAGATTCCGTTAAAAAAAAATGATGATTTTAGAGTTATACCATCACCAATTTCATAGATAAAGTACAAGTTTCTTAGTTCTTATTTCAGCTCACTCTAAAGAATAGAGAAAAGTTAAATTTTAAATTTTAGTGTGTGCATTTATTGGTCTTAAATTTGATTATATCTAATTTAAAATTTTTTTTTTTTAAAGTAAGTACGTGTAGTTACATTTTAAAAAAATAATGTACATTTAAGGTGCATCCAATTGCAGTTCCTTGAATGTGGCCTTATTATGTTATGGCTAACCTAATGGGGCCTTCTAACATGAAAAAGTCCCCCCATCTCTGTTTCAACATAAGCTGTAAATAACTCTGTTACTCATGAGATGCAATGGCAGGAACATATTGGCAACTCCAGTTTTATTATTGCATAATAGCTAGGAAATTTCTATAGAGGACAACCTTTACATAACTACATATTTTAAATGTTTAACTATTTATTTTAATACGAAGAAACCTATTCATCATTCATCCTAATTTTTTGCCTAGCTTTTACTACACAGTTCAGAAATGAGGAATTTATTTTGAAAAGAAAGCTTGTTTATTGGGACAAAAGTACTGACATACCAAGTTCACCTGCTAAATAAGTAATTTTGAATCACATTTTCAACCAGAATAAAAAAGAAACTTAAAGCATTAAAGAACAAACGAAACGAAACAAAATTTTAAGACAAGTTAACTCGAATTTTAAATTAACACTGCACCGATATTGCTACATATACGAATACGTACAAAAAACTATAAAGTTAAACTTACTTTTCTGCAACATCATTATATACAGTGTTTAATAGCGCTCTTGCGTTGGTTGCTGCAGACAATAATTCTTGCCTGAATCTTAACCTGTTGCATTCTTCCCTATCTTCTAAATGATTATGCCGTCGATTAGGTCGAAAGGTTTCTTTGAGAACCGTTGTACCTCCACAACTTTTAATTCCGCATTTATAATATTCAGTACAATTTTTTCTCGTATGAAGAAAATATATAAATTCCTCACGAATTATATACCTTGACCCCTTTTTAATCTCTTCGACAATTTCACCACAGCGCTCAAAAATCAACTTTGATCGAAACTAGAAAACAAATATGCCCGTTTACAGTTGAAAATGTAAACACACACACCTCAGATAATGCGAAGTTGCCAAATACTGCCAAATGTACGAGCACGGCCAACTAGATTACTACAGGCCCGCTCACGTGAGCCCAACGCCATAGAAAACCTGTCCCCAAATTTTATCAGTGGCGATTCTCTCACGCAGTTTTTCTCCGACAGAGGGCGCCTGCTGCATAGGAAAACATTCCCAATCTAACACACTATAAATGCCAATTAATAGCCCAGTTTCTGATTACATACAGAAATATATTGCTTTTTGCTCAAAAAGTTATCGTATTTTATTTTCCAACGACGTTGATGTTACCGTGATATGACAAACTTTCGTAACAAATTTTAAACTAAAATTTAAATCTTACATACCTTTTTCTACTCTTTTATTTACACTGAAGACGGTTTATTGGATGAAATGATTTCTCAGGCATGATTAATAACTGATAATGAATTGATAGTTTACACTGAAAGCTAAATTGCAAAATGCATATAAAAGCAGACTTTATTTTAATGGTTAATAAAATAGAATTATATAGAATTTAAATCAACTAATTAATAATTTAATTATTTTTATTATAATTAATTATAAAATAAAGAATTAATTAGAAGGCTTGACACCTGTTTGGAAAGACTTTAATGGAATGTTAATGAAATTAACACATGAATTTACAATAAACTGATGATATAACTACACAATGTATAATACATAATTTCTAATAACTTTTGACACAAGTCAGATTTTTAATACACTGCATGATAAAAATAAAGTATCAGGTATTCATGAATAGCAATTCTTTCCAAAATAATTTTACTTGGAAACACAAACTACATAATAGAACAGCATGTCACCGAAAAACAAAATACAGAATAAACACTTACTGTGTCCTTAATACTGCAGATATAAATAGGCTAAATGGAACACAACAAGAAACTATCATTATTATCACAAATAAATATCATGTAAAAATTATAGAAAACCCAGAAATCCTTTTTAATCTTCGGTTAACTGCTGCAAACACATGTGTGCATATACCTATATATAGGCATGTTTATACCGATCATTTGGCGTCCCCTATGAACAACCTTATTAATTACTGCAACAGAAAGTGGGGACACCCTTGAAATTCACGTGAGCGGGCCTGTAGTAATTTAGTTGGCCGTGGTTTCTGGTCTTAGCATGTTTACCTTTAAAATTTAGGTAACACTTTACCAAGCATGTGTTTGTAATTTTCTTGTTTTAGTATAGGTTTGATTTGGAAGTTATTCTTATATTATATTTTCTTTTTCACGTTCACGCTGCTTCAGAAAAAGTATTCTGAGTTTTGTGTGAATGCTTATCACTGTGAAAGTAAAACAAGTGTTTTATCAGTTTATAATTAAAAATTACGATCTCACCTGCACAAGTAATTTGAAAATTAATGAGAAAACTTGGTAAAAATACCAATACAAGTATCGTAAAGAAACCCCCCCCCAAAAAAAAGGGAATTTGTGTCATGAATTGAAATTTGCTTAAAAGAAAAACTTTTGTTTATTTTATTCATTTTTTTTACATTGGAAAGTCAGGTGTACTGATGATATTCATGAAACTCCACGTCACTGAAACGCTGTTTGGTAACAGTATGGAACACGTCACTTAGTGTTTCTATCCTCTTGAAATGAATCGGAAAGTCGCTAGATTTAGTACATAGCCTTGTGACGTCACCATACGCGTAGGCAGAAAGTTGGTAAGGGGAGGTTATGGAGCTGTAACTCGCATATTCTTATGTTAAGTATACAAAATTTCGGCTATACTACACGTGTGTCCCTTGTGCAATTTGTCGCCAAGGCGCGGCAACCTCCTTCCCGGATTACGTCATCACGCGCTCGCTTCCCGGCCGCCATGTTTTTTTAAGGAGTAATTACCTGTTATACTGAGTTTACTGCCTATTATACTCTTTTCAGATTTTTTTAACAAAAAAAAAAAACTTCTGTCTTTAAGCATTGATTTTTTATGGCTTTTGGAATCATTTCCTCCACTTCCTATTTGTGACACCGTCTCCACATATACTCTGCGTAGTATGAGTCAAACAGCTTTTCAGCACCGACATTGCCATGTTCCACATTATCCCCCATACCTCCTCTCCATATCTTCTGCAAAGTATTAGTCCAACAGCTAATCAACGCCAATTTGCGAAGTATGAGTCCAACAGCTTTTCAGTGCCGACATTCCGATGCTCCATGCTCCCCTCACACCTCCTTTCCCTTCCCCCCTATTCCTTCTGCGAAATATGAGTACAACAGCTGATCAATACCAATTTGCGAAGTACGAGTCCAACAGCTTTTCATCGCCGACATTGCGATACTCCACATTCCACTCATCTCGCCCCATCTCCTCTTCCCTCCATACCTCTTCAAAACTCTTCCTCCTATATCCGCTCTCCATCCCAAACATACCATCAATTCCAATCTGTTACAAAAATAAATACATTTAAACGGTCACTCATCCTATCGCTATAACTCACAAACCACCACCCGCACGAACGGACACTACAATAAGACTACCACACGCATGCGCACATTTTTAACGCTTCCTAAAACTTTCCCTCTGTTTTAAGAGTATAGCATCAGTTTTGGAGACGAGTTGGCGACAAAACAGGGGATTCATCTGTAGTGTCACCGGAAAGGGAAGAGGTGGAGAATAGAAGGAAGGAAGGGAAAACCATAGTCGCGAATGAGAAACTGTTCGACTCGTAATATGGTGGCCCCGGCACAAAAATAGACTAGAAAATTCGATTCCTTCATTTCTAAATGCCACAAAAACCATATACATCCGACAAAGAGGACCAATAAAGGTTAGTACCTCCCTTTTTTTTAACTTTGCTGAATCAAGATGTCCATATTGCTAACATGACATAAACAACATGGCAGTAAGACAGTGTGTGTCACAATTGCCATGTGTGTTAGAAACGCTTCCTACTAAAAATTACTAGGGGATGTGTTGTGCACTAGAGCACTATTTAAAGTAAATTTTAGTTTAAATAGTGGTCATAATTATCACTATATATAAAAATTTGGGGCCACACTGCATATTACGTCCTTGTTTTTGTCGCCAATTTCCGCCAACCACTTCCTTCTTGGATTACATCACCATGACTTGCTGTTTTGCATGTATTTCCGGTTGCCATGATGGAATACCGTTTGCAAACGGACCTACTTTTATGTTTCTTATTCTTTTTTAAAAAACTTACCTACGTATTTAAAATATCTTCTGCACCTCCCTCCCTCTCTAACTCCTAAAACCTATCCCTCATTCCTCCCCTGCCTCTAACTCCTCCTAAAACCCATCTCTCATTCCTCCCCCTCTCCGACTCCTAAAACCTATCCTTAATTCACCGGTCTACCTTCTTTGTACTTACTTTTACGAAACATACTTTCCTCTAAATAAAACTAAAAAAAAAATAAAAATTAAGGTATTTGCCTATGTATAATCATCGGGGTATATGGAGGGAAAATAGTTTCTACAGCTGCCATTTCTTTTTGCTGCAGCACACGACAGATGCCCAAAATCTATACCACTCTACAACAAAATGGCTATGGGGACGCTATGTCTAGACGATTCATAGCGAACATGCATACATGATAGGAGCGGAGCTATGTCACAAAAATTCTCTTCGTTTTTAGAGTATATTGTCAGTTTTAGCAACGCATCGTCGCTTTGGCGAAAAAGGACGTAATATACAGTTTCCACAAATTTAGAATGTTCATAATCTGAAAAGTACTCTTTGTTTCCGTGTTCTTTAATTGGTTCTACTCCATATTACTACAGGGATCAACAGCATAATTTGCTGATTTGAAAGGTCAATAAAATAAAAGATGTTATAGGTATCATTATATTATATTTTCTCCTTATTGTACAACATTGGAAATTTACGTTTATACTGTTTTAAAAATTGTATTTGCTAATTGTTAAGCAATGTAATTTGCTTCATAGAACTATCAGACATTCCAAGGGCAGCTACGTGCTGAGCGCCGAGGAGAGATCGCAAAAAAGACTGCCATACCAACTCGATTTCTTAGGGTGTTCTCGCATTCCATTCCCCTGATCTTCTCTTTTCAACACTTCCATTTATCCTGAATGTGTTTACCCACGTAATAATCAATTGCTGGCTAGGAACACGAGCTCAAGCGACAATATCGAAGTGTGCACGGAATGCTCGCTGTGTGGTGACTATTGAGCTACCGTTAGAAAAGTAAGCCTCTACATCAAACGCATACTTTTCCCTCATCCAGCGCGTTCTCAGTTCTAAAGTGAACAGCCAAAACTGGCGCAGCATGACCAATGTAGTCTTTGAGCCGTAAAACTAAAAAGAAAGAAAGAAAGAACAGCCAAAAACTTCCCTACCCACCCGTTTGAATGGGACCATTTGCACCCTCTAACAGCCTAACCCGCTTCCTTGCGCCCAATTCAAATCAGCAAATTATGCTGCCACACCCTGTATAATCTTGGCGACTTTTCAAAATTACCATTTTAGAAAAACACTTTCTTCTGTTAATGGAGAAATGGGGATAATTGCATATCTATCCTCCTTGTATCACTAACTTCCTTCCTAGATGCCACCATGATGGATTCACATTTTGAGCACCAGTGCATATTACTTCCTTGTTTCTGTCACCAATCGCGCAACAACTTTCTTAGATTACGTCATCATGAATTGCTGTTTTGCATGTATTTCCGGTTGCTATGATGGGATACCGTTTGCAAACAGACTATGTATTTGTATTCTACTGTTTCTTAAAAAATAATTACCTATGTTTCGCCATCTGTGGGGTGGGGTTCCTCCCCAATATGTTCTTTTTTTAAATGAATGATTTTACTTCCTTCTTGGATTATGTTTTCATGAATTGCCGTTTTGTGCTGTCGCTTCATTTCTGGTCGTCATGATGAATTACTGTTTACAAACGGACAACATATTTGTATTGTACTGATTTAACCCTTTTAATATTCAGGCAGCGTCTCGGGAGTCTAACAATATTAAGTTGGGGGAGGAGGGTGTTGAGCCCCCACCAGGCATCCACTGATTCAGGTATTATCTGATGTGTGCATCCTGACGTTCAGCATTCTTTCTGGTAATGTTCCAAAAAATAAGCGATGCTGTATGTATGCTGTGATAAGCTCATGTGCAGATGGCAGAAATGGCCCAACGTACAATTCTCTGACTGATTTTAAGAGTATGGTATGAGTTTTGGTAGTGCCTATGGTTGCCTATGGTTTTGGTAGTTTTTGTAAAAAGTGTTTTTGGAAACTGTGAAAACAAATGGGTACTTTTCCATTGGCACGATGCCATTTACGATTTTCTTTGGTGTCACTGTATTTAATCCTAATAGTTCGTACTTAATCATAACTTGACGATGTTTTTGTCGTCTGAAAAATTGTAAGTTTTCGATCCATGTTTTAAGGGGTTATTGAGCAACAACTGATCCAACCCTTTAACTAATTCCGTTATGTACTGATCGTTTCTTAAATAAAAAAATAATCGATTTTTGCTTTTATTTCTATGTTGCTTTATGGCTTATACAATGCTACCGGGAGAAGTAAAATGGCTGGAGGCAACACTATTCGATAACACATGTCCTCTCAGCTCCAGTCTGTGAAAAAAAAAAGAATTCACTTATATTCTTACGCTACAGTATGCAAAGCTGCCGGCAGACTAAAATTGGCTCAAGGTTGATGCTACGAGGACAACCTGCTTTATGAGGGTGTGGCCTACAGTGATGGCGACTCTTCAGTTTTATTCAGTAATTCAACTACTCAAGCATAACTTTAAGTCTTTTTCTAACAAGTCTTCTTCCACTTATCCTTCATTAATGCAGGAAACAAATTTTTTAACAGGTACGTTTTTAAAAAAATAAAGAACCTTTCCTCCCCCCACCCAGAACGCACTACCTACGAGGCGTTTGATGTGCATGCGCACTTCTACAACACTCAGAAATTTCTCCGGTCAGTTTTAAGAGTATAGGAGGAGCTTTGGCAATGTTAGTTGCTGCTTGGTGGATGAGATTGTTCTGCAGTGTCCCCTTTCAGTGTATTAAAAAGGACTCTCCATGTTTTTGGGATCTTCCAGTGCCACCATAATAGATTCACGTTTTCCGAGCCTGGAATTTTTATAAATGTATAAAAAAGGGCTCATATGTTTTTTTAACCTTTCATAATAAACGTTTTTGTGGAAGTTTTTAAAACAACCTTTCCTCCGCAAGCAACCGACAAAGATTAACACTAGATGATAAATTACTCGCAAAGAAAAGAATGATTTCACGGTGCCTGCTGGGAACCAAATCCACAACCTCCTGGTGTCCTTTTTTTTTCATGTTGAATTTGTTACCACATTCCATTATTCACATCTAATAATTTTATACATTTTCACATAGGCATAATTTGGTGGAGACATGTGCCCCACTAGTTTTTTTAGAGCAGGGCTAAAATTATATTTTTGCCCTCCCTGCTCTCCCATTTTTGCAGGGTTTTTTTGTTTGTTTTGCTCAGGTATCATCTTTTCACGAGACAAAAAATGATCCTAAACTTTTAAAGTTTCTGACACTCGATGGAGCTGCCCAGTTGAGGTACTTTGTGTGATTACCGAAAATCTGAACTCAATTATTGATATACTGAGAAAGAAATCGAAAAAAAAAGATCCTCAATCTCAAATTTGAATTAGAATCTTAATCTACAATTAGAAAATCTGAAATAAATTACTAAATTCGATAGAAAGCTTCGGGCTAATTTTCTCCCTTAAATTTTTAAAGAAAATATTGACGAATATCAATATTTTACCAAAATATCTGTAATCACCAAATGTAGATTACTCGACTGTTACTGAAATGGTATGTGAAACTAGGAAGATGCAAATTAGTTTACGTTCGGTAGAAAGTTTTGATGAAATAGGGAATGAATATGAGGAACTGTCCCTAAAAATAAAATTGAAACTTCTGCAGCTCCCCAGGAAAAAAAGTTCCAAGGCGGAGAGCATCAGCACGAATTTGCATCTCGTAAAGATTACTATAGAGTCAACATTTATTTTATTGTTCTACATATAATAATAAATGAAATTATAAATAAATTCCTTGTAAATGATTTGGTAGTGTTGGAAGCTTTATCTGACCTAATGATCAGCCCAAATCTGGGTAAAAAGACTTTTAGTTTAATAAGTACTATGTATGGAATCAAAGACAGATTTAGGTCATATGATGCCCGGTGCAATACCCCCTTCCCTTCCACAAATATTAATTATTTTCAAAATAATTCCTTTTGTGGTGCAGTTTATTTTATTTCTAGGGATCTCCTCAGTGGGCTATTGAATCTTATTATGAAAACTACTAAATATTATTACAAGACCGAAAGCCACAATAACAATTAAAATTTCCTTACAACAAATAACATGTAACTAAACCATATATCCTTTTTCTGATGAACCAAAAATTGAATTATTTTAATATAAAAATTAAAGCCTTACAAAGTTCATCCATTTTGATGTAGTTTTTACTTTCCTAATTTCTTACTTACATTGCATAGCATAATGGTAAGTCCATCTGAAAAGAACAAAACTTCTATTGAACTACTGTTTCATGTTTTTAATTTACATTTATTACAAGGCTCTTGTGATAACAAATTATTTAAAAGTAAAAAGGACTTCAAATGTACTTATAAGAATAAAGTCACAATATTAAAAACAGGTGTTACAAAAAGATAAGTCCACCATATGAAACTTATTCATAAAAATTTATTAGTAGTAGATTTTTCCTCCCTTCTTTAGAATCAATTCATAAATTCTTTTTGCATAGAATTAATAACATTCTGCAAGTAATGCACGTTGATTGCACACCATTCAGACAGAATTGCCTCTTTCAGTTCATTAGTAGTCTTGTTTCCCACTTGCATATACAGCTCTTGCAAGTGTTCACCATAGATTGCCTGTGGGGTTTAAATCTGGACTGTAAGGTCGCCAGTCAATAATGTGGACACCGTTTTCTATAAACCACTCAAAGGTTGAATTAGCTGTATGGATTGGGGCATTACCTTGTTGAAACATGAAGTGTGACCCTCTAATTTCTTTTGAAAACAGTGCAAGTGTTCATTAAATATGTTTTGATAATCTGTAGCATTCATACTAGTATTTAAGATTGTAATATCTATTTTATATTGCTACCCAAAGCCTGCCCAGATCATGACAGAACTACCTCCACCTTATTATTTCGAAAAGATATGTTGTTTTTTGTGCAAGTCGTGCCAAAAAAAAATTTTTTTTTCCAGCCATCTGGCCCATCCAAATTTAATTTCTTTTTATCACTGTGAATATTACTCTTCTCCAGCCTTCTTTCCAAGTCATTACTTATGCAAATTTCAGTCTCTTTTCTTTGTGTTTTTTAGATAACTTTGGGGTATCTTTCCTTTTTTTGTATCTTAAATAGTTCACTGTCTTCAGGGTTCTAGACAGTGTTGACTTAGAGACTGGAATGTTCTTTTGACATGCTAAAGCACCCAAAGAAGTTGAACCAGATTGAACCTCCTTAACAATTATCCTTGTTTGGCGAGCGGTCAGTTTAGCAGACTTCCCGGTGGATTTTTTTATACTGTAAGCAGCTTTTAATCGAATAAAATTGTTCACCATATTATGTGATCGTTTCAAACGTTTCGCTATTCTCTATTAGACTTTGCACATTTCTTAAAAGCGTCAATTTGGCCTTTTTCCTTTTCGGTCAGGGGTATAGGCAAGGCCTGGCGGTGCTAGGGTACTTCTTTTGGAGACCTAGCGGCACTAGGACAAAATTTTAGGAAATCATACATTTTACAAACAAAATTCTGTTCAAGTTGTAAATAAAAAATATGTGGATTCTACAATTCTGTTAAGAAAAAAAATTTTTTAGAGCAATGACCCTAAAATTTTGAATAAATCAACTAAGAATCGTGGGAATTTAAAGGAAATTACAGCTTGGAACACGTGTCATAAACTGCGTTCCGAATAATAAAAGCCACAATGTGTTGCTTGATACAACGAAAGCGAAAAGGCAAACTTTTGGCTATCTTTTTCAATTGTTTTCTTTATTTTATTAGCTCACTTCAGAGGTCATTCCTAGTTTAGTTTGGCTGGGCACATGCATTTGTATCACATTATTATTATTTTATGCTTATATGCCCCAGAGCTATATGCTGTAGGCAGTGTCTGCCGGATTCAGAGAGGCATTTGGTCGGGGGGGGGGTCTTGCAATGCTGGCTCAACAACCCATGCATCATAGGCGTACGCAGAACGTTTGTAAAGGGGGGTCATCGGCTCAATGAGGGAGGGTTACAGAGCTACAACTCACATAGTCCTATGTTAAATATACAAAATTTCATTGCAATGGGGGATTACGACCCACATCAATGCCTCCCTGCATACGCCAATACCATACATAATAATAATAATTTCTGCCCCTATCAGATTAATGGGCTGCTGACTGGTTAGGGAGTTCCCTATTACCTCCCCCATGTGGATCCACCCACGATTCAGAAGAGAGCTAGGCTACTTTTCATTTTAGGACTACACCACTGTTTTCGGTGAGCTGATTTTTGCGACCCATTTCTTTTTTTGTTCATTAACTTGATACCATACTAAAAGTAACAGTTAAAAACACATTCTACAGCTCAGTGACGTCGAAAGCACATGTCAGGACGCAAATTTGCATAAATGAGAAATAATCACACGGTATTTTGGAATGAAATCTAAGGTGGACCTATTATTTTGCAACACCTCAATAATAAAAAAGTGCCGCATTTTTTAAAAAAAAATATTTCTTTTCAGCGTATTTCTCTGTATTATTGTTACATATTCTAATAGAAAACCACAGAAATTTTTTGGGAGATTCTTTGCATGTTCGTATGAAGAAAAAGTTACTTTTGTGAGTGGACCTATACTTATTCAACACGCTGTACTGTGTCATGTTGTGATTTTGTTAGAAAAAGGCTTTTTCATTTCCTTACACACTAACTGAATTAAGCACATCGTTGTAAAGAATAGTTTATACAAGGTTAGGGAATAGTGAGTTTATTAAAAATTTAAATAAGATTTAAAACACTTCAGTTAAGTTTTAAAAATTTAATAAGGTAAATTTTTATAAAATGTTTTTACACTTCAGGGTCCTTAGGCCATTTTAGCACCCCCTTGGCTTGGTGCCCAGAGTGATAGCACCGTTCTTAATCCCTTAATGTATGGAATCAATAGTGAACATTTGAAAACAAAAATTAACATTTCCAACAGAATATTTTCTAATTCGAGCAGCAGTAATTCCTTTAAAAGCAGGCTGAAATACATAAATAATAACAACCTAGAAAATGGCTTTGAACAATTGTATTTATTATACAAAATATTTCTCACCATACCAACAAAAACAGTTTCTTGTGAAAAGAGTTTTTCATGCTTACGAAGGTTGGAAATTTACTTGCATATTGCTATGGGGCAACAGAGACAGAAATTTAGCACTACTGTAAATCGAACAAGAAAATGAAATAAACAATGATTTAATCAGTGATGAATTTAATGTAGAATCCAAAGTCAGAGATTGATGTTTGTCCTTCGTTTAAGTATTTAAAAAGAAAAAGAAGGGGTATAGCTAAAGTAAGAGTTTGCACGGAAATTTTGTTGTTAGAAAAACCTTATTGGTTATGTAAAAAGAGTTTTAATCAACGATCAAATCAAGGCCATAGCTAGAAGCTTTTACAGGGGCTCAAAAAGCTGGGAGGGGCCAGCTTAGAATTCCTTAAGTTCTGTGGTGTATTTTATTAATATATTTAATACTAAATATCTAAGTAGACTAATATATTTAAAATTAATAAATAAATTTCTTAAAATAAATTTTGCATTAAAAACTTAGAGGTATACTAAAATTTATAATTTCCATTATCCTTACTATAGAGCAGATGAAGACCTGAACCTTTGTAAAAAAAGAACATTGCATACACAAGATCTACTGTAGAAATCTATTTTGAAGACGTTCTTCACGTCAAAGCAGGACTGTAGCTAGTGGGTGATATGGAAGGTCCATGCCAGAAGTGCAGATGAGGAAGGGTATAAAATCAGCCAAAATAATTCACGGGGGAATATGTCCGTGGCTAATGGGGTTCAATATGGATGTTTCTGCTAGGTATACAAGATCATCTAGTTATGTTGCTGCATTAAATAACAATTTTCATTGTTGTATACATTTTTAAACAAAGTATTTAAAACAAAATTCTTCACAACAATTTGTTTTGAAAATCAAATATTTTCCCGCACGGCTGATTACATTTTCAAGGAGAGCTCAGCTCCCTATAGTCTCAGTCTGGCTGCCACTGTGATATTTTCACGCTGGAATTCTATGCTTTTCTTGCCTTTGTTATAACATTATTCCAGGTGAATTAAAGTAATTTTTTTTTACCTTTATTCTATCTTTAAATCGATTACCCTGCTTCCTCCGAAAACCAGCTCAGGGACTGTAAGAACCCACCAATGATCCTAATGCAAGACAGACTCCAAAACAGTTTACAGCCCATGTCTTCTCTCTGTCAATCAACAGGTCCCGGGTTTGAGCTACAGTGTAAATTATATTTATTTCTTTTTAAGCTGAGGGTATTTTGACACCAGTTTTCTATGTTTATTCTTGCCTCTTTTATGCCATTATTTCTAACGAATTTAGGAAATTTATTTTAACTTTATTCTACCTTCAAAATGACCACCTTGATTCACCCAAAAACTGGCGATGGGATGCAAGATCCCATCGCTGATCCTAATTCAACACTGACTCAAAAACAGTCCACTTTCCATGTCTGTCCCCTGGCAACCAACAGGTCCTGTGTTCGAATCCCAGTGTGAGCCCTATTATTTTTTAAAGTGTATTTTGATACTGTTTTTCTATGATTTTGCTTGCCCTTGTACCATTTTTTCAGGCGAATTTAAGTGTTTTTTTAATCTTTATTCTACCTTCAAAGTGACCACCTCAATTCCCACAAAAACTAGTGTAGTAGCTGTAAGATGCCACATTGCTGATCTTAATATAAGACAGACTCAAAAATGGTCCACTGCGCATGCCTTCTACCGGCCACCAACAGATCCCAGGGTCAAGTCCCAGTGAAAGCTGTATTTTTTTTTTTTTTTTTTTTTAAAGTAAGGGTACTTTGCAAGACCATAGCTAGATGCTTTCTACGGTGGAAAGGGGGGGAGGGGGGTCCTGAAAGTTACAGTGTATCAGAAAACTATTGGGAGCTTAGAATTTCTTAAAGTTCTATGATGTATTTTATTAATATATTTAATAATACTAAATATCTAAGCAGACTAATATATTTAGTGATATTGAATAAATTTCTTAATGTAACTTTTGTGTTTAAAACTTAATGAGATATACTAAAATTTATAATTTTCCTTATGCTTACTATAGAGCAGATGAAGACCCAAATCTCTGTAAAAAAAGACCCATGGTGTACACAAGATTTACCGTAGAAATCTATTTTGAAGATATTTTTTAATGTCAAAGAACAATTTCCATTTTCATGTACAATTTTATACGAAACAAAATTTTGCACTAATTTATTTTTTTAAAAATAATATTTTCCAGGGTGGGCTCAGCCGGGGCTGCCATGACAACTGGTTTATGTGCTAGGATCAACAACTCTCAGATGAGTGATGACGTCATGCTAAGCGCCCAACGTCTGCCATGTGATTCTCATTCTGTGTGTGGTGTGTTGTTCGTGTAACCTTGTGTTTTATACTTTGAATTATTTGCAATTTTGTACACTCTCCATTTGATATATACTTTGTTTTTGATCTCAGATATGTGGGTATATCCAGATATGTATGATTTTAATAGAAAACTAATTATTTCTAAACAAGAGAAAACCTAATAATGTTGAAAATGTTTCAGAAACTTGTTTTATGCTACTTTATTTTATTTTAATTTGCCTCTGTGACTTTATTAACCACTGCTTAAGTTATTCATAATTCACAGCAATTGCATAAAAAATATAAAACTTAAAGGTATATATATATTAAATACATACATCACTATAATGTTTTTATACAATAATTTCTGCCACCCACGTATATATTATAGCTCAAACTAGAGCTTTATTCGTTTTGGAGAAAAAGAGACGCTTTCCCCATCCTGGATTCGAACCAGGGTCCCTCCGTTTAGCCCGGAGTGTCTTGGACCGCTAGACGAATGAGGACAGGAAACAACGCTCTCTTTCTCCGTATGTAAAGGTGTTAAGGTATTATTACCCTCCGCAGGGATAACACAATTGCCAAATATGGTCAACACAAGAAAGCCTCCGGGGCGAGAATTTTGTGAGTTTTCGTGGGGGAATTTATTATACTATAATTTTTGCCACCCACGTTTTAATTACAGCTCAAACTAGAGCTTGTGTAATTTTGGAGAAAAAGAGACGCTTTCCCCATCCTGGATTCGAACCAGGGTCCCTCCGTTTAGCCCGGAGTGTCTTGGACCGCTAGACGAATGAGGACAGGAAAAAGTAGGCATATATATATATATAGTCAAACTTCCGTAAGTTGAACCTCTATGGGATTGAGGAAAGCATTTGAGTTATGGAAAACTTGACGTAGAATAATTTAATATTAATGATTCAATTTCATCCCATTTGGAATAGAAATTGGGGCATTGGTGGTATAACCACTTGGTCTAAATGACATATGCTATAGTTTACTAAATTAATTTTACAAAAACTGTATTGTTAATGATTTTGCTATTTTCATTGATATATCTAAACCAATTGGAAAAATTATCCAAGTTACAAAAAAATTTGATTTACAGAAGTTTGACTATATGCAGTAGAATCTCATCCATTCATCACTCTGCTTAACGATTCGTCAATTTTAACTGAATACTTATTCATCACTTTGCTTTTATTCATAATTTTTTCCTGGTCCCATAGGGTGGCGAATTACTTAAGCTCAACTTGTTTTATTTTGTATTACAAATATTTTCTCTTTTATCCAGTTTACAATATGCCTACTTCATGTTGTGTACCTGGCTGCAGATCCAATTATGGATCAAAAGGGAACATTAAAGTATTTAAATTTCCTAATGAAAGCAGTCTTCATAGTGAATGGCTTAAGAGTATTACAAGAAAAGATTGGACACCTACTCCTTGATCCGCAGTTTGTGTAAAACACTTTAGAGAGCAAGACATGATTAAAGAAGACGTTCTTACTGCACCTGACGAATCTGTCATTGTCTTCCCAAGAGAAGAGTTTAAATTGGCTTCAAATGCGGTGTCATGCACTTTTCCTAACCTATGCCGTCTGTAAGATGAAAAATCATTTGCAGTGTTTATCCTGTATATATACGATATCCTCAAAGAAGACAATGATGTGTGAAAATGCAGATGAATTAATGAAAACATATTTACTTTCAATTTATCATTGTAATTTAATTTATTCAAATGAAGGGGTCATTCAAATATTTGTCATTTGTTACAAAGTGTTCAAATACTTTTTGTCAAATGAGTACGAAGACCTACTCTATAGAAAAAATATAAAATTCATTTTGAAGAAGTTAGTTGTCGAAAATATTCAAGGGTTAGACATTGCTGTTAGCAAATGTTCCTCTTGTAGTCGAACAAAATTTGAGCTTGGAATAAAATGTATCCCGTTTTTTCTTAATATATTTTTAAACAATTATTCCAAACTGAAATACGATACTTTACAGCAAGACAAGGAAAAGAAAAGAACATTTGCTGTGTTATCCTCGATTACTTACTAGCATGTGATGCTTCATTTCCCCACCCCATTGTAAATAGTGCAGGAATTTTAATGAAAGAAATAATAACTGTTTCTAATGTAATATGCAGTAATGTGATGTCCAGAGACATTCATTTAAAGGAAGAATACAAAAGGAAAATTGTAGGAAATGTTATTTTAAGTGAGATAGAGATTGAAAAGTATTATACGGATAAATGTTGTAAGTTAATTTCAAGGAGCATTTTACATGAAATTGGAAAATAATTGTATAATTAATATAAGGAACAATTAATGGAATGTATTTGAAGGAATCATTTGAATTAGTAAAGGAAAAATTAAATGTAATACTTTTATTAATGAAGTTTTAATGAATAAATTGTTATGAAATGTATGTCCTATTATTATGTAATTATTATATTTAATAATTTGCTTGAGAAATGTTTTTATGACAGTTTCACAATTAGTTTAGAAAGTCGACATGTGTAGTTAAGCAGGAAAAGAAATGATTTAATTTTCTACAATACGTAATTAAGAAAAATTAAAATTAATTAAATCAGTAAATAAGGATGTTTTGTTGAAAAATAATGCTCATTATTTGAGACAAGACAATAAATGATTTATTTTTCAGATAAAGGAGTCTGTATATCATTATTGAAAGTGAGCATTTAAATTTGAATAATACTTAAAAGCATGTAAAGCGAGCTTAATTTTATTAACAGTAAATGGCGAAATGGTAAAACTACAGATATATCCCCTGTTTTGTTGCCAACTCGTCTCCAAAAGTGATGTTATACTCTTAAAATGGAGGAAAAGTTTTGTGGAGCGTTGAAAATATGCACATGCATGTGGCAGTTGTATTGTGGTGCATAGCATCCATCCGTGCCGGTGGTGGTTTATGAGTTGTAGCAATAGGATGAGCGAATGTTTAAATGTTTTTAGTTTTGTAACAGATTGGAATTGATAGTTTGTTTTGGACGGAGAGGGGGGTATAGGAGGAAGAGGTTAGAGGAGGTATGGGAGGAAGAAGTTTGAGGAGGTATGGCAGGAAGAGGTTTAAGGAGCTATAGGAGGAAAAGGTTAAAGGAGGTATGGGGAGAAGAAGTTAAAGGAGGTAATGGGGAAGAGGTTTGGAGGGGAAAAAGGGGAGAGGCGGTAGGGGGAGATGAGGGCAATGTGGAGTATCACATTGTCGGTGATGAGAAGCAGTTGGACTCGTACTTCGCAGAAGGTAAGGGGTGGGAAAGGAAGAAGGGACAGGAGGTATGAGGGAATCGTGGAGCATCGGAATGTCGGTACTAAAAAACTCATACTCCGCAGAGTATATGTGGAGACGGCGTCACAAAAAGGAAATGTGGAGGAAATGATTCCAAAAGCCATAATAAATCAGACGCTTAAAGACAGAAGTAAGGTTGTTTTTGTTAAAAAAATCTGAAAAGAGTATAATAGGTGGTAAACTCGGTATAAAATGTGATTACTCCTTAAAAAACATGGCGGCTGGGAAACAAGCGTGTGATGATGTAATCTGGGAAAGAAGTTGACGTGCAAGGTTGCCACGCCTTGGCAACAAATCGCACAGGAGATACACGCGTAGTTTGGCCGGCAAAATTAATTTTTTTACATATACTTATATATTTTGTTGTCAAAGCGAAAACCCTATATAAATTTTTAGTGATTATAAATCTACGTAAGCATGACCTTTTAGCGGAGGTAATGCTGGGCACTTTGCGTGACGTCACAATACCAATGGCCAAGCCCACAGAAGGAGTTATTGAAGCAGTCCCGGCTCAGCCCCTCTAGCCCAAGCTTGGCTACAGCCCTGGACCAAATAAGGTTGATGTTTGATATAAATTTATTATTTGAGAGCAATGTTCAATAACCATATTGGTATTATGTTTAATAAAAAATTTTCCTTAAACTTTTTGTTTCTAATTTTTTTGATTAAGAGTGATCAATAAATTTTATAAATTTATGTGGCATTTTTTTGCCCCCCCCCCCTCCCCCAGTTATGCCTATGCATTCCCATATTTTCTCAGTGGGCCCCAGGATTTGAATTCTTTGTCATGTAGCAAGTCTAAATAATGTAACTTATTTAAGAAAAATTGAATAATTTTTCTTGCTCCTTACGACTATCTGGTGAATTATGATTTTTTTTTTTTAATTGTTGGAATTTTCCTTGGGGAAGATCTTTAGTTTCCTTCTTTGTATATATTGGTGCATTTTATTGAATTGGTTGTTTTGGATGTGCATTTAATTTTTATGATGTTCATTTTTGCTTCTTTGTATGTATTGTATCAGTATGTAACAATAATTGGTTATTTGTTCACACTGCTTTCACTGTTAACTTTTTTTTAAGGACTTTGTTTATTTCATCATATAATTTATTTACTATTTTTTTATATGTATAACAGTACTTTAAAACGTATTGGATGGTCGAGATTTGTCAAGCAGTCCATCAGTCAAGTTGCTATGTTTGATTTGTATTTTATACTATATTAATATAATGTGACCTTGATAAATAAATATTAATATGGCACTAGGACGCCCAGTCATATTTCGTTAATTAAGAATTCTATTAATTTCTTCATTGATGTTGTACAGTGGTAATTTGGGTCCCTTCAGTTATATTTTTTTATTTTTCAGTAGTACCAATGTAATATGGAATCAAGGCAGCTAAATTTGAAGTTCAAGGAAGGAATGGTCATATCAATTGGTTAAAAAAAATGAAATTTCATTCTTGTTTAGCAGCAGGAACTACTTGGAGCTTGTTACACCAGAGGCTAGGACGGAGAAATATGTTGCGTATAGAAGCATCTGTAACTAGGATAAAGAGAGTGACATCTATTTCTGGCTGTATTCTACTAATATCACAAACCTTGAAGGATGTGCCTCCTTTTTCCACACGAATTTCCTTTTTTTAAACTGAATTTCCATGTCATGAAACACACATTAAAACTTATTTTAAGTGCAGTATGATTTTTTAATTGTTAGTGTGTTTTTAGTTTTAACAAATAGTTAGATTTTATAGTTGGTGTTTCTCAACAATTATACTGATATCTACTGAAAAACTTTTGTATGCAGTCAAACCTTCTTAAGATGAACACTAAGGGCAACAGAAAATCCATTTGTGTTGACAGCAGGGTTGGCTTTCTGCTGGCAGAAACTACTTTTTGCCGTGCCAGTGGCAGAAACTGGTAGAAACTAATAAAAGTACAGCGAAAATCATTTATAATGATGCCGGATATCACGACCAACTGCATGTAATAACGAAATTCTTCCATGAAGTTTGATTTGCTATTCTACTCCATACTAAATATATCGGTTATAGCGACATCGTATATAACGACGAAACCTGCTTTAACGACAGCGATTTTGTAATCTACGTAGATTCTAACTAGGGAAATTCGTATCGGATATAACGACGCGACTTGACAGTCATAAATCCAAGCCATGTGAGTTTTTATCAAAATTAAAGCGTTATTCTAATCTTGTTTATTTACAAATGTCCGAGAAAGTTTTATTACTGCTAAACCTGAATATTGAAGATAGTGAACTTAAAAAGTGATTTATTAATTGAATATCACGAGGGTCATATTCTTAAAGGGCCCATTCTATTTTTTCAGCGTAGAGCCCACAAAACTCTTAAACCGGCACTGTTCGGAAATCATTAGTATAATATAATAAATATAATTCATTAGATTTGTTTTCTACATTATATACTTTAGTATTTTCTAGAATTTTTTCAATTTAAAAAACTAAGAAAGTACTATGTATTTAGTGTGGCTATAAATATTATTTAACGTTAAGGGAAATTAAATTCATTATAATTAAATATATTTTTATTTAATTTTGAAACCAAAAAGTTTAATACTTCTTACTATCAAAATAATTTATAAAACTCTAGAGTGTACTATACTGCAGGCTACTATGATTTTAAAAATATATCTTTTATAACGACTATCGGTTATA
>QLNU02015360.1:311864681-311874866 GCA_006491805.2 Dysdera silvatica
AAAAACCTTTTTTATCATCGTTATTCCACCTGGAAAATGGGGTTTCTAATAAAATACATACCTGGTCATTTAAGGGAAACGTCATATTGTAAAGGAACCTCTTAAGTTTAACCTAAAGAATCAAGTAACGGAAATATTGATTTCCTAGGCGGTTTGAGAACTTGTAGCATAGTGCGCATATCTGAACTTTGGACCATATAAAGGATAGACACAGCAGTGTCCCCAATTTAACGACTGCTCTTCGAGCGGCTCCGCATCACGTTACGTTAATTACGTCATGTGAGCCCCCTACTCTGTGGGCCACAATTTGGAATTCTTTGTCATGTAACAAGTCTAATGTAACAAGTCTAACCAATGTATCCTATTTAAGAAAATTAAATGATTTTTCTTGCTCCTTATGACTATCTGGTGAAATGATTTTTTTTTTTTAATTGTTGGAATTTTCCTTGAAGATCTTAGTTTCTTTGTATTGCTATATTAGTGCATTTTATTGGAATTGGTTGTTCTGATGTGCATTCAATTTTATGATGTTCATTTTTGCTTTGTATGTATTTGAAATAGTGTGTAGCAATAATTGGTTATTTGTTCAAGTGGTGTTTTCACTGTTAACTTTATTTAAGAACTTGTTTATTTCATCATATACTATTTACTATTTATTTATATATATAGCAGTACTTTAAAACTTATTGGATGGTCGAGACTTTGTCAAGCCATCCACCGTGTCAAGTTATATGCTTCACTGTACTTCATGCTATGTTGCACGTGACCTTTGGACAAATAAATATTAATGGCACCTAGGACACTCCAGTCATATTTCGTTAATTAAGAATTCTATTCATCTCTTCATTGATGTTGTACTGTGGTAATTTGGGTCTCTTCAGTTATATTTTTTTATTTTTCAGTAGTACCAATATAATATGGAATCAAGGCAGCTCAATATGAAGTTCAAGGAAGGCCTGTTCACATCTATTGGTTAAGAAATAAAATTGCATTCTTGTATAGCAGCATCTGTAATCTGTAATTAGGATAAAGAGAGTGACATCTATTTCTGGCTGTATTCTTCTAATATCACAATCCTTGAAGGACGTGGACCTCCTTTTTCCACACGTATTTCCTTTTCTAAACTGAATTTCTATGTCATGAAACATACATAAAACTTATTTTAAGTGCAGTATGATTTTTTAATTGATAGTGTGGTTTTAGTTTTAACAAATAGTTAGATTTTATAGTTGGTGTTTCTCACCGACAATTATACTGATATCTACAGAAAAACTTTAGCATACAGTCAAGCCATGTTAAGATGAACACCAAGAGGAATAGAAAATCCGTTTGTGTTGACATCAGGGTTAGCTTCCTGCTGGCAGAAACTGGCTTTAACCAGCAGAAACTAATGAAAGCACAGTGAAAATCATTTATAACGATGCTGGTTATAACGACCAATCGCATATAACGATGGAATTTTTACAAGAAGTTTGGTTTGCTATTCTACTCCATACTAAATATATCGGTTATAATGACGGCGATTTTGTAGTCTCCATAGATTCTAAGTAGGGAAATTCGTATCGGATATAACGACGTGACTTGACAGTCATAAATCGGAACAATGTGGGTTAGTTATCAAAATTTAAGCGTTATTTTAATCTTGTTTATTTACAAATGTCCAAGAGATTTTTATTAATGCTAAGCCTAAATGTTGAAGATAAAGAGCCTTAAAGAAAGCACATGATTTATTAATGGAATACCATGAGGGTCATATTCTTTAGGAGTCCATTCTATTTTTTAAGTATAGGGCCCACAAAACTCTTAAACCAGCACTGTTCGGAAGTCATTAGTATAATACAATAAATACTATTCATTAGATTTGTTTTCTACATTATATACTTTAGTGTTTTATAGAATTTTTTCAATTTAAAAAAAAAAAGTGTTATGTAGTTAGTGTGGCTATAAATATAATTTAACATAAACGGAAATTAAATTCATTATAGTTAAATATATTTTTTTAATTTTGAAACCAGAAAGTTTAATACTTTTTACTATCAAAGTAATTTATAAAACTCTAGCGTGTATTGTACTATAGGCTACTATGATTTTAATAAAGATATAGTTTATAA
Organism: Dysdera silvatica; assembly: GCA_006491805.2. NCBI lineage: Eukaryota > Metazoa > Arthropoda > Arachnida > Araneae > Dysderidae > Dysdera > Dysdera silvatica. Next base: position 311,866,793 of record QLNU02015360.1, read on the forward strand.
CGACTATCGGTTATAATGACCGAATTTGCACGGTCCCTTGAAGGTTGTTTTTTAACTGATTTTCACTGTACTTAAAATAGTGTTGTATTATTTAGTAAATGAAAGATTACAAAATATATGTTTATTACAATAATTTAATATATCGTAAAGCTTTATAGTAATTGTTTCAATAATTAAAATATTTTAAAATAATTAAAAAATACTAGAGTACATCAAAGATTTGTTACAAAAACCATCTTTCGCAGGCCATATTTTTTAACTTATTATGCCTATTTCGCCTTATTTATATTCTCTACCTCATTAGACCTTTGGCTATAAAATAAAAAATAGCAACATTGACAGACTGGCAGTAAGAAAAAGCCTTAGATGTTTATGACCAATCGGTTAAGCTGTATTACAGCCAATGAATCATTCTTTTTCCAAACCTGTTGTTAAGTACATTGTACTAGTTTAGAAATCGTTACAGACCATGTGCTTGACTAAATGATTATAGCAGCACCGTGAAACCACAAATACCCTGCAATATAAAATGGAAAATTCAGATAGATTACTTTGAATCATTAAGAATCATCCGTATTATTTGAAGATCATGAAAACAATATGGATGATATATATATAAAGGAGCTGTTCAAGTCATAAATAATCAGATGATTAATAAAGATGTAAAAAACTTGTTGCATCTTTAAAAACCCTATTGCTGTTGCCCTGTATAAGATTCGAAAAGATGACTTTTCTATTCCAGATGCTTATGAAATTTGGTTAACCATACATCTAGCCAAGATGAAGGGGCAACTGGGTCACAGGACATTTGTGGACTCGCGAGTATAAAATAATTGATATGGGCAGTAGAGAATTTAGACAATATGTCACTACAAACTCAAATTTGACGCTCCTCTTACAGCTTTTTTTAGTTCATTGTTATTACAAATACTGCAATATTAGCATATATCAAGATTTGTATTTTAAATTTTATGGAGGAAGAATTGAGTGGGAGAGGAAGAATTTTGCCACGGCACTCTTCTGCGTAGTGGCTCTATTGTAAAATTCGTAACAGCCCATAAGGAAAACGTTAATGTTCATTCAAATTTAGCACATTTTTATATAAACATTATTAAATATTATATATATATAGCTCAATGGAGCAAGTGGGGCAACTGGGGCTGTGCCCTTGCTGGCCCTGGCTTATCTACAGGCCTATGGGTAACCCTGTAGATGATGATGGTCTCATGGAAATGAATCAAAAAAGGGTAAAAAGTAAACTTTATCAGGCAATAACTCAACAGTGGTAACTCGTGACTTCAAGAACGGGTGAAGCGGCGAGCCCCTCCTCCACCCCCCAAAGAAACCGGAAAAGTGGCCAATAAATTTCCGTTTTCTAGCAAAATAATTATATTTATTATGATATATATATAATTTAAAATATGGATGTATTTAAGTAATTCAATTATTTACACATAATAGACCTGTCAATACCAAAACTGGGCATGCACTAGTAATTGTATGAAATTTAAATATTATCAGAACATAGAAAATTATTCATTATATACATAAAATTGTTAAAATATATCAACGATAAAAAGGTTTTAATTTAAAATTTCAATAATCTGTCATGCATAATATTCCAAATATTCACAATATATATATACCGGACCTGATATGGTACTACATGTTGTACAGACAGAGATAATATGTGGAGACAACAAACAAAATAAAAATATGCAATATATGCTTACCCAGTCTTTATTTTTTGAATATAAGTTCGATTCTTCTATCTGTTAGACTTGCGAACTTGTTGATGTCAAAAAATGATTGAGTTTCTCGTTTAGTAGTTCCTCATTTGTTTCTCGCGGGCAACATTTGTTAGTCTGTTTAACATTTTTAACGCGCTGACTTAAAAACGTAGCCTTCTGTTCCTGAATGTAATTCCAATTATATTAAAGGAATTAAATTTAAAAAAAAATAGTGGGCTCAAAATAAAATTTCAAATTTTATTTTTCTAATCAAATTTTAAATTTGACAAAAAAATAAAAATAATTTGGAGATTAAATTAAAAAAACTGTTCAACCGCCCAATTTCTTTAGGTGAAGTGCCACTTCATTCATGTCACCCGACGAGTTGACACTGTAACTCAACATCATATGCCAGTTTATATGCTTCATCCAAAGTACATGTGATCTAAATTGTCACAGGAGCAGGAAGAAAACACTATGAAATTCTTTAATGTCACTAACCCAAATTTTGTACTTCACATTATAGCTTCTTGAGCAAAATGAGCTCCTTTTCCTGAAATATACTACTCCAATAAAATCTTAAAAAATGTCCAGATTTCTATGTGGTGGTATAGTTTAAAGAAAACTATAAATGAAGATTTTGTAACTCTTGTTTATGTGGTGATCATATTGCCTGCAATACTGGTGGGCTTGGAAGAATATTTTTCTTAAGCTATTGGTCTATTCCTAATAAATTAAGAAATTGTTTGAATTAGGAAATGGAAGCAAAACTGATCTTTTGCTATAGACTGCTTTATCGAAAAGATCAGCCTGAACTTAAATGCTAGTGAATTTGCTATGATGTAACCTTTGAATAAATACTATACACATTGTAACTAAACCTATTTTACTTTGAAATACATTCTTTTGCAGTTCGGGATATTTTGACAAGTTTTTAATGCACAAAATAATTATTTTCTGAATTACTACCAGTTACTGCTACTGTTGTGACAGAACGTGCTGATTATAACCAATGGTTTTAACCACCTTGACAAAAACTGGCCAACCCTGGTTGACAGTATTTCGCATTATCTTTAAAGGTTGGGGTGGGGGGCATGTTTATTCTTTGAAGTTATTTATTCTGTCTCTGGTTACTCTGTACACATTTTGCAATTATATACATGTTATTAATTTATTGGAATTTATTATATATTATTATTATTTTTTATTATAGCATACACATTTTATGACAAAAACAATAGTATTTACATACCTTTAACATGGATATGTATAATAAGCAATTTGAAAAATCCTTGTTTTACTGTATGTACATATTGTTATGATTTAGTAAACATTTATTTGTTCTGAATACATACTGTACCAAGAAAAAATTTTAAATTGTAGTAGCACACTTAAATAATTCATTAATTGTAGACTATTTTGTCTTTTTGCCCTCACAGTTTCTCCAAAGGTCATAAAGTTTGTCCACAGTTTCTATAAAGGCCCCCAGTCAGCCTCTTGTATTACAAAACAATGCATAGTTTGCAATGCAGTAAAAGCCTCCATCACACTAACAGAATTATCATTTGAAGTAGCCGAGTTGTCAGTGTCTTCGTCCATATCTGAAAAATAGTGATTACTGTTCAACAAAGGTTTTGTCATGTCTTTTCCTAAATACATAATTTGTGGTCAAGAGAAATTATTTTTTCCAAAAGTATAATTTTTGTGCTATTTATCATTTTACTTTCTTATTTAAAACATCTAAATATGTAGTTACATCCTCTATAAACAAACTTTTTTGTAATCAATAGGGCCTGGATTATATGCACTAAAAACATACCAAAATATTCATGCACATATGCACCAAAAAACCTCAAAATATGCATGCACATACACACCAAAAAGCCTCAAAATATGCATTCACATGCATTAAAAACGTTAAAATGCATATGCAGTTAAAATGAATAAACGTACACTCAAAATTAATAACTATGCACTTAAATATTTTTAACTTACTTAAAAAGCATATGTTCTGCATTTTAAAACAAATAGATTTATTGTTAACTGCTGCATAGAAATATTCAATATACACAAAATAATATGTTTTATACAGCATAATTTTTACTATGGTTTATCACAGTGTGTCGCTCGATATTCTGAACATCTAAGCTTATCTTCTATCATTAAATACACTTACGGCCAAAAAGGTCCTTTCCAGAGCTATAGAGATTATTAGATAGAATTTATAATTTTTTTTGGATTGTTTTACGTATAGTCTATCCATGATAGATAGTGACGTAGAATTTCACCCATGTAAATGTTCGTTTTAATCTGACCCTGAGTCAACTGCCAGTCTAGCAGAATAGAACCAAGTCTTTGGTTTCTCTAATAAGGATAGTGGCTATATATAATTCAGATATGGCTACATTTTTGGTGCCCTAGAACATAATTAAACGTGTACATTTACAAATTCCATTGCCTTTCCGCTCAGATAAGAAGTAAGAGGAAAGTTTAGTGTTGTTTAGATATTTTTTCGATAAAGGAATAATAAAATGATTAAAATTATTTAAACCCTTGAAAATGTGCATTTATTCTGAAAATTCATTGTTTTTAATCCATTTATATGCATTAATGCTAAAAAGGGATAAAATATGCAATTGCATATAATCCAGGCTCTGGTAACCAATAAGTTTAACTTTTAACGGCCATATTGAACATTCATATCCGTCTGTGTTAAAAATAAATTCATATCATTAAAACAAATGAAAAGTTGCATGAACACTGCATATTTAGAAAATTATTTAATGCTGTTATGCATAATTAAATCAGTATATTCAAATCTAATCCTGTGCTAATGTTAAGGCACATCTATTGAAACAACATAGTAGTTAATTATTATGTTAATTTTGGTTAAAGCATAATATTGCGCTGATCAATAATTTTTGTTTTTAGTTGTCATATTACATTACATATAATCGTTAATTATAGTTAAGAATAAAAAAAATGTATATCAAATGATTATATATGAAGTGGAGATTGATATTGATACACATGGATTATTCTATGATGTTATGACTAATTATAGCAAAAATTGTATTTTAAAGGTTGCATATAGCGTAAAAAATGTGCGAAGTATTCATATAATAAATGAATAAAATGTCCTCCAAAACGAAGTAGTGTGTATAGTAGGAGAAATTGCCAATTGTGGCAGCCATGTTTACTTTACGTAACGCTACGTCATACTTCTGACATCATTAATAGTTTTCAGACAAAAAGTGGGTTGTGCTTGAAAAGGGGGAATTATTTTTATCGCCAACGAATTGTTTGCTTTTTATTGTGAGAGGCAGGACTTAGTGATTAGTTTAGTTAGTGGTTCTCATCATGAAATGGGTGGTTAAATTTCGTTCTGATTGGCTGAACTTCAAACCCTAGTAACTCCTAAAATATTGATTTCTCAGTATTTTCGTGTTAACATTTTTGGCTTATAATTTTTCAAGGTTTCTTGCTGTGCAGAGTTTAATCAGTCTTGATGGGACACTCTGTATATATAGGGTCAACCAAAAGTTCATATGAACCTTAAAAATTCCATAATAAAAAGGAAAAATCATTGCAATGAAGTGCTGTTTGTATAATAAATAATATTTTAATGTTTCTTTAACAGAGTAAAAAATATGTAGTTTAAAACTCGCTGATAGGTGGCACTTTAGACATTTGAAAGACGATGAAAATGACAACTTTATGTTCATATGATGTGTTGTATGTATATAAATATTCTATAAATACAAATATATATATTCTATAAATAAATGTAAATCTTATAGACGTAAATATATCTTAATCATATGTCTGATCTGTTGATTTGAAAAGTACAGGTTCACCTCGTTGTTCTTGTGCCATTAAAATCCAACCATTATACTGACTTTAAAATACATAAAAAAATTTGTGTAGTTCCTAAGTTATAATATTAGTTGTTATTTTTTAAAGACCTATACTTTAAATAGAAAATTAATCATTTTTATGTTTATCTCTATGGTGTGCATATTTATGTTATTCTCAGTAGCTTTTAATGAATAATTGTTTTTTGCATGTGCTGTGAGATCTTCCATGAACAAAAAAGGATTTGGGACGTTTTTGCATTGATTTGCTCAGTTTGGTTATATTACATTTATGACAGTTTTCACAAAATATTTATTGTGGAAAGCTTTTCATATATCAGCATGTAAAATTTTAACATGTTTGTTTTAATAGGCGTTCAGGAAATTGACGATAATGGGGAAGATTGGAAAGTATTCGCCGAAGCATTACCAGAACGCCATGATGAGAGTCCAGGAAACGAGTTGTCTATTTTTTTTAAATGTTCCAAATGCCCTTACTCAACTGTCTTTGAATCTCATTATGGTAGCCACATGGCAAAGCATGCAATTTACCCATACAAATGTTCCGTGTGTAATAAGCCATTCACTTTGAAATCAAATTTGATTAGTCACCAACGTATGCATATTAATGAACAGGACCACATCTTGAAATGTGTGCTGTGCACATCGATATTTACACAAGAGGAAGCATTAAATGAACATCTTCGTAGTCATTTGTAAATCTTATCATAATATGCATCACAACACTTGTCAAAAAGGGTTTTGACCTGTGTTCACAGGTATTTCTTAGTAATTATCAACTTGTCTTTGTAGACAATGTTATAGCTTGATTCCTTATAAACAATTTTATTGATACATGCTTTAATATAAGATTTTGGTAGTCCTTATTAGCTTGTTTTTATTTTATATCTTGATTTTCTATAAGTGATTTTGTTGATGTATGCTATAATATTGTTTTACCTTTTCTATTTTATTAGTTTCATGTAGTGATTTTTAAAATTGTGCCTATTTATGAGTTATTTGTTATACAGTGAAACCCCCTTTAACGGATATCCATCAGATATGATCACCCTGCTTTTATGGACAGATAAAAATTCCCCAGTTGAAACTGATGTACTATAATGTATTGCAAACCCCTTCTTAGTGGTCACCCTCAAATACGGACACATAACTGTTTTCATGATTCAGTTCATTAGATTAGAAACCCTGTATGGATAAAATATGTTTGAACGTCAATCTTCATGGTGTTCCTGACAACAGGAAATTAGGGATAAACAGGATAAGAGCTAAGGAGAATTTTCGCTCCCATTAACAAATAGTGGCTTGGATTCACTTGTTCAAATGACTAATGCGTAACGAAAACTTTGATAATAAATAAATCATATAGTGATACATAGCATGAAACTAATAAAAGTAACACAAAATTATCGCAGTTCAAATTTATTATCGTTTACTTGACTAGCACACAGTTCCTATAAGTGCAACGACAAAAAACGGTGAATCTAATCTCGCAATTAAAATTACATTTCAAAGGAGGAAGACTAGTGTGTAAAACCCAACAAACAGTTATTAGTCAAAAATTTTCAAAGGCGAATAAATTTTAATATTTAACGTTTTGTTGTAAATTTACTTGTTATATTCAACAAATACTTATGTTCGTTATTTTAAATTTACCTTATGTACTTAAAAATACATGTTTTGAAATTAAGTATTTAAATGACTGAAATGTAATATTTCAAAACTAACGAGACCAAACCCCCTTGTGGCTAAATTTTTCATATCCGATTGAATGACCATGTGGGGTTTCTGTATTAAAATTAACCCATATTACATATTGCATACACATGCAATACATATAGCTTTCTCTGCTGCCAATCTATTTTGTAGTCCCCACCCAAACAAAATTATTAAGATTGTAGAGGCAAATGAGACTAGGTGCACTTTAACCTGTAGTCAGATTTTGCTGTCTTTCATTAGTCAACATTTATTTCCATTTAGGCATTACTTTTGTATTTATTACTATTTGATAATCATAGCAACTACAGAAATGACTTTGGTAAAAAGAACCATTTGAATTAAATATATTGGAATTTATATTGACACTACAGTTAATAAAAAAGTGAAATGCCATTTCTTCTAGATTGGAGATATATGTATACATATATAGTGCTATATTATTTCTTTTTCCTAATTTTCAGATTTCTTCTTCAGATTCTTGAAATTATAATATTTTTCTCATAAGCCTTTGTTTTTATAAGAATTTCCACGGTGTAATTTTTTAAGAACACACTTGAAGTGCTAAGACAAAACTATATTAAGACACAATGGCCAATAGAAATATTGAAAGCAAAAGTTTATTTTGAAAGAAAATGCACAAAACAGAAAAAGAATTCAATTTTCATAATCGACCAATGTATTTGCATGTAGGGTAACTAAAGGGTCATTTCAGTAAGTTTTAAAAAATGATTTTTTTTACACTTAATATATTTT
>QLNU02015360.1:311878640-311912841 GCA_006491805.2 Dysdera silvatica
AGCGAAAAGGCAAAATTTCGCGACGATGTATCGATCGCGCTACGGTATCTTGAAAAGTAGAGATAACGTATACGAAATTTTGTTCGTGTTTTTATAAAAGGTTAATAATTTCATAAAAGGAGAATTTCTCAAAAACAATCCAAAAGAATCCGATTTTTTGAGAAAATATAATTAATGTAAGTACCGTTTCCTGCGTTTAAAATATGGCTAGGTAATGCAAAAGTTGCATTGAGCAATAAATAATACAGTACATAAAATGAATAACTTCTAATTCTTAATGTAATATTCTGCTTTTTGGAAACGAAGTTACTGTATAAAATGATGTCTAACTTAGGATAAGTAATTTACGTTTTATACAAGTCCAATCAACGACAAATGTTAAGTTGAACTTCCGATAACTCGACGTTTTAATCGGTCCCCAGGAATTCGACTTATGGCGAATTCACTGTATTAACTATTTTTTATTGAATTAGGAGGCACTTGAAAAGGTTAATCATTCAACCGTCTATCAGATATTTGAGAAATCTTTTAATCTTTTGTGGCCAAACGGAGTGGAACATAACAACGTTTTACTCTTTTTAACGGATGCTACACCAAACATAGTGAAAGCCAGAAAAACAATTAAAACTTTTTATCCAAAGCTAGGGCATGTCGCTTGATTATGCCTTACATAGGGTTGCTGAGGAAATTCAGGCAAATTATCTGGATGTAGATAGACTTGTTTCTAATGTTAAAAATTTTTTCTTGAAATCTCTTTATCGTACAGAAGTCTTTAAAACACAAGCTCCTAGTTTAACTTTGCTGCCAAATTCTTTGACAATGCATTAGGGAACATGGTTGGATGCTCAATGAATGCATATTTGTTACAGAGAAAATTTTGATGCTGTAAAGGCGACAGTAAATGAGTTTCATTCAGAAGACGCAGCATTTATTCAAATTGCGCGATGTCTGTTCTCTCAGGAAAAAATAGAAGGAAATTTGGCATACATAAGATCAAACTTCAGCATTTTACTTTTCACTAATAGGGGCTGAGAAGTACAGAATGGAACTCGTTGACTTAATTGGTTACAGCGATAAAGAAAGCGAAGTACTAAAAAAGGACAAGGGCAAGGGGAAGACTGGACACTCCATTGTTGCAAAATTAAACTCTGATATCATAACTAGAGAGGCAGAAGCATCGAGAATTCATGCAGAAGTTTCCATAAAAATGAATGCGTTTTCTTCAAATATGCTCCAATAACACCCTTGCGACGAAAGTGTTACAACTCAAAAAATCCCAATCTTCAGGAAACGCAACAAAGTGCTTATGGCCGAATTGAGGGATGTTGCGTTCATCTAATGACATGTGCCAACTTGTGGAAATCCGAATAACTTATGACCTAGCGTTTTATACGGGAGGATGCGGCACTATTTTCTACATCTAGTTGTAACATTAAGTCATTTTCACCGAATTTTGAGTTGTAACACTTTCGTCACAAAGGTGTGACATGTAAGTTTTGTTCTGCGAGTCGTTGTACCAACAACATATGTAAGTGTGGAGAAGATCTTTTCAAACAATGAGAATTTACTTTCAGAAAATAGACTTTTGACAGTGTTAAAAAATGCACAATTATTCAGTGCAATTTTGATGTTCTGCAAATGATTAGATTATACGAGTACATCATTAAAAATTCATTTATAATAGGTATTTACTAGTATGTACTTTTTTTTTTTTTTCTTTTTCTTCTGGCGTACCATGCAGAAAAGAATGAAAATTCTAGTCTATGAATCAGCAAAATGAAGTTACTTAATTTGTAACTTGGAAATGTACACAAATTGTTTTGGGGGATTTTCTTTTTTAATCTTAAAGTCATTTTTTCGACTTTTTAGGTCATTTTTCCATCTTTTTAAGGGCATTTTTTAGGAATTTTTAGGTCATCAAGATCCGGGCCCTATTTATAAGGAATGCATCAACGTAGAGTTTTTAAAATTATTGGGAGCCCAAGCACATATTATATATATTTATACATTACAATAAATGTAAAATTGCAGTTTATTTCAAATTATTGTGGGGGGCTCAGGCCCCATGGGCCGACATAACTCTACGCTTATAAAGAAATGATTGCATTTCAAACGTTTATAATATCTATAGAAGCAAAAACCACGCAAATTTGATTGGTGCGGTTAATTTATAAAACGTTATAGTCTAATAATTAAAAGAAAACGACGTTGCTAATAGCTATTTCAATAGCGCAACGGCTGTCCTTGTCAGAACATAGCGGCTTCTGTTTATGTCCGTGCTGTTGGTCGGTGTTGCCATTAAGTTGACTGGAAACTTAATTGGGTGGAGGAGTTAACTATGCTAGTTGTGTCGTCCTTAGCCGTGAGACACAAAAGATTTTTCCAAATGGGTGAGATAGAGTTACTAAGGAGTTCATCATTAACTGAAACGTTGATGTTTGACAGGATATGAAATGTCTCAAAAAAGTTGAAATGAGATGTGGAGTTGACTTTTTTAAAGATATGTGCATTGGAGAATAAGAACTTGTGTCCGAATTCCCACGAGTGTTTTGCCAGAGACAATTGTCGCAATCAAAAATGTCAAATAACTTAAAAGTTAATATAAATAGTAGAAAAGAAAACACACGCACAGGGAATGGATAGGGTGGGAGCGAGAATGGGGGATAGTGGCTTTGTACATTGGCGCCGACGGCATGAAAATATTGGGGGGGGGGAATAGACCTTAAAAAGGCATTTTGTTTGAAATTGAAGGAGGATATGGAACACTAATGCCAACATTGGGGGGACGGGTTACCTGTCCCCCCCCCACTAACGGCGCCCGTGGCTTTGTGTGCCGAGAATTAGAAAAGAAAAAAAGCAAGAAATAATATGGAATATAAGGGCTGATAAGTATTTTGAACTATTCAATTTGAATTTTAAAAATATGCATTAATTTATAATTAAAGATAACATTGAGTAGTTTTAGTGCTAGAATCAGGCACCTGCCGACGGGGGATAAGTGTTTTTTCGCCCCTTCAGTCTCAGAAGTGGAGGGGCGAAAGGCATATTTCGCCTCCCAAAAACATCGAGGAATACTATTAAAATTTTAACTTAAAAAATAACACCAAACCTTGCCACTAATGTGACAAAGCTGAAAAACTTTTGATTATAATTTAATTTCCTGTAAATAGATGTCGGCAATATACCGCCAATAATAGTGTTTTGACAGTGCCCCCTGACGTATCTATTGTTAAAAAAATTAGCGTCTCTTACTTGTACATTTTTTTAGACTTTGTGGAACTATCGACAAGAGGCTTAGGGGCTTGCGGGCTGGGCGGCAGCCCCAGGCCGCTAAAAATATGCAGTGCAAGCACCAAGAAATTAGCTTTTAGAGGCTCTTGTATACTTTCCCAGAGTATTTGGTCAATTGAGATTTTGTGTGTGTATGACGTTATATTTCTTACAAAGCACATGAGGCTTCTAAATGGTGGTCAAAATAAATATACACGTTATTAGTCAAATGCGTTAGCATCAGTAAACTATACATGTTATAATGTTTTATTGTGGTAGCTTTATAGCCACTACAGAGACCGCCTGTTTCCGACAAAAAAGAACTTATTGCAAAGTTCTGAGAAGCAGAAATTTATAATTACATTGGGCTGGTTTTTCTTTGTGTTTATAATGCGGCAAAAAACCTAAATTTAACCCTTTCATTTATCCACAACATCGAAGTTAAGTAAGAAATGCCAAATGATTGATACATCCCTAGCTAACTTCATTTAAAAGCGTCTATTTTTAAGTTAACTTCATTATCTTCTCTTTACCTTTGGCGTTTGGACCAGTGAAGGACTTTATTTTGTAATGCTAAACCCCGGTCAGTTCCTTTTTTTAATCGTCGTGTTCCGCTGAAACATTTTTTAGGGTCGCTAAAATCTGTTTCGCCCAGGACTGCTAACGCCTTAAGTATGCTTCTGGTTATCGATCTTAAAGCCGGATACTCTGCAAAATCAGTAAAATTGTAAATCGTCCAAATGGTTATTGTTTTGTAATACATTTTTTAGCTATTCAATTAACTAATTAACAATTGATATATCTAATTAATAGTTCATAATAACGGTTTGAATTTCTGGCCATAGATGGCGCCACAAGTTTATGGCCGTAAAAAAAAACCTTTGCCTCCTCCGCTCTCCCAAACGTTGGCACGTCCCTGGATATAATAAAGACTAGTAAAACAAAATCTCAAACACAATCATATTATAGACCATGTTCGTGATGAAAAGAATGTGAAACTCACAAATAACGATAATGCGGGACTTTTGCGCATCACTAACAAGAGGAAGAAATGCGGGTTGCAAAGCTTATGCAACAACCAAGCATTAATGCCTGGTGAATACAATGATTGTGTCTAGCATTTCTACCCAGCTCCTTAGTGGCTCGCTGTTGCTACGCTGCTGTAACACAGGTGTCTAGCAGATATGCTATTTCGAATATATCAGACCGTTTATTGAAATGTTTGGGATGACTGCGATCATTTTTATGACATGTTTCAAGCTAAATGAATCTTTTCTAACAAAGTAATAACACTAACATAATTTCTTTTTCCTTTTAATGTCAAACTGGTTGTTGCACAATACTGACCACCAGCCACCACTGAATTACAATATATGTAAAATTTCCATTTATTTTTTTAAATTATTCTGGACCCTTTCCCCACAGACCTTGAAAAGGCTTGATACTATTTAAATGCAAGTGTTATTTTAATCTTGTTCATTTACAAACGTCAGAATTACATTATTGATAAACCAGAATATTATAGATAATAAACTTCAAAGAAAACTCATAATTTATTGGTTGAATATTACGAAGGTCACGTTCTTTTCTTCCAACCTAAAGCCCATAAGATCCTTACTCCGGCGCTGATTCAGGAGTTTAGGTCCATATAGCTACGCCTATGTGTAAGAGTCGTCTTTGTGTAGTTACATTTCAGCGTCCCCATGAGAGAGAATATGCAAATCAAAATAGAATTTCAAGAAATTTTCATTTCTTTAGAATACAAATACAATTTATATGTATCAGTGTATAGCCACCTAAAAATATTTTCTCAACTATTTCAAATTAATCACAACATAATAATAAATACTGGACTTGGGTATGTACCACATATCATTCTATAGGCATTTATCACTCTAACTTTAGCCATCTCAAATATCTTAATTAAATCTATTATATCTAGATTATCCATATCGTAGGCGTACGCAGGAAGTTCATAAGTGGGGGTCACCAGCTCAATAGAAGAGGGAGGGTTACAGAGCTACACCACCATATATTCATATGTATTTATGCAAAATTTCACCTCAATGGGGGGTTACACCCCACATTAACTACCCCTCCCCACGTGTATGCCAGTGATCCATATCATTTTTGTTATTGATAATTGGTGAGACGTTTTTGGGATATTGTTGATCCTAAATAATTTATTAATTTCAGATTCGAAAATTCCCTTTACCCGAAAGCTATGGATATAATATGCACTAAATACGCAGCATAATGACAGTATTTGAAAAAGTTTCTGTTAATTTATATTCATATAAATATTATAAAACATCATGAGGAGATACATATATATCTTTGCAATAAAACATTGCAGTCTTTAATTCCTCAAAGTCATGCTGTCAATATCTCGATTGTCAAATTTTTAATGTCACTTACTTTTATGGGTATATCTTTGCAGTATTTAATAAATCTTTATCACTCTGTTTTTAATTTGTTTACCATGAATAACGGCACACTAGGCAAACACATTACCACACTGTGCCACCACAGGGCCCCCAATTATTTAAGAGAATTATTCTTTGGCAAAGTTTTTAATGCACAAACAATTGAATAAACATCTCTTTTACATTGCACAAGTCATAATATATCAGTATCACATAAAATAAATTGTTTAGAAGAGTAAATATACTTTTTATATTTGACTGTATTAGTTGCACAACTGCAAATCTTGTAATATTTATAAAACAAGATTTTAAAAATGACTTATTACTATTTTTGTTGAACTACTGCTTTAAAATAGATACCTTTTGTTGTTCTTGCAAATGGACACTTAAAAACACTTTCAACAGAGTTATGTCATAAAATGAAATATTTAAATTATAGAAATAAAATAAAATAAAGTACAGGGTACGAGGGAGGATATTTACATACAGAAGGTTAAACACTGGTAAAATAGCGAAAAAAATAGATGTGTTGATGACACATTTGTTGTACTTAAAACTAATACATTCCAAAGCTTCTTCCATTACCTTAATAACTTAAACTCACATATAAAATTCACATACGAAACAGAACAGAACAATAAACTCCCTTTCCTAGACGTTCTTGTACACAGATCTCACGATAACTCAATCTTCACCTCAGTTTACCGTAAACCCACACATACAGACAGATATCTCGATTTTAAATCGCATCATCCAACATGCCACAAAGCTTCCGTTGTTAAACATTAATTTTAACGTTGTGTCAACATTAATTAAAGCTCAGTCTTTAATACTATATATATATATATATATATATATATATATATATTCTATATATACTATTTATAAGCTTAAGTCTTAAATACTCACTGCAGTAATGAAACACTTTCAAACACAGAAACAAAACACATACACACGGCACTTAAAAATAATGGATACCCTAAACGATTCATTCTCAGAAACTGTAGACCCAATAGTACATCTTTAAACAATACATCTCACACCCGCATATCTATTCCATATATTCACGGCATTTCCGAAACAATCTCTCGCATCCTCAAGGAAGCAAATATCAAAACATCTAATGCCCCTGTCACAACACTTCGCAAACAACTTACAAAAGTTAAAGACCCAGTTCCACCAGAAGATCTCACAGGCGCCATAGACCAAATACCATGCAAAGACTGCAACAAACATTACATAGGACAAACAAAAAGAATGATCAAAACAAGAAGAAAAGAACACAAACAAGCACTCGCGAAAGGAGACATAGCCTCACGTCTGGCAGAACACGCTTTACAACACGGACACGAACCCGACTGGGACTCAACAAAAATACTACACCGGCATATCACAAACAAGAATAGTAGACTCTTCTTAGAATCTTGGGAAACTTACAAACTACATGGGAAAGCCATTAATACATCACAACCACTTCCAGAAACTTACAAACAACTCTTACTCTGAAATGTATGGGACTTCCCCAACATTAGGTGCCCCGCAATATAGGTTTCTCATTGGTTCCCATTGGGCTTTTCCATGATTTTTATTAGAGGCCTCCCATTGGTTCCCACTAGGGTTTTCCATTCTGCGGGACTACTCTGAAATTTCTCTCAGAACAGCCTGAGGTTTCTGAAAATCTTTTGAGTCAGAGGTTCTCAAAACTGTTTGAGCAGGGGCACCATTCCCCACTGCCCCTGCAAAAGAATCCAATGAACTAGAACTGGCTCTGATGAAGGGTTTTTCAGAAATTTCAAGTATAAAAAGAGGCAGAAACATAACACCATCCTTACTGCTGGTGAAGGACTGGTGTTGATGTGTCCAAAAGCTTAAAGGGTGATCTTTTTCATTTGCTATTTTACCAGTGTTTAACCTTTTGTATATTTAAATTATGCAGCTGACTATGTATGCCAGTTAGTTAAGAGAACTATTCTTTGGCAGAATTGTGAATACCCAAATAATTGAATAAACATCTCTTTTACAGTGCACAATTCATATAGACTAGATAATACATAAGTGTCATGTAAAACAAGTTATTTAAAAGAGCAAATACATTATTTATATTTGACTGCATTAGCTCCCCAATCTTGTAACAACTGGAAAGTGAGGTTTTAAAAATAACTAATCACGACTTTTGTTAAATAAACAGTAGCATATATATATGTAAAAAAACCACTTATGTGCATACTCAGGATAATATTAATATTAGATAAATTTATATAAAATGGAAATAAATATGGCACCACATTTTATAACTCATTATGGACATGAGCTCCGCAATGGAAATTTGAGCTTTAAAATGGAATTAGAGCTTAAATAGAAATGAATATAGCATCATACTTTACAGCTAAATCATCACAGTATATAATGGAAAGCACTCAAAGCCACATGATATGCAATTTATAATAATATGTGTGGTCACAATTGCATTAAAATACTTCAAAATGAAAAACGCCTCAATATTACAATTTAGAGTTCTTCAGCATATCATATCAAAGAATGAAGGTTGGTTGCGATTTTTATGGTACAAGGACAGCAAGGGTAATTCTGTGCCAAACAAGGTGAGAACGTGCATACAGTTTTTAAAATAAAAATAAATTAAAGCTAAAATCGTAAAAACACATTGAAAATAAAGTAACAAAGTGCCAAACGAAACAATATAAAAATCAAATGAGATGGGAATAGCCAATATTAGATGAAAGTTAAAAATTTGTTCATGGTTAAAAGAGTCACATAAAATGTCACGAAGAGTAAAATTATTTTGATTAAAAGCTGATGACCGTTGCTGTGCACAACACTTAATTGTTCACCACCAGGGGGGTGCCCATGCGGCATAAAGGCAGGATTTAAAGTGAGGCCGTATGTAAGCCTTAGGGCATGCCTTCTGTGCCCAAAACATTGAAAGAAACGCATTTGATCATTCTACATTTTAAGGAGTGATCACTTGTGAAATACTTGCAAAAATAATTTTTCTTTACTCTAGAAAAAAGAATAGATTCTTATCTTTCAAATCATACCCATTTTTTAGCTCTAAGTTGCTTGAAACTATTTTTCAATGAATTTTACAAATGTAAACAAGTGAATTTAAAAGGAACAGTTTTGGGATAAAAGGAACATTTTTTCAAAAACTTGAATTGCAATTGACTTACAATTTCCTGTGTACCTGCATATAGGAATTCTACATACATTGTATGTAGGGTTTTTTTCCTTATAATTTTTTTTTTGTATTTTTGACATGAAGTAAGGGTAAACATAATGTTTTCTTAGCAAATATATAAAGATGTTTGCTGAGCATACAAAATTTTTTATGTGTGTCGTAATAAGTATTTTCAGAGAAAATGTTCCATAATGTTCCCATGGAAAACCCCATATCATTGTGGGGGTGATTTTGAAATGAAAATATAATTTAATTAAATTTTTTATTATTTTTATTTATTTATTAATACATTGGTTTATGGTTAACCAATTACAATAGTGTTGATTATATTGAATAAGTAATAGAATTATTTGAGATATAGTTTGTTATTTATATTATTAAGTCGCCAACTTGGCAAGAGATTATTACACCACATAATATTTTTACAAACATCCATTATTACCAGGTTCGATTCTCGTAATTTGAATATCCACGTTCATTTCCATGAAAATCTACAAAGGTTTGATTTCCTAAATTGAACTTAGGAAATTAGTTACTTTTTTAGACTAGTGATCTATCTAGTGGTTACAAATTGGTTGGATTCCACTAATAACACCAGGAACGGTGCATAAAGAGCACCGTAGAGTATAAAACAAACTAAACTTCATTAATGTCAAAAAAAAAACCATTTAAAACAGTATTTGATTAAAAACAACCTAGTTATTTACTACTTAAGCCTGCATTTTGAATGTTAAAATAATAACATACTAAAGTAATTACACCTTTTTCTGGCAATGCTTTTTAATAGTTATGATATTCAATAATACAAGTAAAAATGACATTAATTTTACGATACAATATGGAATTCTAATTTTCCCCAGGAATTAAAACTTTTAATTATGAAAAATAACAATAATTGTCAACTATTTTAGACATCAATTTGCAAATTATGAGTTCAATTTAATTTTTTATATAATTGAGAAAAATTTCCATGTCAAATTATTAATCTCATCAATTTTTCATTTTATTGGGTCTGGACCCCACAAAATAATCATTTTAAAAGAAGAAAAACATGCAGAATTTTATATGTTAAGTTACTAAAAACATTTAAACTTTTAAAACTTAAAGGGACGCAGGAAGAGAAGAAAGGAAAAATATATATTTACCATGGGGCATAGCCCCCTTAAAAGATTACATTTTCATATTTTTAGGTGGTCGATGTGTCTGCCAGATCTCTCAAACTTCCAAGTTTTCAAAAAAAGTATTTTGGCCACTCGAGAACTAAATGGAGCCAAAAATCTAGTCAAGGGTCTATTTCCACAAGATTCGATAACATGGGCAATGCGCCCACCAACCTTGGCCGATATCTTCTTTGGCTTCATTTGGTGGATGAGTCATACATTTCATCCGCCAATTTTGCACGTGCAAGAGCACGTGTTCATCTGGTGTGGCCTGGCTCTTGTACTTTCTCATAAACTTAGGCCATAAGTGGTAGCCGATGATGGTTGTATTTCCCCATAGGGTACTACTATTAAGATAGGCCGAAATGGCACTAGCATTTTTACGACGTTTCTTAGTGGATATATGGCAAAATACTTAGAAGGTGAGAAGAGAATAAGCTTGAAGAGATTTTAATGGCAAAGGGTATAGATAGATAAGTTTCAGATATAGGATCCACATTGCCATGAGGACTGTTTTAGTTTGAAGTGGAAGAAAAGATTCCAGAATAAAGATAGTAAACTGATAATGCCAAAAGAAGGGTAGAAATTAATTAAAGTTTATAAGATTATATGAAGTTAATTAAATTGAAAATTATAACACATTAACATATGAGAGAAGTATTAATACCGACCTACATTTCAAAATAATAACATGCTATCATGTAAAAAATATGTATTAATTATCGTATTTATCACCACAATTATTTAAAATTCATTGTAACAAATCAAAAATAATCAACAATCTTCGTAATTTCCCAAATAGTACAATCTTCACTCATATATAAAAAATATCAATGTCCAAAAGAAATGTATGCCTAATGTCCATGAATAAAATAACTTGCAAGTTGTTGACACTGGTGTTCTAGGTGTAGTTTTACTTGAAATGGATTAGATATTCCAGTTTTAAAAAGTATCGCTTCTTGGACTTTTTCTGGGGGATAAAAATAAATCTAGACAGTAACATTGAATTTAAACACATTAATATAAAAATAGTAATAAAAATGAGACGCGTCGTCCGGTGAAGAACTTTTTGTTGTTGTTTTTATTTACTTAAAAGATATTTTTTTTTAAATATTAAGTTTTTTCTCAACATCGTTGTCTTCATCCACGATTCCTTTAACTTTGAAAAATGGGAAAATTTATGGAACTTAAAAAAATCAGAATTTACATAGAAGTACATAAAAGTTAGAATTTTGCAGTGAAAAATTGGGGGTCATGACCCATGCAACCCCCTTATATGAATGCCAGCCAATTACCGGTGAAATGGCCCTTTCGTGGAAATCTCTCTTAAAAGCCACCTCTATTCAGTGACCACCTCACTTAATGACCACTGTTTCTGGAAACTTATTTCCTCCCTACCCTATAAATACAATGCTAAATTTATCTCCATTCAGAGATCACCTCTCTGAGCAACCGTTTTTTCACGGATCCGATGGCAGTCGAATTATGGATGCTTTACTGTATATTACAGTAAAACCTCACTTAACGACCACTTTTCCTGGAAATGGATTTCCCCCCAACCATAGATCCAATGTCTAATTTACCTCCACACATAGACGACCTCCCTGAACGACCACCCTTGCATGGAACCGACGGTGAGTGCCTTAGGGATGTATTATTGTAATTATATGCATATGCTAATAATTACATTATAACCTTCCTAAGGTGGCTGCTGTCGGTTTCTTTCTTTACCCTTAAATCTGAAATTTTTGTATTTTTATCTCCAAATAGTTTAATAATGGTGGCAAATCAGAGTTTTGTAAACTATTGCACTGTACAAAATGTGCAAATTAGCAGAATGATTTTTAGTGAAACCTATCTATCCCCCCCACACACAAAATTATATCAGAATATTATGGTCCCATATATATAAAGCTGAAACAATCTTTTATTTTATTTATTATTAAAAACATTTCTGAACTTATGCACACTTTCAAAAAAAAAAAAAAAATCACTACAAGTATATACAGGGAGATCCAAAAGGAACTATAACTTGAAAGATATTGTCGGTGCAACATTGGAATGGTACATTAACCATCCTTCCTTTAGAGTCATCTGGGTATTGTGTTGCATTTGTTTTTCTTATAACAATACGGGAGGAAAATTATCGATTAGAATTTTTTTTGTATAACGAGTGTTTCTTTCAGGACTTTTCGCCCGGGGGTGAGGGGGTAATGTAATCTAGGGGGCGAGTTTTTCATTTACCATACATAATTTTAGAAAAACGTTTTGCTTAGAAACATAAAATGTTTTTGTGGGTTCATCCCCTCCCCCACCATGAGATATGCCTGCAAAGAAACTCTTAAATGATCATATATATGTGGGGATTCACCAAAAAATTTTAGTATTTTTTAGCTTTTTTAATTGACATTATTAGAAATGGCAGAAAATTTGCCATAAATTGATTAAATAAAATGCATGGAGAAAGGAGATTTAAATTTATTACATATATTAGATTTATTGTGCAACAAAATTTACTTGTATAAAATTTGAATTATGAAAGTTTAAGTAGCTTATAATCTTGCTGTTTTGTTATTTCAGGTATAACTAAAATATGGGGAAAAATATTACAAATTTAAATATCCATCGTTATTTAAATTTTAATAGTTGAGTTTTTGAATTAATTATTATACGACCATGACGTTTTGAAAAAGCACAGGTGAAATATATTCCTCATTCTCATAATTCCATAGGGCCAACCTAGGTCTGTGGCTAAGCATCATGCTCGTAACCCAAACATTGTGATAATGTGGGGTCCATATAATTATTTTATCTGGCATTTTATTGAAGGCATGTTTTTGTGGTTTTCCTATCACACTTACAATTCCTTCTTACAGGAGTCCCCATGAAGGCATTTATCTTCCCTACTTGGTTGATAACAAATCTTACCTAGTTTGGTGCAGCGTGATCTTAGCAGTCTTCGCGTCATAAAAAATCAGTCGACAAATAAAAATTCCACAGAATTAATCATGTAGGCTTGTTTTGGATTTTTTTCCATATCTAAATGAGTGATTACCAATATGGGTGGTGCATAATTTGGGAAAGTTGTAATTTTTCAATTGCAGAAGGTGAAGGGTTCTTGATGTGAGTAAAAACTGATCGGAATTTGGGTTCATTAGTGGCAATGACATTTAGTGGTTTAATGTCACAGCAGTTGAAGCATTTAGATTTAATTTTATTTAATATACAATAAATCATCAATTTTTTAAACTGTTTTATCTCCAGCTGCAGACTATACTCATTTTCATTTCATGGAAATAGCACAGGAATCTGACCAAATTTTTCAATGTTTTCGGGGGCATCTGATATTGACATTTCAAAAATCAGAAAAATTCTAGATTGTGGAAAAAAATTGTGATTAACAGAAATTTGTAGGTCATTGAAAAGGAAAAAAGAAAGGATGTTACCTAGGTAATGCTGCTGGATGATCGGATATATGCCAGTTTTTTGTACACAAGCCAATTCAGAATTTTTAGTTTCATGCACTGTTACTTAAAATTCATTCTGAGACAACAGAAAGCTCTATGTAATTTTCATTTTATTTTATAAAGTATTGTAATTTATTTTAAAAGACTCTTTTCTTTTTTTATAGACTCTGATCTAAAAATGCCAAAAGTTGCAAAAAAGTTATCGTAGAGAAAATACTAGTATATAAGTACCTCATTGTTATTTGAAAATAAAGATTTAAATAAAATTCAAAATAACTTTCACAGTTCTGGCATTAATCTTCAAAACTCTCCTTCAACATCTTCTGAATTTATTCATCAACACTCTCCTTCCATAATACCTCCTAGTCCATTTACTTCACAATTAAATATCAGTGTTACAAAAAATTTTGATTCATCTTCATATAGTCCATGCAATATTCCTGACAATGTTGAAACAAGCAGCAGTAGTATGTCGTGTGACTCAGAGCAGTGTTCTTCAGATTCTAACAGGGGTTCTTCTGAATATTGTTCAAATTTAGATTATGGGTCGCATGAAAACCAAACATACATAATGAAGGAAACCCAAGAACAGCATATTAAATCAAAATTATCTGTATGAGCAGTTGATAAAAACATACCCTTATCATCACTGACAAAATTACTTACAGTATTGCATGAGCACAATTGTTTTTCAAATTTACCTACGGACGCTCATACTTCGTTAAAAAACCCTAGACAAGTAACATTTTCAAATATCACAGGTAGCTCTTATTATCATTCAGGTATAGAAAAGGGTATTGAACATGCTTTGTTTAAATGTAGCGAAAAAATTCCATCACAAATTAAACTGTTAGTCAACATTGATGGCTTACCTTTAACAAAAAGTTCTTCATGTCAGCTTTGGCCTATTTTAGGCTCTTTAAGTTATACTCTTACTACATTTTCTGTATTTCCTATTGGAATTTTTCATGGGAACCAGAAACCTCTGAATATTGATGAATATTTAAATGACTTCATTATAGAAATAAAGCATTTATTGAAAAACGGCGTTAAATTTCAAAACTACATACTAAAACTTTAATTTATAGGTTTAATCTGTGATGCCCCTGCTAGGGCCTTTTTGATGTATACTAAGACCCATTCTGGATATTTTAGTTGTTCTAAATGTGTTCAAGAAGTGGGTGTACATAAATAACAGGACATATTTTCCTGTTGTTAATAGTGCTAAGCGTGGTGATGCTGATTTTCAAAATCAATTGCAAGAAGAACATCATATTGGTTATAGTCCCTTTTTAAAAATTGAGACCTTTGGCCCTGTGAGTAAAGTTCCATATGAATATATGTATCTGATCTGCTTGGGTGTTGTTCGTAAGCTGTTGATAATTTGGGTAAAAGGTAAGTTGACAAAAAAAAGGAGACCGCGAGAAGTGGGCTATCAGGTCTTCATGGACGCTTTGCACCTCGCCAGGTTATGGAAATTTTGGATTCATTATATAATCTGAAATTGTCCATAACTGTTGAATTTAGTAGAAAGCCTAGAGGTCTTAACCAGCTTGACCGATGGAAAGCTACAGAGTTCAGACAATTATTGCTTTACACTGGACCCGTCGTTCTTAGAAATATTTTGGAAAAAGATGTATATTCTCATTTTTTGATGCTTCATAGTGCTGTAAGAATTTTTATAGAAGCTGTTAAAAAAAGCATTTATTAGGTTATGCAAAATCACTTTTAGAGTGTTTTGTTAAAGGTTTTTGTTCTTTGTATGGCAAAGAATATGTCTTACAATGTCCATGGCTTATTGCATGTATACGAAGATGTTGCCAATTTTGGATCATTGGATAGTTATAGTTCATTTCAATTTGAAAATTATATGCAGCAAGTAAAAAAAATAATTATGAAAGCAGACAAACCATTGGCACAAATTGTGCATAGGATAGAAGAAAAAAGAAATTTATTAGAGAAACATTGCCCCGGACGTTAAAACTGACTTTCAGCTCAAAAATAAGCACACCGAAGGTCCTCTTCTGGCAAATATTCATGGACTACAGTTCAAAATTGATAAATTTAAAAACTCCTGTTTACAGAACAGTAAATCTGATAATGTGTGCATTTTAAAGGATCACACTATTGTAGAAATTGAGAATTTCATTCTAAGAGAAAATAATACTTTTGTGATAGGCAGAAAGTTTTTAAATTCAACAGACTTGTATGTTAAACTGTGCAAGTCTTCATTATTGGACATTTCACTTGTCAAAGACAAATCCAAATTATTATCCTGGCCAACTGATATGATTTGTGGCAAAATCTTCTGCCATTAAAGGAAGAATTTGTTTCAATTCCTTTAAGCAGCATCAATGAATAAAAAACACGTACAGAATATTCTCGATATAATGACCTCCTTTTAGCAACCTTTTCAATATAACAATCAACAATTGTGTTCCATACATAGTTACATAAAGTACAGTGTTTATTTTGGTATAACATCTTATTTTTTGATTTCTCATTGAGGTTGTTATATCGAGAGTTCGTTGTACATATCATGTAAGGGTCATTCCGTGTCAGATCAACAAGTGCTTCCCAGGACACCATCTCCAATTTTGCTGAAATTTTGTTCTTGGGTTGGTACTAACAAAAGTATGTCATTTCTCAAATATTAGGGTCATTTCACTTTTGGTTCATGAAATAAAAATTATTGCATAAATTACGGAAAATGCATTTCTTTCATAATAAATTGCACATTTATTAAAACAACTCTGAAAGTAACAGACTTGCATGTCTGAAAATTAGTATTCCAAGTAAACTTTTCGTGTTGCATCCAAATCTGCAATCAAAAGTGTTCCAAGAAACATACTTTGACAGCTATCATGGCCTAAATCATGATTTATACTGTATAAAAGTTTCGATTTGTTTTCCCATCTCTAGAATTGGAATTCAACAAAATTATACTTTTTCCCACACACAAATTACTAATTTATAGAAAATTGATAAAAAATACTAAATTTGTTTATACATTAACATGGAAAATTATTAAAGAATAACCATTTCTTCCTATTTATATGAAAAAATTCATTAAATATTTATTAGTATTTAAGAAACAATTTTTATATCAACGTTTTTTAGGCATAGTAATAATAAAGCCGATGTTATGGACCTGTGTTCAACTTGTATAAATATATCTGAAAAAATGGGCTTTTCAATGAATTTAATATCAATCTCTTCCAGTGGCGGCTTGTGGCGAGATTAAAGTGAAGGAATGTATGGCCAATTCACCAAAATCCAAAGTTACTGTAAATTTCTTTCTTATTTACTGAATGAGGTAAAAATTAGTTTCTTGGTGAGTATAAACAACAAATTAATGTGTCTTGGTGAATTAGTTTCACGTCGCTTCACTTAAATCTCACCACGGGCTGCCACTGATCTCTTCGCAATTAGGTTTAAAAAGCAGTCCATGTACTGCCCCATATTAATATGAAAAATTAGGAGACCAAACTGAAGGCGTAAAATCTCGCTTTGCAAGTGCAGTGACCTCATGTCATGGATCATAGTAACCGGCCGTTGAGAATTATTGGGCGATATTCTTATCGGCCCAGAGCAAATTCTCGTGCACAGGAGGATCATTATATATTTGTCACTGGTAGGTACACTAAGGTTTTACTTATTTTTGATATAAAATGGGGAAATTATGTACGGAGAAGAATGACATTTATTTATGTTTTTCATTATGTAACGAAAAAAATGCTATGAATTTTAAAATATGTTTTTGCTTTCTTTTTCAGGGAGGGCGGCACCCCAGAGCCCTCCCTCACAAGCTGTCACTGGAAGTGACTTTTAGTGTGAACACCTTGGTCCCAAAATTTATATTTTTCTGTTTCAAAGTTGTTTAGTTAAAATACTTAAATTATTTTATGTTTCACTTAGATACCTACGAAGAAGCCAGGAAACATGAACGAAAAGCAGAGGATATGGACACCTCTAATGTGGATACCGATCCTGAAAAACTGGAATGAGGCCACAGAATTAAAAGGTCATTTGAAAAAGAAAGAAAAGGCAATGGTACAAATGAGTCATTATCTACATCTGAAGAAGAAATTTGTCCTACATGTTTAATCTTTCCAACTGTTCCTGAACTATCACAGAGTGAGCAGGTAGCAGATGATTTATCAACATCATCCTACATCCTCCCAGAAATCAGTGAATTTCCAACCGAGAATTACATTGTGTTGGCAAAGAATGTGACACCACTAACGAGCGATGTTGTGATAAGCTTAGAGTCAGAACAAGTTGTTACAAATGTTCATGATGAACATGAATGTTTTATTGATTTGAAACTTAAAAGCATATATGTACATAGTGACTAATATTGCTTATTTTTCTCCTCACAAGCTATATCAAGGAATAAAGACCATTCAAAGTCTTCTCCAAAGCATTTAAAGTCGAGACTTCTAAAGGATGTCTTGCACATGAAGATGACTATGGGGGAACATGGGGAGATGTTGCAATCTATTTTGCAAGCTCTCAATACTTTAGTGAGCATGTTTTTTTCTTATTAAAGAATTTTAATTATTAATATTTTAATTTTGAAACTACTTTAAAAAAAAAAAAATCTGAACTCTGTACATCCACGGTAATGGTATTTGTTGACACTAAATATTCCTTACAAGATTGCTTTTTAGATAGAGTATGACTGGATTATAAATTAGTTTTTGTAATGATTTTTTCTTTATTTTTTTAATTAGAAAGAGGGACTGCTCAGTCAACCAGTAACCAGGTGAGCAGAAACTTGCCAGTTGCCTTACCAATGAAAAGTTATGATGAAGTGAAGCATTTAGATGGAGAGTTAGCCAATGATGAGGAACTGAAAGAACATTTGGTTAGTATATTTTTAAATTATGAACACAGTGCTTTTCCCATTAATACCCAGTATCTCATGTATTAAATATTTACAAAACAGGTCTGTACACAAGTTAGCGCTGCTAAATCTTTGTTTGTTTGTGTGTATGTGTGTGTGTGTGTGATGAATATATATATGATACTAGATTCTCTAATCATATTTAGAGTTTGAAAAACTTTATTGATTATTAAGTAAATAGCAAAGGTATAAAGAAGTGATGTTAATTCTCTGTTGGTGTGCTTTTGCTTTTCTTGATGTTATGATTTAATTTATCAATGATTAATGTCAGTGAAGACATTTATCTTTGATTTGTAAATTATCGAAAATATAATTTTTTGTATTTTTAAGCTTTCTGTTATCTTAAATTCTTAAATTCCATATATGTAATGTCAAGTGTACGAGATGACACTGCTTTCAAAATGTGCATAATTTCAACATATACATACTTATATATACGCACACACACAAATGTGTATCATTTACATAGAAAGTTGTTATTCTTTTATAGTGTGCTCTAATTGTTCAAGTTGGGGGCCTAAATCTTGGAAATAGTCTCAGGAGGATAATGAGCAGATAGATGACCAATGAAGCTGCAATGGCATTTAGCTGGCTAGGAGTCAAAGACAAGCAAACTTTTGTTACTCTGAGGCTAAAGGAAATCATATTTGGTATGTTTTTATATTATGGATCTTTGTACATTTTATAATTATACACATTTTTTAAAATTCTGTGGTAAAAATAATTTACTAGATTCAACATAATGTATAATTACTGTAGAGTTCATATTAATAATATGCGTTATATTTCCCTTTTGATTAATTTCATCAAATGTGTGGTATGCTGATAACAGCAGTATTTCAAAACTGGAGTGTTGGTGAAATCAACATAATCATCTCAAAAGGGTGTGTGAAATGGTAAACAACTGGTGCATACATATTTTATTATAATGCATTCATTATAGCAGAGTTCATTCTAGGATCAGAATAAAGCAGGGCATTTTGGGTAAAAAGAAAAGGGTACTTTTTTCATTGTTAGGGCTTTTTAAATGTAAAGTTTCTTTATGTATGTAAGAGTCAGTCTATTAGGTCATGAATATTATGAAAAGTCACATATTTTGCTAAATTTAGAAATTTGAGTAAAAAATTCAATGTTTTCAAGTAATTTAGTGGACGTAAAAAAAAATTTCAAGAAAATCCAATTTTAACAACTGGTAGTACTATATGGTTTTGTTTAGATCATGAAAAATTACCATACATAGTCATTTTTCTCTTTATAAGCAGGGTTCCCATGGTCCTTGAAAAGTGTTTAAGAAGTGCTTGATTTGCATTTCCATTTTCAAGGGCTCTGGAAAAGTACTTGAAAAATGCAGTCTTTAAAAAGTACTTGAATTTTAATTCCTAAAGGAAATGGTCGTTGTTTTGATTTTTAAAAAATTTTGTCATATACCTGCCAATTTTAGTTTTCATGCTAAATCTAGTGTTTTTTTACCTCCATTCACTCTAAATAAAACTTCTGAATTTGGCATTTTCTAGCTATTTTAATGGGAAGTATGACGAGTCTATCTTGCAATATCTTGTTTTAGACTTCAAATATGAAGTGTATTGTATTATTTTGACGCGAAAGCAGGATTTTACTCCCTAGTTTAAATACTTACCAATCCAAGAAGGAGGCAGGGAAGCAATGGGGTGATCCTTCTCTCCCTCTTATAGCTTGAAATTGTGTATTACTATATATTCTCAACATAAACTTTATAATGTTGTTTATCGAAATTGCCCCTCACCCTTATGATTCGTGCTGGATCCGCCAGTAAATTTTATTTTGGAGAGTAAATATCATAAGAAGCAACCCTACATTATGCATGACGAGTGCATTTTGAATTGAAATTTCTGGCCTTCATCTAATATTTAGTTTTCAACATATTTAAAAAAAAATTTAATGTAGGTGTATCCATAGAATATAAATGAAATTTGTAGTTGTATGAGGGATTTATGTAAGGATAAGACATGTAAAGAATATATATTCATATTCTCTTTATGATGACTGATATTTAAATCTAGATATATTTGAATTTATTTTATCACATATTGAAATTATTCAGAAATTATATGGTGAAAAGTAATATCTTTTGATGTGAAAATTTTTTTTTATCATGTAATATTGGGGTAGAAAACAAAGATCTTGTTTAAATGTTGCAGGTGATATATGAAAAACAGTTGCCCTTCAATTTATGTTAATGTACTTTAAATACACAATAAATTTACAAAAATTTTCGGATTTTGATAATACCAGAGCAGTGGATACTTTCCCATAATGTTTATTGCCGTCACATGGTCAGAGAATAAATTAATTTGGGATCAAGGTTTCATATATGTGTTAATTTAGACATTCCTTTTTAAAAATCCATTGGTTACATTGATTATGTAGATAGAAGTGATGAAGTGAAAACTGTTTAAGTCCTTGAAAAGTCCTTAAGAAGTGCTTAATTTGTTTTAGAACAAAGGGTGGAAACTCTGATAAGAGCATTAAAAGTCCTGATATGACATTATTATGCTGTGTTTTAATACACAACCTGCAGGCAGTGATATCATTCACCAATATTTGTAGGCCATCCGCCAGAACTCTTAGAAATCAAAGGTTGAAAATAAAGTAAATTGTACTTCTCATATTAGGATTAATCACTCTGCATTAAAAATTTGTGCAAAACAGTGTTCATTGGTCGTGTACAAAAAAAAAAGTACACACCACTTGGGGATGACACTTTTTCACGTTTTACTTTTTGTTTTTTTTATTTCGGTTTCCATTATTTTACAATTTTCTCAATCTCATCCCTGACAACTACAAACATAAAAAAAATCCATGCATGTATTAAAGAGTTAATGCCATATCCACATGACTGCATAGAGGATAATACCCTTTTTTAAATCCGGTTGAGCAAATATGAAAATTATTTTAGGTCAGATAAATAAACATCTGAACCTAACGAGGGCACCTTCCCAGATGCGTACCATTTTCAACTAAAATTGTATTGGTAATGAAACACCTGATAAATAATGTGTAGTACATAATAAAAAAATTAAGGGTGCAGTCCAAATAAATCACCCTCTAAAAATTTAGGGCAGAGTAGCTGGAAAGAAGGCTTGATATCATGAATACATGAGTAAAATGTTTTTCTTTTTTTTTCTTTGCAGCTACTGTAAGAAGAAATAAATTGTATGAAGATACAAGTGATAGTGAGATTGAACTAATCATTAAAGATTTGCTGAGACATGCAAAAGCCAGAAGTAAAAATAATAAGAAAAACGTAATTTTATTGCAAAAAATGTGTACAAATTTTTTTTTATTTTTATACATGATAGCCCTCTTAACTCCATGTTCACCACATGTGGCACACATCGGGACATCCTGGGAATGAACCCAGTCACAATAAAAGAAAAACATAATCAATATTCACAATAAAATAAAAACAATAAAAATTCACAATAAAAATAAAACCAATAAAAATTCACAATAAAATAAAACCAAAAAAAATTCACAATAAAATAAAACCAATAAAAATTCACATAAAATACAAAAATAAAAACAATAAAAATTCAATAAAAACATAATAAATAAAAAAATAATCACAATAAAATAAAAATGAAAGCTTAGTCACATCGTCACAACTCGGCCACGTCATCGCAACTCGAGGGCAATTTTTACATTATGATACAACAGATCTGTAATACAAAATATTTATATGAATTGCAGAATTTTTTTTATAATTAACTAAATATTTTTCAATATAATATTTCATGATGCAAGGATATATAGTGCATTTCAAAAGTACATGGGCATTAACTGATTTAAAATAAAAACTGAAAAAAAATTGTAAAAAAAAACCCAGCTTTATTTACATCAATAACATGTAATTAGAATAAGTATATAAGACTAACACCAAATCTTGTGGAAAAAATAAGCTTTAAGAAATGATGAAAATTGCCTTTCCCAAAAATATATGGACATCCACATCCTATTTAAGCTCAGGGCTTTATATTTTCATAGTTGCACCATTGCTGTGAAATGTTTGGAATAGTTTATCAGGGATATCATTAAATTTTGAAGATATATGGGATTAAGGGGAAAACCCACTGCTTTCAATTTGCTGCTTTAGTTGGCAACAGTTGCAAACTGACAACCATGTTTATACACATCACATGATAACTGTGCCCATGATTTTCAACAGGATTTAGGTCAGGGTTTATTGTCCAGGACACATACTTGGTTAGCTGTAAATCATGTATGAGTAGACCTGAATCTATGTATTGGAGCATTGTTTTGTTGAAATACCCAATTATCTCCTCCAATTATTATCAATATTGGCAGTCAAACACTTTCAAAAGCATGCTGACAATCCTCGGAAGATTGACGACAGGATAAAAAATTAATATTTGCAGTACCATTGAAACCAAATGCACCCCACACCATAATAGAGTTACCTCCTTGCTGCTGGCTGTAAAAAGTGTGGGGCTGGCATCTTAAATCATGCCAGTAACATGGCCAGCCATCAGGACCACCCAGGTTGAATTTGATTTCATCACTAAATATAACATTGATTAATTTGTCTTTCCAATGCATGTGTACTTTCACCCACAACAGCCAAGCATGCTTATGATGTTACTTTAGCAAAGGT
This sequence comes from Dysdera silvatica, assembly GCA_006491805.2. Taxonomy (NCBI): domain Eukaryota; kingdom Metazoa; phylum Arthropoda; class Arachnida; order Araneae; family Dysderidae; genus Dysdera; species Dysdera silvatica. Next base: position 311,901,720 of record QLNU02015360.1, read on the forward strand.
TTAAGACACATGCTGAAAAACACATCTCATTCATTCGACTTTAAGTAACAATATACACTATATTTTGATGCTGAACTTGCCAAACTACAAGAAATTTAGTGTAAGGATAGTTCTTGACTTGATGCTAAACATAAAATTGGCCTATGCTCTGAAGCCAGGGTCACTTTAGGTTGTACAGAGCATGGTTTTACAGCTGTGTTATCAACTTTGGATAATACTTGGTAAATACCAAATTTGCTGTGTCTTATTCCTTTTACTATATTTATAATTGTCTACACTTTAGATTTTAGTTCCCATATTTTAGCCACATCAGCAACCATAAACTGCATGCTGCATGGTATTCCGATGCCTGAATGTTATCTTATTTCTTTGCTATCTCTTATAATGCCTTAATGATTATGTTAAATAGTCATAACTAAAATATGCAAATTTTTTACTTTCTTGCTTTTAAACATTTTTATGGTGCATCAGAAGTGAAATTGATCAGTTTCCAAGATACAAGCGTAAATCAGAAACGAGGATCTCACGTTATGGTGGCCATCTTTGCAGAAGTTCTGAAAGGAAGCGAACATGCGATTATGGGGGACTTTTTGGATTTCATTCCACATGCCACAAGAAGTGGATCCCGAACATTTCAGAGATTTTTAAGAATTGATGGCGTCATTAGTTTTAACATGTTCTCTGCGGTACAATAAAGTGACTTATTATCAACGGACGGCACAAGCTACCAGTGATTCATCGCAAAATGTACCATCAGGTTTAAACCTTATGAGCAAATGATATATCTTTCCAAATTGCATGCTAAGATATTCCTTACCCAAGACAAGGGAGACTCGCAACGCAGCGAAAGTGCTGATTTACTGGCTTAATAGTGAATAAAGATAAAGAACATGCAAAAATAAAAAATCAATTTAAGGCAGAAAGTATGCTCTCCCCACATGTAGTATAAACTAAATTATCTGAAATAAAGGGAGTGGATCTAATTTTGGATGATTTTCAAATTTAATTATAAAACTACAGCATTTTCAATGGCCAATTCAAAAATCTTTCAAGGCGGGTGGGGAGGTGGTGATTTGATTCAGATTTCTATTTTCAGCCAAGTGTCTGATACTTTTCATTTAATTTTCCATGATATAATCCTGGTTCAAGGGGAGAGTGACTGCCCCATCCCCCCCCCCGGATCCGCCAGTGAGCATTTTATTCAAAAACACTGGTAATTACTTATTGTTAAATTACTAGATAGTGAAAAATGTCATAAAGTATATGTTAATTAAAATATTAACTGTTTTTGCAATAGTCTGATATATTTATATATAATAGAAAACATAATTACACATATTTGTATATTTCTAACATATACCATTTTTATTGTTTTTTCCCTTAAATCGGGAGTATATCAGAAAATAAATATGAGCATTTCTGCCAAAAACAGTGAATATGTGTCTGCTAAAAAAAAGTAATAATAAATAAGTGCAGCAAAGCAATTTTGGTTAAGCGATGTTTGGATAATCAGGGTTTTACTGTATAGCCAAAGTTGAGTAAGAGTAAGAGAATTAACAGGACACGGAAATTATAACTGAAGACTTTTTATAAAACAAAAGATAAATAATGAATCATAGTGAAGAGAAACCTTCTCTTTCCAGCTTTAGGCTTCAGGGGCTTCCTTTGTTATAAGCCCTGTTCTGCTGGTGGTAGGTCTATTGCTGCTTGAATTAGACCCTTCAGGCAAAGAACATAGATATAACAAGAAGTAAAGGCTAGCAAACATGTAAGTGACGCCTACTGGTGGTGCCCGATAAGTCGCTGTGTCTGGTATTATACAGAGAAAGCACACTAATAGGGGCTACATAGTTGATGTAAAAAGGGAAAGCAGACATACAGGAGTCATAGGGATTTTTTTCCCCATATTATTTTGTTGTGGGGACTTTTATTCCCCATCAGGTTGAGGAGAGGAAATGCCATTTTGAATTAATTAAAAACCGTTTTGGTAGGCATGCTTTATTTTCATTGTCATATTCGAAACTTCCATTCGTTTCTGTTGCATTTTTCAGTAATTTTATTTCCATAATGAGTGAAGCAATGAATGCTTCAAGCCCACCCATAGTTTGCAGATGAGTCAATTTTATATCTTAGTTTATATATTTATACACATACTTCTGTATCAAGCAATCAAGATGATGAGGTTCATGCTTCATTGAAATATTCCCCAAAAAGAACTATAATCTAATTATCTCAAGCACTGCTGCATCTAAATCTTTAAAGTTAAATATCTGACAACATGAAATGTAGGAAATGCAAAATTTTTGGCTATAAAAATTAAATGGCTAATAACTAATAAGATTTAAGGCTAAGAACTGTGATATTAGGTAAGCATTATTAAAGCTACCGAATAATCAGAACTATAGCAATTCTTGGGAACATTTCAATAAATTTAAATTAACTTGGAAATGGTATTTAAATTGCTGCTTTAACTATATCTTTCTATTTGTAAGAATTTTTACCATGCCAGGACAGAAGGGTCACACTGCACCAAGACCTACAGTTTTACGAGGGATTTAACTATGTCAAAACTGCCTTTATTGTTTTCACAATGAAATGTTAAATTTAATATATTAATTATGGTGTAATTTTATGCTAATTTAATACTTATGTACAAACTGTTTCAGGGGAAAAGGGCAACACATCTCGTTAAATGATCTTTATTTAGAGTGAATTCATCAACCCATACTGAAAGGAATTTTTTTAGCTTTTCTAAAGATCCTCAAAGGTAATATTTTATTTACATATATTTTTAGATCATTTTTGCAACAGCTTAAATATTATTGCATGTGTATTATGAAGAATAGAATATGAATGTCTTTTTATTATGCATTTTTAATGTTTTCATGTTCTCTTTTTAAGGGCAAGAACATGGTCTTCAGCCACTAATTGCCTACGGCTGATGAAAAAGTCATCCAATGTTCTTCATTGAATGGCCAAACTCTGAGACAGAAAGACAAAAAATCGTGAATGATAAAAGCATCCGAAAATTAAATCGAAAATGTGAATACTTAAATTTAATAATCTATTTAAAAGACAAAAAATTATATATGTTCATATCTATTAGCAATTATGTATTTATATATACACATAATATATAAATAAATATTTATAATTATATAATATCATTATTTAAATTGGCAGAGAAGCCACTCCCGTTCAAGCAGGGGTTGCAAAGACTTTTACTCTCCTATTCTTTCAATCGTACTCAATTAAGTAACATTGAAAGAATAGGAGAGTAAAAGTCTTTGAAGCCCCTGCTCGAATGTGGGTGGCTTCTCTGCAATATAAAAGTGCAGTAGACTATGGAGGCAGTGTGATCGCCAGTTTTACACTATCTCTACAAAAGTTTACCTTCTTTTTCCACCCTGTGTTCTTTACTTCAGGGGTAAGTCGGGCTTCAAATCCAGAGCTGATGAGAGGAACGTCACAGTCGCTGTTATATTCTTCAGTGGTAGCCAATGATCGTTCACTATCAGAGTCATCCTAAACATTTTACAGATATTAACTTTCAAAGCAATCTATATATTAAATGAAGAATAAGCATTTCTTTCAGAATAAGGCTGTGTCTTAAAACTAATATAGCTTGTACTGGTAAGTTTAAGGGCAAGAACATGGTCTTCAGCCACTAATTGCCTACGGCTGATGAAAAAGTCATCCAATGTTCTTCATTGAATGGCCAAACTCTGAGACAGAAAGACAAAAAATCGTGAATGATAAAAGCATCCGAAAATTAAATCGAAAATGTGAATACTTAAATTTAATAATCTATTTAAAAGACAAAAAATTATATATGTTCATATCTATTAGCAATTATGTATTTATATATACACATAATATATAAATAAATATTTATAATTATATAATATCATTATTTAAATTGGCAGAGAAGCCACTCCCATTCAAGCAGGGGTTGCAAAGACTTTTACTCACCTATTCTTTCAATCTTACTCAATTAAGTAACATTGAAAGAATAGGAGAGTAAAAGTCTTTGCAGCCCCTGCTTGAATGGGGGTGGTTTCTCTGCAATATAAAAGTGCAGTAGACTATGACTGTGTGATCGCCAGTTTTACACTATCTCTACAGAAGTTTACCTTCTTTTCCCCCCCTGCGTTCTTTACTTCAGGGGTAAGTCGGGCTTCAAATCCAGAGCTGAGGAGAGAAACGTCACTGCTGCTGTTACTTTCTTCAGTGGTAGCTAGTGATTCTTCACTATCAGAGTCATCCTAAACATTTTACAGATATTAACTTTCAAAGCAATCTGTATATTAAATGAAGAATAAGCATTTCTTTCAGAATAAGGCTGTCTTAAAACTAATATAGCTTGTACTGGTGTTTGTGCAATTTAATGGTATAAAGATAACTATGATTTTGCATTTTATGATGCAAGGGCAGCCAAAGTAATGCTACACTGTGACCTGTAGTTTTCTAAGGAATCCAAAAACTGGACCACGGTGAGCAGCAAAGTAGCATGCATTCTACTGTACCATTGTAACTGAATCCAAGTTAATGGCACAATAGATGAACAGTACACTACTATGCCACTACAGGATGGATAACTAAGATCATACTATGTCAGAGCTTAGTTTTAACAGAATCGGAGTGTTTATGAGCTTCATAGTGCAAGGACAGCAAGGGTCATGTTATTCTGGAACTTATAGTTTCCTAGGAATCCAAACCTTTTAAGGCCTAGGGAACCAACACCCTGGATTACAGTAAACACACATGTTTTAGCATTGTTAGGAGTCAAACTTGAAATAACAGCATACTAGGTGAACAAGTTACTACTGCACCACAACAGAGCCCTCAAAAGGATCTGAACATTTGTCACTAAGGAATTAAACTTTGGCTTAGAAATTTCACTGAGAATTCTATTGCTCAATTAGTAAATGGCAAAGAACTTAAAATAAGGCTCTTTGATTTTCAAAGTTATTTCAACAACCAGTTTATGTAAACCAGCTCTAGCTCACAATTGGTTAAAAAAATTGGCAGGGTTCTATAGCGTTCTTTCATTTAAATCAAATCCACAATTACACAACACAACGGCAGTTATTGTTTAGTGATTAACAATTACTCTCCTATTTTAAAAAACTAACCCCTAGAACAGCAATTATCTGGCTCATAAACTCATATTCTAATTGGATTATGCCAAGTGATAAGAATTTTACATAATTTCATATTATATAATGAAGAAACATGGGCATCGGTAGAATTTTTTGTAGGGATGGGCGAAAATCGCTTCAGCAGAAATAAAAAACCTTCATTCAAAAATACCATAATTAAATTATTTAAATAAGTATTTAATTTGTTTAACTAAATAATAAGACAATTTAGTTCAAATATAATAGAGAGGTTGCATATTTTTGCTCTTGAGAATTTTTTTTTTTAAATTCAAGGGAGGGCAAGTGCCCACTCTTGCCCTATGCTGACAACGCCCATGTGAAGAGAATATGAAAACTGTTATTTAGAAGAGGATTACAGATTTTATTCATGTTTGTACAATCATTCACATTTTTATTCACTAAAGTATTGATATCCTTAAAAATTAAACCAAAACATGGCTGACAATTTTCTAAAGTGGCTTTCCATAATCACAGTGGGGAGGGTGTCAATTAAACAATTTTTCAAAATAAAAATCCATTTCCGAGGTATAAGTGTAAATCAGAAATGAGGATCTTATGTTATGGTGACCATCTTTGACAGCCATTCTGAAATAGTAATATATCTAAAGGATGCAAAAAGATTGAATATAACATCACAACTATGCTTAAAATTTGATGTTGACTTAGAAGAATTTTATTCATAAAAATAAAAATATGTTGATTTTAATGGTGACGATTTAATGATTTTTTGTTTTTCTGTTTCAATAGACTGGATAATGAGGAAAAGGCATTTAAGTGCTAAACTCTGAAAAAAAAAAGATTACTGTTTTAGTAACGAGACAAAATCGGTAGTCATCATTTTTAGAGTTAGAAATAATAAGCAATTTCATTTTTAAATATATATATTCCACCATTTTAAAAACTACATGTAATAATAATGTGGGATAATAAGGGAGTGTAAGTATTACGTAAGCAATATTTTGGCCATTTCAACCCCCACCCTTATTAAGCAAAAATTAACATTGGCTGTTACATTTGGACAGTTCGTAGCCTTAAGACTAAACTTTGGATTAATGACACATCAGTATTCCAGTGAAAATAACTTTATTTTACATTAGTACTGAAGGTTTAGCATCTCCATTACCAATGCGTGCTCTCCCGCTATCTGTTACTAGGACGGTAATTGTACTAGTTATTTTTTATACAACGGTTCCAGTACCAGCTATTCTAACATTCTCCTTTTTATGTTAGTTACCCCTACATCTGACATCTGCAAGTATTACAATAAATCAATTTATGCATAATCACCAGAGTATTGCCAGACTGTTACAATCACCTCTAGACATAGATATTCACTTCACATTTACAAATATAGACGTTAGTATAACTATAACATCCGTGCATAAGCACTAATATTTCAGTTTTACTACTTATTTTACGCATACTACTAATACCCATACTACATAACTATACTAATTATTTTACACATAATCTTGCAAATATTTTCCTGCTGACCCACTCATTTCTCATTCGTCTGTCACTTGACATGTTGCTGTGATTTGACATTGGTGCTGTGTCATTCTCTGGCTCTCTAGGATCATCGGCATTTCTACTCTCCTCATTAGGGTTTGATTATTCAGTGATAGGGATATTTGACTTTCTAAGATGCCTTCTATTTCTTCTTAGAATTCTTCCAGACTTATTTTTCACTAAATATGACCTAGGAGTTCACCTGTCTTGGCAGATAACTTGGGCTAGTTCCCAAGTTTTATTTGTGTAGTCTCTTATACTCACATTATCTCCAGAGTTTGGCTCTGGTAACACATGAGCTGTTTCATCATAGTAAAACCTCTGCTTTTATTGCCTTGATATTAATTTCTCCCGAATGTTATTGAACAATTTTAGATTAAGTAGTTTATTTGTTATAGGTAGTTTTGTTTTTAACCAGCGATTGAACATCATTTGAGCTGGAGATAAATCTAGTCCTGATATTGGGGTGTTTCTATATTCCATGAGTCCTACATGGGAGTCCCGATTATCTTTTTTTTTAGCCTTCTTAAACAAATTCTTGGCAATACCTACATCTCTCTCAACCATGCCATTACTCTGGGAGTAGTGAGGACTAATGAAACAGTAGTTAAAATCCTATTCATTAGCAAATTGCTTATATACGTAGCTGTTGAATGGAATGTTATTTGATACTACTATATTTGGAACACCAAATTTCGCGAATATACTTTTCAGCTTATCTATAACTTCATGGGCAGATTTGTTATCGATTTCAGACACTTCTAACCATTTAGAGTAGTAGTCTATCACCACAAGGTAGCAAATGTTTCCAAATTCCGTTATGTCAGCGCCAACCTTTTCAAATGGTCTGTTTTGGGCCTCATGAGGTTTTAGAGGTTCTTTTGTGTTTGCTCTGTTGAATTTCTCACATATTTCACATTAAGAAACAAGTTTTTCTATATCTGAGTTCATCCCTGGCCAATACATTATTTCTCTTGCTCTCTTTTTACACTTCCACATGCCAAAGTGTGCCTCATGAATTAATTTTAACATGTCTTTCCGTAATGTTGTAGGAATTACTATTTTGTTGTGAAGAAACACTAGATCTTCATTAGCATGAAGATCATTGATCAGCTTGTAGTATAATTTTACATTACTTGGCATTGTTTTATGTGATTCAGGCTATCCTTCTTTTATGAATTTGAGAATTTAACTTAATTCTGGGACAGATTTAGTCTCCTTCCTAAATTGAGTGTTTCTGTGATTGCTCATAGGCAAGTATTTCGTAATGCTATGTACCATATTAAACATTTCAGGACCATCATCAATCAGTTCATCCTCCGCGAATGCTCTCGCCAGCATGTCAGCTAAATACTGGGTGCATCATAAATTCGTACAAACTTCAAAAATTAATAATAAAAGAAGTAATGCTGGGGAAAAAATTTCGGTTTGTGTGAATATGATCAGAGGGACATTCGATTTTTTTCCATGCATAAAAAAAAAAATGATTTCAAAAGTAACTGAAAGAGGGCACTCATACTTCATACTGAGACGTTTTATGCCGAACAGGCAAACCTCCAAACTCCCCGTTTCCTCAAAACGTCTTACTAAATTCAGTATCCCATTCAATGAAATAGGGCTTTTTTGCGCCTTCAGTCTGTTCTCCGTGCGAAACTTTCGCAATGCAATAGTTGTGGATTCACCATCCTTGTAGAAAAGTTTAACCACCAACGCTCGATCTGGTAATGATAGCATGCTACCAGCATCGAATGATGAATCCATTTTCAGCCAGGTGTTTTATTGTTTGCGTGATTTGCATAAAACATCTTAGTATGATGTGTGAGTACCCGCTTCCGGTTACTTTTGAAATCATTTTTTATACATGGAAAAATAATCCAATGTCCCTCTGATCATATTCGGCCAAACCGAAATTTTTTCCAAGCATTACTTCTTTTATTATGAATTTTTGAAGTTTGAACGAATTTATGACGCACCCAGTACATTTGGCTTCCTGGCATATACTCTATTTCAAAGTCATAGTTTAATAATTTAAGTAACATTCTTTGCATTCTAGCTGAGATTTTATGCATTGGCTTCTTCACATTTGCTATTAAGGGCCTATGGTCACTCCGTATTATAGTTTTCCTACCATACACAAAGTTGTGATATTTTTGGAATGTGAAAACTATGGCCAGTAGCTCTTTCTCTATTTGAGCATAGTTTTTCTAACTCTCTATTAAACTGCTTGATATAAAAGACACAGGCTGGCCTTTCTGAATCAGGCATGCACCCAGGCTATCTTCAGAGCTGTCACATTGTATTGTTATTTCCTCAGATCCCGAGAACACTTTAAGTACAGGAGTTTTAGTTAACAAGTTTTTTATATTTATAAAGGCATGCTCTGCTTCCTTATTCCACTCAAATTCTACATTTTGTTTGGTAATTTCTCTTAAGGGGGCCGTAACTGCCAAAATGTTTGGCATAAATTTTGACAAAAAATTTATCATTCCTAGTAATCTCCTTACTTCAGTTTTGGATTTGGGTGTTGGCATATCAACAATTCCCTTTACATGACCAGGGTCAGCTTTTAAGCCTGACCTAGATATTATGTGGCCTATGTATTTTACTTCCGGTATCCTGAGTTAAAATTTATCGGGATTAAAATTAACGTTTAGTTTCTTTGCTCTTTCAAGGACTTTAAACATCGTTTTATCATGTTCTGTCTCGGTAGATCCTGCAATGATAATGTCATCAAAATAAATTTCTACACCCTGTGTGTCTCCAAACAGTTTCTGATTCTTTTTCTGAAATACTTCTGGGGCAGTGGCTATACCAAAAGGCATTTTATTAAACTTGTACCTTCCAAAAGGAGTGTTAAAAGTATATATTTCAGTACTAGGTTCATCCAATGGTATATGCCAAAACCCATCTTTTAGATGGAGCACCAAGAATATTTGTTTACATTCCAATCTACTTACAATATCTTCCGCTGAGGGAATTAAATAATGGTCCCTTTTTATTACTTTATTTAAATCTCTGGGATCTAGACATAAACGTAATTTCCCATTTGGTTGTTCTATAATCACAAGACTCTGTACCCAGTTTGTTGGTTTATTAACCCTAGATACTATTCCATCCTTTTCTAGGTTTTCTAACGTTTCCTTCAATCTTGATTGTAATGCCTGTGGTACACGTCTAGGTGGGTGAACCACAGGTATAGCCTTATCTTTTAACACTACTCGATGCGGCTCATCCGGAAAAACATATGCACTTTTAAACACCTCTTTATATTTATCTATAATTTTGTTTTTACTTCCACATTTAATTTCATTAATTCTTTCAATTAATTGTAATTTCAAATATGCATTTAATCCTAATATTGGTTGTGATTCTACATTAACTACATAAAATTCTAGAGGAATATTTTTCTGCTTTTCTGTAGAACATTCTAATAAAATAGTACCTTTTGGCCTTATCTTATGATTACCATATGACATTAAGGTTACACTAGTCACTTTCAATTTTACTATCAAACATGCATTATCTAATATGCATACTGGTAAAATATTGCTTCCACTCCTGTGTCTAATTTAAAGTCAACATTCAAGTTTCGATTATAAATGCTTATTGTTATTATTTTGGACCAAGAATCATCACTTACCATGTCAATGAACATTTCTGGAACTTTTGTTAATTGTTCCATTTGATGAATCCGTTTGTCTCATTGAGGACATCCCACTGTGAAATGGTTCTTTTGTTTACACTTTATGCACATTTTACCATATGCTGGGCATGCCCTTGTTCCATGTCTTCTTCCACGTTTCTTACAGTCAAAATCTGTTAAATTAATCCTTGTGTCCTTATGTTTTATAGCATAAACATAGTTTTCATTTTCGGTGTATGCAGCTCCCATCTTCCTCATCGAGTTAATCTGCTCCTTGCTTGCTTCTGCCACTCTTACGATATCCGCAGCTTTTTCCACACTTAACGCTTGCTCACAAAACAGCCTTTCTTTCAATCCACAGTCATGTATTTCAAGGACGATTCTATCCTGAATTAACCCATCTTCTTGGTCATTAAATTCACATGTTGAGGCTAGCTTCTTTAATGTTATGCAGTTGTCAATACTTTGCCCTTCTTGGTGGATGCACAAAAAAAAAATTGTGTCTTTCGAATACTATGTTCTGTCTTGGCAGACAGTATTGTTCGAATTTGTCCAACACTTCCTGATATTTACCATGATCGGTTGGGGTCTCAAACTTGAAGGTGTTAAAAATTTCCAGTCCTTCATTTCCAATTAGGTTAAGCAATATGGTGATTTTGTTTTGTCTGGTCAATCATCTTTTTCAGTTGCTAGCAGATAGGTCTCCAGTTGTTGTCTCCATCTTTTCCAGCACTCTTTCACGTTGCCAGTCGAGAACATCAGTTATCCATATGCTTTGAACACATACATTTCTTTATCCACTATATGA
>QLNU02015360.1:311920710-311932180 GCA_006491805.2 Dysdera silvatica
AACTTGCTGCATCAGTCCCACACTTTCTTTCGAGAACCAGAGCGTTCTCTTTAATATTGAAGGTTCAACATCTCCGTTACCCATGCATGCTCTCCCGCTATCTGCTACTAGGATGGTAACTGTACTAGTTATTTGTTATACAATGGTTCCGGTACCAACTGTTCTGACATTGGCTAATATAGGAAATTAAAACCAACAGCAACCCTATCCCCAAAGTGCTTATGTAATACTTGAACGCTTCCTAATGAATGTAATAATATCAAGAATTTTTTATGGTAGCTATACACATTAGCCATAAGAGACATTTTCAAGTTCTGTTTCTTTGTATATGCACAGTATTAAATACACTGCTATGAACACTGTATGCAAGTAGCACTAAATATTGAACGCATATGCCCACTTTTATATAAGCATTTATAAACCAACAGGATAAATTTGAGCTGAATACCTCCAATTTACAGAGTGCAATCTTAATTTTTATTAATGCTTTATATTCAAAGAATATAATCATAGTTTTTCCATTGGTTCATTTAGTAGTTTATTATAATCTAGAAGGCAGTAAAAGGGAGGAGGGAGGACTTTTAATGCATATGGACAGTGTATCCTAGAGTTAGTGAAATCAGCATGGCAGTGATATATTATGTGGGAAATGCAAAAGCTGGAATTTCCCTGATTTTGAGTTATTTTAATGGAATTTCTTGATTTCATGGTTCTGTTGCCACCCTGTGCAATGACTAGAAACATGTTAAATTCCATAATAATTATGGATAATCTGTAATAGTTGACAAAAAGCTATGCATACACATAAAGGAACTAAAAATTTTAAAACACATCTATTGCACTGGAATATATTCAGATTTTGGGATAAACAATAATAACAATAAGAGTAATAAATAATAATAACAACTAATAAACAATAAATTAACAAAGTAATACACTGAAAGAATTAAAAAACATTATGTCTACTGTGTTAAGGTATTATTACCCTCCGCAGGGATAACACAATTGCCAAATATGGTCAACACAAGAAAGCCTCCGGGGCGAGAATTTTGTGAGTTTTCGTGGGGGAAATTTATTATACTATAATTTTTGCCACCCACGTTTTAATTACAGCTCAAACTAGAGCTTGTGTAATTTTGGAGAAAAAGAGACGCTTTCCCCATCCTGGATTCGAACCAGGGTCCCTCCGTTTAGCCCGGAGTGTCTTGGACCGCTAGACGAATGAGGACAGGTAATAACGCTCTCTTTCTCCGTATGTAAAGGTGTTAAGGTATTATTACCCTCCGCAGGGATAACACAATTGCCAAATATGGTCAACACAAGAAAGCCTCAGGGGCGAGACTTTTGTGAGTTTTTGTGGGGAAATTTATTATACTATAATTTTTGCCACCCACGTTTTAATTACAGCTCAAACTAGAGCTTGTTTAATTTTGGGAAAAAGAGACGCTTTCCTCATCCTGGATTCGAACCAGGGTCCCTCCGTTTAGCCCGGAGTGTCTTGGACCGCTAGACGAATGAGGACAGGAAACAACGCTCTCTTTCTCCGTATGTAAAGATGTTAAGGTATTATTACCCTCCGCAGGGATAACACAATTGCCAAATATGGTCAACACAAGAAAGCCTCCGGGGCGAGAATTTTGTGAGTTTTCGTGGGGGAAATTTATTATACTATAATTTTTGCCACCCACGTTTTAATTACAGCTCAAACTAGAGCTTGTGTAATTTTGGAGAAAAAGAGACGCTTTCCCCATCCTGGATTCGAACCAGGGTCCCTCCGTTTAGCCCGGAGTGTCTTGGACCGCTAGACGAATGAGGACAGGAAACAACGCTCTCTTTCTCCGTATGTAAGGATGTAAGGTATTATTACCCTCCGCAGGGATAACACAATTGCCAAATATGGTCAACACGAGAAAGCCTCCGGGGCGAGGTTTTTGTGAGTTTTTCGTGGGGGAATTTATTATACAATAATTTTTGCCACCCACGTATTTATGTAGCTCAAACTAGAACTTTATTATTTTTGGAGAAAAAGAGACGCTTTCCCCATCCTGGATTCGAACCAGGGTCCCTCCGTTTAGCCTGGAGTGTCTTGGACCGCTAGACGAATGAGGACAGGAAACAACGCTCTCTTTCTCCGTATGTAAAGATGTTAAGGTATTATTACCCTCCGCAGGGATAACACAATTGCCAAATATGGTCAACACAAGAAAGCCTCCGGGGCGAGATTTTTGTGAGTTTTCGTGGGGGAATTTATTATACAATAATTTTTGCCACCCACGTATTAATTACAGCTCAAACTAGAGCTTATGTAATTTTGGAGAAAAAGAGACGCTTTCCCCATCCTGGATTCGAACCAGGGTCCTTCCGTTTAGCCCGGAGTGTCTTGGACCGCTAGACGACTGAGGACAGGTAATAACGCTCTCTTTCTCCGTATGTAAAGGTGTTAAGGTATTATTACCCTCCGCAGGGATAACACAATTGCCAAATATGGTCAACACAAGAAAGCCTCCGGGGCGAGAATTTTGTGAGTTTTCGTGGGGGAAATTTATTATACTATAATTTTTGCCACCCACGTTTTTGAATTACAGCTCAAACTAGAGCTTGTGTAATTTTGGAGAAAAAGAGACGCTTTCCCCATCCTGGATTGGAACCAGGGTCCCTCCGTTTAGCCCGGAGTGTCTTGGACCGCTAGACGAATGAGGACAGGTAATAACGCTCTCTTTCTCCGTATGTAAAGGTGTTAAGGTATTATTACCCTTCACAGGGATAACACAATTGCCAAATATGGTCAACACAGAAAAGCCTCCGGGGCGAAATTTTTGTGAGTTTTTTCGTGGGGGAATTTATTATACAATAATGTTTGCCACCCACGTATATTTAGCTCAAGCTAGAGCTTATGTAATTTTGGAGAAAAAGAGACGCTTTCCCCATCCTGGATTCGAACCAGGGTCCCTCCGTTTAGCCCGGAGTGTCTTGGACCGCTAGACGAATGAGGACAGGAAACAACGCTCTCTTTCTCCGTATGTAAAGATGTTAAGGTATTATTACCCTCCGCAGGGATAACACAATTGCCAAATATGGTCAACACAAGAAAGCCTCCGGGGCGAGAATTTTGGGAGTTTTCGTGGAGGAATTTATTATACAATAATTTTTGCCACCCACGTATTAATTAGCTCAAACTAGAGCTTATTTGTTTTGGAGAAAAAGAGACGCTTTCCCCATCCTGGATTCGAACCAGGGTCCCTCCGTTTAGCCCGGAGTGTCTTGGACCGCTAGACGAATGAGGACAGGAAACTACGCTCTCTTTCTCCGTATGTAAAGGTGTTAAGGTATTATTACCCTCCGCAGGGATAACACAATTGCCAAATATGGTCAGCACAAGAAAGCCTCCGGGGCGAGACTTTTGTGAGTTTTCGTGGGGGAATTTATTATGCTATAATTTTTGCCACCCACGTATTAATTACAGCTCAAACTAGAGCTTATGTGTTTTTGGAGAAAAAGAGACGCCTTTGCCATCCTGGATTCGAACCAGGATCCCTCCGTTTAGCTCGGAGTGTCTGGGACCGCTAGACGAATGAGAACTGGAAACAACGCTCTCTTTCTCCGTATGTAAAGATGTTAATGTATTATTACCCTTCACAGGGATAACACAATTGCAAAATAATGGTCAATACAGAAAAGCCTCCGGGGCGAGATTTTTGTGAGTTTTCGTGGGGGAATTTATTATACTATAATTTTTTGCCACCCACGTATTTATTAAAGCTCAAACTAGAGCTTATGTAATTTTGGAGAAAAAGAGACGCTTTCCCCATCCTGGATTCGAACCAGGGTCCCTCCATTTAACCCGGAGTGTCTTGGACCGCTAGACGAACGAGGACAGGAAACAACGTTCTCTTTCTCCGTATGTTAAGGTATTATTACCCTCCGCAGGGATAACACAATTGCCAAATATGGTCAACACAAGAAAGCCTCAGGGCGAGAAACTCACAAAAATTTCGCCCCGGAGGCTTTTCTGTGTTGACCATTATTTGGCAATTGTGTTATCCCTGAGAAGGGTAATAATGCCTTAACATCTTTACATACGGAGAAAGAGAGCGTTGTTTCCTGTCCTCATTCGTCTAGCGGTCCAAGACACTCCGGGCTAAACGGAGGGACCCTGGTTCGAATCCAGGATGGGGAAAGCGTCTCTTTTTCTCCAAAACGAATAAAGCTCTAGTTTGAGCTATAATCTATACGTGGGTGGCAGAAATTATTGTATAATAAATTCCCCCACGAAAAACTCACAAAAATCTCGCCCCGGAGGCTTTTCTGTGTTGACCATATTTGGCAATTGTGTTATCCCTGCGGAGGGTAATAATATCATACATCCTTATATACGGAGAAAGAGAGCGTTGTTTCCTGTCCTCGTTCGTCTAGCGGTCCAAGACACTCCGGGCTAAACGGAGGGACCCTGGTTCGAATCCAGGATGGGGAAAGCGTCTCTTTTTCTCCAAAATTACATAAGCTCTAGTTTGAGCTGTAATTAATACGTGGGTGGCAAAAATTATAGTATAATAAATTCCCCCACGAAAATTCACAAAATTCTCGCCCCGGAGGCTTGCTTGTGTTGACCATATTTGGCAATGTTATCCCTGCGGAGGGTAATACTACCTTAACACCTTTACATACGAAGAAAGAGAGCGTTATTACCTGTCCTCATTCGTCTAGCGGTCCAAGACACTCCGGACTAAACGGAGGGACCCTGGTTCGAATCCAGGATGGGGAAAGCGTCTCTTTTTCTCCAAAATTACACAAGCTCTAGTTTGAGCTGTAATTAAAACGTGGGTGGCAAACATTATAGTATAGTTAAATTTTTATCAAATAATCATTCTAATCAAAATAATATTTCTTCATTTGCAAAACTACCAAAAATTTTATACATGATTAACATCAAATTATTGGGATCGTTTAAATAAATCCTTTGATGGGTATACGATTAAGAAAAAATTGACATTTTTATCGCATTAGTAATCCTTTTCAAAAAAGCCTTTACTTAACGAAATCAGTATACAACCTGATACAAAATGTTATAATTTCTTACAGTGAAGAGAAAATTTCGTTCTTTCGAGCACTCAATTATTATTTCGTTCATGGACGAGAAGTTATGTATGAAATAAATCTAAACACTTTTCTTAGAAAATTGAAGCTTTCAGAAAAGTTTCGAAAAATTTTCAATCAGTCGCTTCGAATGGAAAACGATATGTCCATAGAAACAAATTTTGTTTTAAAAATGTCTTTTTTTTTTTAAATCGAAAATTTTTACAATTTACTCTAAATAAAACTTTAATTCCGCTCCAAAATCTAAGAAAGGAAATATTTAGAATTTAGTAAAACATATAAGTAATGTAATTTTAAATATCTTTCAATTTTCAATAAAGCTATCATAGAAGGATCACACTTTCGGAATTTAAAATTTTATTAACAAGGAGGGTAGCTCTAAATTTTAAATATCATAAATTAATCTGAATTGGATTTCATAATTCTTGTTTCAGGACATACGCATCATATTCTTTCAAAAGAATTCAAAGGACTCAAAGCGTGTTTGACTAATGTAGACATGCCATATCTACATTGGCCAAAGCTACATTAGCGAAAAGCCCTTTGATTCATGGCGCATTTCACCCCATTCTGAATAATTTTATACTACCAGCACTGGCGTACGCAGGGGGTGTTGATGGGAGTTGTGACCCCCCCATTGCAATGAAATTTTGTATATTTAACATAGGAATATGCGAGTTGTAGCTCTGTAACCCCCCATTGAGTCTATAACCCCCTTACGAACTTTATGCGTACGCCTATGACTACTAGGAGCGTTTCTTTTCAGACTCACGTTTTACTACCAAAGACGCTTTTTAAATTTAAGTTTCACGACCAGAGGCGTTTCCCCCGACTCATGTGCTTGGTCTTTACCGTTCATTTCATTATAACTGGAATTGCCGTTTGTAAAACAGGTTGAAATTACACATCGTGTTGCATTGTTTGTTTGTTTGTTTTTTGGTTTTACGGCTCAAAGACTACAGTGGTCATGCTGCGCCGGTCGTGTTGTGTCGTTGGCCGTTCTGAAGAAAATAGCTCAGGGCTATTGAAACAGATGTCAACGATTAAATTTATTAATCAACTGTGTTAATTAGTTGTCTTCACAATTAGTTTAGGATATTATTATTATTGTGTCTAATCTAGCGTCTAAAAACAAATTTAGATAATTAAAAAAAATTCTTCCGTTGTTGGAATAACCCTTATCAATGGTACTAGACAAAAGATATTTATTCTTTACCTTGATAAGAACCACCTAAATGAAAGAATAAAATTTATTTATATACAATAAAAAATTATATTTTTCAGTATTGAAGAAATCTTTTACATCGATATGAGTTCAAACGTTGCCCTAAAAATGCCCTAAGTACAAATATAAAATAATTTTATTTGTTAGCGAAGGTTTATTGCTAAGTTGAATCGAAACAGCAGATAAGGTTTTTCCATTTTATGTGTGTGTGTGTATGTTCAACCCAGGAATTCTCCCTACAGAGATGAATTACCTATCTAACCTGATGGTGAATGCCAAATATTAGCATGTAATACCTAGAGTTAAAATTCGAAACATTGATACAATAGATTATCTGGTTTCAATCATCAAATCGCCCTTTTAGTGTCAAAGTGTACGAATTCAAGGAAATCCTCCTCTCTTCGATATAAATTCGCAAGCGCTTTGCTAAAATTGTTTTCATTTGGCCTGCAACATTTGTAAATGTATCCAAAATCAACGGTAGTAATTCGCTATAAACTCGTTTCTAAGACCGTGCACGCCGCTGTTGAAATCTGTAGCTTTCGTTTTATCACTTTTCTTTGTTCATGCGCGTTTTAAGGCGCAATGTCAACAATAATCATGCTGTGCCGGGGCACTACAGTTTTCCGAGGGCCTCTTAAAGTCAAACCTCTTAAGGCCTACAGAACAAACCCCTTGACTACAATGAGCAACTGGTTGGTAATCTTTTTTTTCTTTTTTTTTTGCGCCGTTGTTAGTCAAACCGGGATAACCGCACGCTGGGCGAATGCATTACCACTGCAGGATTTCTTATCACTTTAATGAATAAATACATCATACATAATAATCCTTTACTCTCCACTCTTCATCTTACATTAAAACAATTGTAAACGCTAGGAAAATAAATTTATCTTAACATGAAAAGTCTTTTCGAAACAGGTATTTATATAAAAATTCATCATGATGTATTTGCTGAAAATTCGATATAATTTAATTTCTAGAAACCAAGCGCATTTAGAGTTTATTGTGTTTGATATGAAAGACATATACCAGTAATAAAGCTTCCATCACCATTTTCGTTTTTTCATCGACAGTACCTTGACCTTGTTTGTGGTTTTACGGCTCAAAGACTACAATGGTCATGCTGCGCCGGGACCTACTGTTTTCCGAGGAATCCGAACCTCTTAAGGCCTAGGGAACCAAACCCCGGACTACAGTGAGCAGTGCGATCTTTATGAGATCTCTGAGTAAGCGTTCTTTGCACTGCTGGGAGTCGAACCCGGATTAGCGGCGCACTAGGAGAACGCGTTACCACACTGCGCCACCGCAGGGCTCATCGACAGTACCAACAAGCACTACCTTACGAACAATCCAAATAAGTAATAAGTATCCTAAAAGTAATGCAATCCCTCTTTCATTTCAGTAAATTGAATTGAATACTAAAAACAATCGTGTATATAGATCGTATATTAGGTTAACTGCCTTTAACACATTCGGTAAAATATATCAATTCACAGTCACTTTTAGAGATAGAAACAAGAATTAAAGTATCAGAACTTTTTCAAGTATTGTATGACTCTCAGTATCAAAACTAAAAGAACTTCAGTATCCGTCCAGCTGCGATATCTCCCCTGAAAATTTATCTATTGTAAAGACGGAGTTTGAATCTATGCACTCCGATGTTTATGAACCACTAGAGAGCCCTTGCTGAGGTTCCTTTGATAAGAAGAAGATTTTTTTACTATATAGTCGTTTCAGAGAGCGAAATGTGGTCACAATAACTGCTCACTGTGCTCTCTCACTCTCATCTATATAAGTTGTACATCAGCAGAAAATAACAATTTCTTTATGGTCAGTTTGAAGTACAAGTGTACCAACAAATTAGGTACGTTGTATATTTTGTACAACGATTATGGTGGAAAAAGCATGTGGTACAAAAGTTGAGTGGTGTAGGCTTGTGATATTTTGATGAGCCTAATCAAAATGTCATAAGAATTCCAACTTCATATCAACTTAATATATAAACAGTTTTCCGATAATTCCTCTTCTGATGGTATTTCTATACACCTTGTAAATCCTTCGTAACACACAAGAAATTTAAACGAATAATACGTTTGCGATCAGTGTAAACGCAGCGAAAGGCATACGAAAAATCTTAAAATCAAAATTGAATGGCGGAAACACCGTTAGAGACACGAACAGCTGGACCATACCAGTAATAAGATACACGGCAGGGATTATTGATTGAACAATAATGGACTTGGATAATTCGGACCGAAAAACACGCAAACAAATGACCATAAATCTCGCTTTATAGCCACAGAATGAAGTAGATAAACCATACCCAGGGCCGTAACTAGTGGGTTGCGTGAAAGGCCCATGCCAGGGCGCGGGTGAGGAAGGGCGTAAGATCTATTGAAACAATTCACAGTGGAAAATATGTCCGTGGCTAGGGGCGCAATCTAAACGGTTCTTCCAGGGCGCAAGAACATGTAGCTACCGTGCCGACTGTATCTACCGAAGAAAGAAGGAGAAAGTGGCCTCTTAAAAATTAAACAAATTGTCGAAAAAAAAGAGACCTGAATGAATATTTCAATAGCAGTAATGAAAAGCTTCTAATGAAAGTGGTTTCAAGAAAGCTAACAAACGTATCAGAATCAAAAAATGTTTCAAACTAAAAAGACTTCAAAACCACCACACAAATTGGAAAAACGAAGCCCCCTCCATAAACAATATTTGAAAGAAATTTTGTATTAAAAGGTCGATAGCCAGCGTAACTGGAGATGACTTCAATTGGGAACTTTAAAAAAAGAATCTGAGGGGCTGATCTTTGCTGCACAAGAGCAGGCATTGTAAATGAACGCGGTAACTTCAGAAATCCAAAAACAAAACAAGAACAGTAAATGCAGACCGTGTAAAATAAAAGATGAGACAGTCGACTAACTAATTAGTAGCTGTAGTAAAATAGTTCAGTCAGACTACAGAAAACTGCCAGAGTGTCCTCTGCCTGATTCACTGAAATATCCGCAGGATTTTTGAGATCCCAGTAACCAATAACTAGTGGGAACATGAAGCAAACCCAGTGACAGAAAACAACCAAATAAAAATTTACGTTCAATTCTGCGAAGAAACTTATGAAAGACCATATGTTGGCTACAAGCTACACGGATTGTATTGTGATGAACATACGGATGATACACGAGTGTACAATTTGTGCAAACGTTTCCGAGCTTATGATGAAAGTGCTGAAAATAGATAGTTTCCTGAAGGCTTCCAAAATGCTTGAACGAAGAACAATCAAAGAAGTGCAGCTTTCCTCGGTTTGCTTACTATTCTTCAGTATCCTTGAGCAACCCAAACGATCAATAAGGTGACATCGTTTTAAGGACGATTGAAAGTTATAATTCACCGTAAGGGGATAGGGATGCACTGAAGTGGTGATCGTTTCATTATAACTATGCCCAAACTCACTTCGCAGATTGTGCAACTAATCCTCGTTAAATATCAAATTACACGTTTGCCAGTCTCCGTACTCCCAAGAACTTGTACCCTGAGTTTTTTATTTCTAAAATTTAAGTTAATACAAAAGCTAATGATCCAAAATTATGAAGTGTACCAGGTAAAAATGCAACGAAGTATCTGAAAATAATCAATAAAGAGGATTTCACAAAATGCAAGGGCAGGAGGGACGGATTAAATACTTAGTGTTGGAAAAGGAGTACATTGTAATCTAAGTATCAATGTATTTTATGTCTTGTAATTTATTTTTTAGCTTAGTTCTTGTACTTGTTTAATCACATCCTGCATGGTAAACTTATGGTATATTTTGGGCACTAAAATAATATTGACTGGTAATTAGGCAACAATGTCGAGTTTCCAAAATTATTAGGGGGGCAAGCATATATTATATACATTTATATACTAAAATATATGTAAAATTGTAATTTATTTTAAATTGTTTGGGGCTCGGGCCCCACGGGCCCTTATAATTCTACGCCTATGTGATTATATTAGAAATGGAGGAAATAAGTAACATACTACATAAATCATATTTAACAATTCGGTTACTTTGATTTAGTATTTTTAAAAATTACTGATGAATAAAATTTTGATTTCTTCAGTTAATAAAACACTTTTCTGTGTTATTGCCTCAATTGATGAAATTGTGATATTGGGCAGAATGAAGCTTGATATATTTTAATTAAGTGAAGCTTGTTATGTATTTAATTAAGTGAAGCTTATTATGTATTTAATTAAGTGAAGCTTATTATGTATTTAATTAAGTGAAGCAGAATGAAGCTTTATGTATTTTAGTTAAGTGAAAACCAAAAGTAAGTTTAGGTAGTACGTGTTTTTTTAATTGAAAATTTAAAATTGCAATAATTAGCATGTCTTTTAATTAGTTGTTATTTCTGCTACGGGGCCGTTCAAGTATTACGTAAGCATTTCTCGGCCATTTTATACCCCATCCTTCCTTCATGCTTAGGTATGATTTCGGTTATCTAATTTTTTGGTATATGTTTTTGAAATAAGAATGCAATGTGTGATAAAAATTATAATACGTATTTACATTTTTACTGTAATATTGAGCACTTATTTATAAGTTTGTTATAATATGAAATGCTTTTTCATAAATACAGAGTAATCACAGCAAACAATATCGCATTTAAAAAAGTTTTAATAAACTGTTAATAGCTATTTTGGTGGTATTATAAATTATTTTGTTATTAATATTATATTATTTATTATTAATATTTCCTATGTTGTAAGCAAATGGTGTATAATGTATATGCGAATTTGATAAAATACGTTAATTAAAAATAATACGTTTACTATAATTAAAGAATGTCAGTTGGGCCAATTTATATCTTTCACTCGCAGTGTGTTGTACATCTAGGAATTGCAGTTCAGTCAGTGCAATTGTCACTTTGTGTTAGTTTTATTATTTTTGTATCTTACGTAAGCATGGTTCAGATTCCCCTCTCCTCGGGGTCAGAAAAAATAAGTACAACACCTAGAAAAAGGTTTGGAATCAACACCTATAGTCTACAAAATTTCACAAAAATTGATAAGTATTTTAAAGAAAATAAATTTATTAAACCGAATTGGTGTATTTCTAAAAATATACATTATTCCTGAAATTTACATGCAGAAAGATCATTTAAATTAGCA
>QLNU02015360.1:311935943-311963215 GCA_006491805.2 Dysdera silvatica
TCCCACTTACGATTTTTATCGTAGACGCATGTTTACGCTGATTTCCGTTAGCATGATGCAACTTTTTTTGCAGATGCATTTTTATGATGGTTTTGCTGATGAAAAAACCATTAGTTAATGTTAGTGAGGGATGTTTTCTGAGTTATCGTTAAAAAATTTATGATTTTTTTTATTATATATCTTCAAAATTTTACATAAGAAAAACGACGAAAGGAGACCCCTTCTCATCGCTTTGCGATTCGTGACCGTTCTGATCACATTCGATGTGCTCTGCCTGAATCAGTAAAAGGCTGAATCAATATTATATTGCAATTAGTATTTTTCACGCAATTAGTACATTTACCTGAATCACAGGAACCGAACTGGGGGGAGACACTCCAGCTCGTTGCTTCGCGATCATTCTGATCACATTCGATGTGCGCTGCCTGAATTAGTAAACGATGAAAGGAGAATTCATTTTTCCTGTAAAAACAAAATCGCAGAATGCTCATCATTTGGTAATTACCGAAGAGTATAATCCATCTAAAATTATTAAAAACAAAAAAAAACAGGGTTCAGGCATGAAACAGCACTCATTCTGCAAAATGTCAACAAACAAACAAAATGGCGTCTCGCAAATAATCAAAGATCGTAAACTTACGATTTTTTAGACAACAAAAACAATGCAAAGTTACGATTAACGCGGAGGAGCATTTCTCCATCATTGGCTGTCTATCGCTCGCTTGGCGACGGTTTTTTACATTGCGGAAAAGGTTGACGGGCTAATACGTAAGTACCCCTTGATTTTAACAGGAAGTTGTTCCTATTCATTGAAGACTTTCCATTCCCCACTAACACCTGCCTTGTGCAAATCTGTCACAGTTATGAACATCGAGCTAAAATACTACTATTAAAGCCGAATCAACAAGTATCTGCTTTAACTCGTTTCATTTCCTTCGAAACTGAATACCCAAGGATTGTAAATTATGAACTAGTTTCGAAGTTATATGATATGTGATTTGCGCTGGCCCTGCTGTTGGACCCTCCTGTGGGAAATGTTACCTCATAGATATACTATGTTCTGTTTAAAATATTGGAATATGTGCTCGTCGCTGGCAACGGCGGATTGTGCATTTCAGGGGGCCGAAGCCTGTCAGACTGGCACGCGAAGAAATGTCGCTGGGACGCGGCTACTTACAAAATAAGAAAAAGTTACTATTAATTATAATATTTTTCCCACAACAAAGAAGAAAAGTGGTTGAATCTAGTGGCAAACCACATATTTTCATCCATGTACTTCCCATTCGTAGTATGAGCGATTTTTCACGAGAAATCACCAGATCTGGTGTCTGCTGTTGATTATTACGTAAAGAAGCTAACTCTGGGCAGAGTTTCAATATTCTGAAATTCAAGTAACACGTGACCTAAGCAAGTTTTTAAAAACCAGTGAAATCTTCGCTTCTTATCTCTCTTCGTGGCAAAGGACGCCCATGCGTCCACTGCCATCACTGCATTAAATCGATACTAAATGGGTTGACTTTGCCTTATTATTGGTTCAACTATGATTTGAAATAACTTATTAATCTAATAACTTATTGATCTTAAGCAAAAATTGTACTGGACATTTTTTATTCCTTTTTTCACAAGGAATCGTGTAGCGAACTTTTTTTCACCATTTTGTAAACACCCTGTATACCTACTAGGGTGCTTCCATTTACAATGTTAAAATCTCAACTTAGCATTTGATCTTTCTCCAGAGTGCCATTTGGTGATGTCTCATATAGGAAGTGTATGTGCAATTTTTTTAAAATTGAACACTATTTTGGACTCGCCCACTTCAGCTGAAATTCACTTAAAAACCACTTTTTTATGCAAAAGTGTGCACTATGAGCATTTACGGTTAGAATTTGGTTCTTCTTACTGTTTCAATGATGAACGTGTTCATGTAAAATTTTATAAAATTATTAAATGAATTTTATTAATTAAGTTTATGTAACTACTTAGCTAATTAGTTGATCTACAGAATAATTGATAATTAGTTGCCATTCCTGAGCACAGAGGGCGCCACCTTTTGTAATGCATTTTGGAACATTATATGAGGTCATTAAAGCGTCGAGAAATTAAAAAAAGTTATAAATCAGAAATTTTACAGAAAGAGCAAGTCTGCAAGAAATTGGTAAGAAACACAAGTTGAATTGCTAACGTTCTGTTTGATTTTTTTAAAGATTGAGGTAAATCACTTTGTGCACATCTGTTTGCTTACACTTTTATGTTTTGATTTTTATGCTCGTAATTTTGGATGTTGTGAGTGTGATACTTTGATAATTTTGAATATAATTACCTGTCACTTCAGTGAGTTAATTCTATTCACTGAATTGTAATTTGGCAAAGCAGTGTTAAATTTAGCCTGCCGTCATCATATCTGAGAGACCATGCTTGAAAAAGTCTTCAGCCTACATGATGTTTCAAAATCGCCAAATATGGAACTTTTTAATCATTTCAAGAATTTTTGACCACAAAATAATCAGTATTCATTTTCAACAGCTATGGATGATGAGAACGTGGCAGTATTGATCGCTCCCTAGAAAGATAGTGCCATTGACTTGGCAGTAGCAGAGTTGAGGAAATTTCAGTCACGAGATGATTATCTCTAACTTCTTAAATTGTCAATTATCTTCTAAGGTGCTGAACCACCCCGTGAGACAAACTTTTGATATCCAGAGGCAGTTCACCGCTCCCGCTGGACAGCTGGAGCTACTTACTCGATTAAGATGCGGCTATTTCGTAACCAGAATGAACCACTACAACAAAGCTCACCAAAAAAGCGAAGGTCGCCTGACCCTTCGCATTATGAACAAATATGGAATCATTTAAAGGAAATATGCCTTTTTGTAACAGCACTTTATATGCAATACTGATTCCAGAGTCCATCTTCTACTGCATCACCAAGAACTGGTCTCGGATTGCTCTGTGAACTGCCCCAGCATCCAAACAAATATGTAGTTAAGGTAGCTACCACAGCATTTGGTCATCATCTTTGGTATTTATCTGAACTTTTGGTTAGCTTTGGATTTTTTGATTATGAGGCTTCAATGGAAGAAAAAAAAATAATGGTAGTTGCTCTCTCAAAAAGAGAAGGGTTAAATATTCCTTCTAAACGAATAAAACCATTCCAGGATCTAGAAACGAAGGGACTGCATAATTTTGTCGCAACTTTGACGGTGAGATTTTTCAAAATTCCTTGGTCTGTCTGAAGGATTTCTACATAGTGATCCTAGTAAATGGAGATTTCAGGAGGAATACAGAAATAATCAATCTCTTGTTAAATCTGTAAAAGTGGTCAACAACCTTGCAGGGCAAGGGGTTGCACTTACATAATAATTCAGCAGTTCTTTTCTTCCCCCATAGTGAAGAACAAAAACAGTACTTATTGCAGGTTGTTAAGGAGTACAGGAAGCAATTTTCTGCACTGACCAAGGCTGACGTTATAAAGCCATCCAGACACGCGGACAATAAACTAGATTAGACATTAAGGTATTCAATATAACTAATAAATAATGCTAATTGCAAGCTACATTGCTAAACCATCACAATGCACTGCCAGTCTACAATATATTGTACTGTATTATGTGTGAATATTAAAAGTATTTTGACTAAATTATAAGGGCAACTTAAATTTTTGTAACACAATGTTCGTAATGTTAAAAAATACTAAAACTTGTCTTGAGTTGGGCAAGTCATAAATATTAATCTATTAACCGAACTTTTTTGCTGGGACCTCTTAGCAGTTGATATCATTCAACAAAGGGCAGGAGGATAAATTTCCAGCACTTTTATTTTTTAGAAGCACCCTAATACCCACACTTAGGCCTTAGCACTCTTTTCTCTCAAAAAAAAATCTTAAAAAAATTGTAATTAATATAATTTACATCTTTGAATGCCAGCAGCAATTTGCGCGGGTTCAAAATATAATATATTAAAGATATTTCCATATATTTAATTAAAATAACTAACCCATATATATTATGGCCCCCCTCTGTTGATTTATATTTGCATTAAAAGGTACGATATAAAAGTTCAAACCAACGTATTTTGGTTAGGTGGTAAAAAGAGAAAACTACGTAGCTTATTGTCTTATATGCACCCTACAAATTTGTCTAATAATTATTTTTTTTAATTTCACGTAACTCATGCATTATAGCGCAGTGTATGCGACATTTTACAAATTGTCTAATCACTTTTTAGAATATAATAGAGATTAATACAGGGTAGCTATATTTAATGTTTTATTTAATTAGTTTTAAATGCCTCAGAGCAGGAATATCGAAACGATTTCCAAATCTGATTTAATATCAAAATTCTCAATCTTCATTTTTCTTTGTAGAATTCTAGTTCTGATTTACATAATATGATCTTTTTTATTAATAAATTAAACATATTATCAGTTCTCTTTTTGTTTGAGAAAATAAATAAATAAATATTGGATCCAGAAAAGAAAATAAGACAACACAAAAAATTAAAATGACATTTTTTTTATTACAACTCCAAATTCATTATATTGTATCCTGGGGAAAGATTGAGAGGTAGCTTTGCAAATTATGACAGCAAGTAAGAAACAAGCAGACAGTTTATTTTTCAATTGCATTTACATTATTAACTTCAATTTATAAATGAATAGAATGTTTTATATTACAATTGAGTTAGTTTTTTTTATTTTACATATGTAATAATGTAATTTTGCATGCCAGAAATTACCAATCCAAGAATATACATTGCCAGTTATCACCCCATAAAGAGAGTGGATATTTGAAATTTCCAATAAATTTCTAGTATGCTATATGATAAATGTTAGTACATTCACTTTTAATAAAATTTTACACACAGCTTATTTCAATGGAATTTTCATTTTATATAAGATAATTGTATGCGTATCCAGGGAGCAGAGTTTGATGCGTGCGCGTTTGATCTTATATTGTTATAATTTTAAAACTGTTCTACATAAATTATTTAGCAGCAGTTATTTTAACAGATCATTTAAATAGCGTTAATCATTATGATTGCTATGCCACTTAACATTTGCTTAGTGATTTTTATGTACATTATTCAATTACCATGAAAACATTATGCAACACACATTGTTTTAGACTTAAATATAGGACCAAAATATGCTGTATTTTCTGTGTATGTTTACATTTATGTGTTATAGATTAAAATTAAAGTTCTTTAAATGGCATAAGTGATATTTAATTATGCAGTAGATGCAGACACATGCTGACAAATTCCAACTACGTTACACACAAATTCTATGCATTACATGTATCATAACAATGGTTATATCCTTTTGAAACAATGTGAAATTGAATTCTGTTCTGTGTTTGGAGAATTTTGCTATTTGTCTTACAAAACTTTGCGTATGCCATTTTTGTGTTTAGTTTTAAATATGGCTTAAGAAAAATAATTTGTCCTATTTAAAAATTGAAATTACAAAATAACGACCCATATTTTTCTGGCATGCAATATTACTTTATTGTTACAGATAATACAATTAGTGTTTTGTCCAACCCAATTAATCCTTTTAGGAAAGTGAAAGACTAGATACAACAGAAAAACAGGACTATGTGGTCCCTTTATGTTTTGTGGAATGCTAATTTTTCATATTTCTTTTTTTTCTACATTAAGTAAATGAAATGACAAAGTTTGTTCGTTTTTCTTGCAAATTTAATATCACTTATAGAACAAATGAAAATTTCATTATGAGAAAAAACAATGGAGTTAAAAGTTTTTATTTTTGTGTATTTGTTCTCTTCGTAATTTTGTACTCAACTAAAATAAGTACATTCCAGGAATCTCCACAAAGATAAAATTATATAAACTTTTAAGGTTTCTTTAAGTTTGAAATTAAGTAGTGCAAGTACTGTAGCTATAAATGCTTGTAGACTTAAATATAACAAATATTAGTGTGTCCCAGATATTCTCTGCGATGTTAAATATACCTTGGAATGTTCCTTCAATTAACGAAATTTTCTGAGTATTAAAGGATTGATTATTACACCCCTTTATAAATTAAATAGATAACAACAGTTGCATGAAAACTAATGGTTATTTAGTTTAATTTAATGCTTGAACAAAATTTTTGAAATAACTTTTCAATAGCAACTTGAAAGTTGATGGTGAAGTAACAAAAAACTATACATCATAGAGCTTTGCGGGATATTTCGACTCATCTGTTTATTAAAAACACTTAACGTTTCACTCCGTGCTATGCGGAGCATCCTCAGAAGTAATTTCCGACCAGGTTTCTGGGGATGAGTTTCTAACTTCTGAGGATGCTCAGCATAACACGGAGTGAAACGTTAAGTGTTTTTAATAAACAGACGCGGCGGAATATCACAAAAAGCTCTATAATGTATATTAATAGACGCCGTGAAAGTCTTCGTGAATGTATTTAACAAAACTAGCAAGTTAAAGAAAATCGTCTAAGGTCAATGTTTAAATTTAGCGGGTTTCATTTAACATTGGATCTGTTATTGTTTTGCAATGTCTGTCACCAATAGAAAGGTCAATCAGTGAGTGTTGCCCTATATGATGATGTTTATACGCTTTGCTCACGTGTATTTTTCACAAATGTTTACTAATTAACGTTCGGAGAGCAAGTCTGAGTCAACTCGCCAAAAGTTGGCGAGTTAGAATTTGACGAGTTGGAAGTCAGTAAGTTGTAATTTACTTCCAAATTCCTACTCGTCAATTTCCAACTCGCAAAATTTTGGCAAGTTGAAAATTGATAGTTGGCGAGTTGGGATTTAATGTGTTGAAAATTGGCAAGTTGTAGTTTACTTCCACATTTCAAATTGCCAATTTTCAACTCGCGAAACTTCCAAATTCCAGCTAGCGCAATTTTAGCGAATTGAAAGTTGGCGAGTTGTAGTTTGCTTTAAAATTCTAACTCGCCAATTTTCAACTTGGGGAAACTTGCAAATTCCAATTTGCAAAATTGTCGATTTCTTGTTATGGTATTACGTGGTGATTTCGCCGTGAGGGGATTTGGTGACGAGTTTTACTGAGTAAATATATTAATGAGTAGTATTATATATACTGAGTATCTGAGTAGGTTTTCAACGTTAACAATAGCTATCGGTATTGTATTTGCGGAAAATCTTTACCTTGCCCTTTTTTATCGTCGACCGACAGAGAAGCAAACCAAAAAACCATAGTGAATTCCATATCTATTGAAACCTGCAAAAAATTTAAATGCTCCACATAAAAGTAACTATTTTTAGCTCAGAACAAGATCTGTATAATACTTATCTCATCATTTGCATCATAAGTGTGAATAAATGTTGCTTTCCACATTTATGATTTTTAGAAAATTTTTCAATGAAAACTCTTATTGCAGCCTAACAATGTTTAACTATTTTTTACACAAAAAGGAAAATATTGGGCTTTGCAAATGAAACAAAGCGCAACATCCCTCTATTATGCATTCTTCTCAAATAGTATTAAAATATCAAAAACACATTTTATAGCAAGAATATCCACATCTTAATACATTTAATGTAGTTTTTGAAAAAAAAAATAAAAATAGCCCAAAATATGCTATATAATGTTAGTATATTAATTTCACTAGCATTCAACGCAAGTTCCTTTCAGCACAGTTCTCAGGATTATTGCTGTTCATGTTGATATAAAATAATTTATATTTTCTTTTATATGTATGAAACATCAGGGCTGTAATTATACAAGGAAAATCTGACAAATGACCTGTTAGTAGAAAGGTGGTACCATATGTGAGATTCGCTACAAAATCTCTGGGATCCATAATTTCTATTGCCTTGCTCTATAGACTACTGTGAGTCAGGAGGTCTGCAAAATATTTTTTTTATATATAGCTTTCAAGTTGAAATAATAACATTTAGAATGAGTATTAGTTATTCCATCATTATCCTCTGTTATAGGATATTATTACCCTTCGCAGGATTAACGCATATACAAATAATAATAATATCCTATAACACCTTAAATACGAAGAAAAGGGGCATCATTCCTCTCCTGGTATCCGAGTGGTTGAGGATCTCTGGATCTAACGGAGGGTTTCTAGTTCGGTTCTGGGTCAGGGAGATCGCTCTTTTTCTTTTATAAAAAAAGTTCTAGTTTGAGCTCATAGCTTGGGTGTCAGAAATGATTATTCATTATTGTATGTTATTTACACTTTATTTTTATCAAAATGAAATTCTAGTAAGGTTGGGGCCTTGACGTAACTAAGTACCATACTAAAGAGTTTAAGATCATAAGAGTAATAAGTATTTTAACATTTAATATATTCAGTTGCTATAGATTGCCATTTAAAGGCCAGAAAATTAAAGGTTTACATTTTTGCTATTACGTTTTTAAGATACTTTATGTTTTTCTTTTATGGTGTATGGATTTGACGATATTTTATTGTTATTTATAACTTTTGGCATTTTGAGTTTTACATAGACTTTTTTATTTCATATTTTATACATTTTGATAGAAAGAAAGGCTAAAAAACCCATTTATTTAAAAATGCATGAAAATTGCGTTTTGTTAAATACAAAATTCTGTAAATATTCTAATCCTATTGAAATTCATGAAAACGATGGGTAGTAGATTTACATACATGCAGAATATTATGAATAAGAAAGGGAATGAAAAAATACAACACTAATTTTTAATATGGTTAAATTATAAATATTGAAGACAGTGTAATACGGTGAGATAAAAAGTTAACAGATACACATACTTCCTAGAGAATTGGAAAATAACATACTATCTTTAACGTAGCAAGTTGATCGCTTTAAGGCAATAGTATCAATGCAACCAATAATTTACAAAGTGGCTAAAAATTAACAATATTTAAAAGTATTTATAGATCAAACACTTTGTACAGTGTACACAAAAATGGCAAAAGAATACAAATTAAATATCGCAATGTTACTTCACAAATTGCTGAAAATAATGCTAAAATATAAATTCTTGCATATATATTTATATTAAATAATATATTCTTATAAATAACTCCATTATAGTTACGTTAAACAATATACCGAAAACAATTAAAATTTCTAAAAACCATTATTTATCAGAAGATATTTTGTTCCCCGAGAAAATGATAAACAGATTTTTAAATTATGAAGTTGTTCTTTCCTAAGTCACAGAAAAATATCACTTTCGCAGGAAGCATACTCATTATCCATTTTGTGGATTTCAAGAATTTGCATAGTGAAACTTTTGAAAACATTCATTCTTGTACTCTTTCACAATCGATATGCTTATTAACACCTATTTGCACATTTTTTGTAGGAAGTAGCATTTGCAAATCGTCTAGATGTGCATTAGGGTGGAGATGATACTGCGATTTTTTAAGTTTGCGTTCTGATCATTTCCATTATGCACAGTTCACCATATTTGTTACTTATAGTTATAAATCTGTTCACTTTGATTTTGGACTAGTGAAGCTTGCATTATCCATATTAACCCAGCCTGCGAGATGATGTTGAAAACACGAAAGTCAAAAAGCGTCATAGATTGTTACTGATGATGGCATGGCTTAAGTCACGCGGAGGAGCACGCGCGATTGGTCAAGATTCAATCAAGTGGTTTTCGTTGGTTGCCAAAGTTACGGCCGCCTGGGTTCAATAGCATCAGATAGTTGAGTCAATCGTTTCTGATTATCAATTATCCTTAAGTTCCTGAAAAATAAAATTTAGAAATAATTCACACTATATAACTATTAGATTTTGAAACATATCCCCACTTTTTCAACGCAAAAGAACAGACTTTCATGTTAAATTTGAGCAAATGAAAGAAAGGCGAAAACTATTCAATGCAACAAAGTCTCATTTAAATAAAACTAAAATATTTAAACATACTGAGAGTAGAGCATTCATTTACTATACCTAAAATGGTTCTAGTTGATTAGTTTTTATTAAGAATATTTTCACTCAGAATAAGTATCTATAAGCATATTTCTTTGTAGTGTGAATTTAAAGAACTATTTAGTATATTTCATAATTTAGTGATCCCCCTCAAGTTAATGAAAATACCACAGAACAGACACGATCTTTAATTTCAGTTCCTTACTAATTCAAATAACAAAAGCAGAATGACCTTTACTGTCCTTGCGTCTTAAAATTCGATTCAAATAACAGAAGAGTACTATTTGCTATTTTTAATTTTTGAAAGGAAAATTATTTACTCCTTTCAAAAAATTAGGAGAAACACTGATTCTTTCGCTGGCATTTAAAGAAAAAGCTACAGGAATCTATTTAAAAATAATAAATAAGGCGGTCATGTTTTATACTTTAAGAAATATTGATAAAAATAGTAACTAATGTAGAATTGCTAAATCAATAGAAGATAACATAAATTATTGGATATAAAATGAGTAACAGAGAAATGCAATTGAAGCTTGAAGTTGCGTTTTGTCTACCTTATGATGATTAACAAATTTCTTTTTAAAATGACAGGCCTTACGGTAGCGTAGAAGTAACACGATTGTCCATCTCGCTTTGATTCCAACGTAAAGTACACAAATCCATTTATTGTTGGAATAAATAATTTACTACAGGAAAAAAACGAGACATTGTGTCGTTTTTCTTACCGTATGAAATTTCTAACCTCTTGTGATTTGTTCCCAGCTGGAGGATCTAATTCTGCAATTTAAAATATATAAAATATAGTATAACTATAATCACCGTATTTTTATATTATTTATCACTTTTCATACATGTGAAGTGAGGAAAAACCATAATTATACCGGGGTCTTGCGGTAACGGGTTTGCCTACCGTATCGTTAACCCGGGTTCACTTCCAACGATTAAAAAAGCTTACTGACTACCTGCCCACTGAAGTCCGGGGT
This sequence comes from Dysdera silvatica, assembly GCA_006491805.2. Taxonomy (NCBI): domain Eukaryota; kingdom Metazoa; phylum Arthropoda; class Arachnida; order Araneae; family Dysderidae; genus Dysdera; species Dysdera silvatica. Next base: position 311,946,799 of record QLNU02015360.1, read on the forward strand.
TTGGATTTCTAGGCTTTAAGAGGTTCGGATTCCTTAAAAAACTGTAGATGCTTGCGTCGTAAAACTCAGGCAATATAAGAATACCGACCGGATTTGTTAAAGGGAAAAGCAATGCGAGTTCATTAACGAAGCATTCATATCTCTAATAATACTAATGTTATTGTGACTTTATGTTCAAGAAATTATAATATTCCCCAGAACCTTATCTACCTTATAATTCTATAGCGATGAGTCGTAAAATAAATCCTTTGCCAAAACGGGGTCGGAAAATATTTAGCTATTGAATCTTTATTACTTAATTTTGTGATTTATTGTATTTTTAAATATATGAATTTGCATTTATCATGAGTATTATAAATAATTCAGTTGAAGATAATTAACAGGAAATAATAAAGAATATACATTTTATTAACAAGATGTTTGCTTGACTTACCCAGTTTTTGACTTCTAGAATGCCTGATTGTCCTCAATGTTTGAGCTATCATGTGCTAAAAAGCCCAGAAGATATATGCTTAATTACAAAATGTCATGCATACATAAAACAATATTCAAAATTTTTGAAAGTCAGAGGAATTTGAAGATCAATGGCATACTTTTATAAAAACATATGCATTTTTTTTAGATTCAATCCATTTTAATAATATTTTTTATTATATATGTCTCATATAGAATAAAATATATACAGTAGAACTTCCGTATGTCGAAGTCGCCGATTCTATAAAACAACTTCGCTCTATAGTAAAAACTACTTTTTTTATACAAATTTACGAACATGAGCGGTTGAATTAGGGACACTTGCCGTGTTGGCAAAATGACACTGTTGTCGCATCGGCGAATGGAATAGTACCTCGCCACGCGTGATAAGGATATCATTAGACCGTATACTGACCGTACTGAGTAACAGTCGAGTACAGAATGGAAGAAGGAACAAGATTTCAGCGCAGTTGATCACGACCAGATCGGTGGGGCCAAATACATGGGGAATACCATCGTTGAAGTGGTGCAAGCATTGGGATTTTCACTGGCCATTGTTTCAAGAGTGTATCGTGAGTACATAGCTTCGAGTAAAATCACCGCTTCCAGAAATAACTGCCGTGGCGTCTAACGTGTCGAAGACAGGGGATGCTGTCGGTTAGCTTGGACGATAAGAGCAGATAAACAATCCACAGTGAAGTAGAACACTCACCAATGCAATGCTGGACCATAACGAACTGTGAGCACTCATACCATCTCCTCGCTATGGGGTACAGAAGCTGTCGTCTCACTGGGACATTTCTTCTCACTGCACGTCACAAGGCTCAACAATTAAAGTGCGCGCAGGAACATCGCCATTTTGGACCTTCATATGGGGATTATTTACGTGGGACGAAATAGGTCTCTTGCGCAAAAAAATGAAATGGGTCTCACGTGCGAGCGCTCTCACAGGCGAATGATACAGGAATCTGTTGGCAGATCAGGTGTACCCATTTATGTGTCTACAGTACCTTGAAGGAGACCTGTACTTGCAGCAAGAAAATGCACTAGCCTATCACTCCCGAGTTGTTACCATGTGGTTGGATAAAATTTCACTGACATGAGGATGCTTGTCTAGTCTCCGACGTCATCTGACACCAACTCAGACTTTTTTTATTACTGTCGTCAAGTTTTGAGTTCAGTTTTTACGAATAAGCTTGAATTGAATAATTTTTTAATGAATTGCGACGAAACTGTTTATGTGAAATATATAGTGACATAATATTAAAATTTATTGATGGTGAAATATTTTAGTGCTTAATTTTGTGACACTCCCAGACTTTTAGTCCTGGGCAGAAAACCTTAAAGCATCCGTCATAAGCGAATTTAGGGTAATTTAAAGAAAGAAGAAAGAGGGTAAGAGTAGACTCTCTCTCTGTTTGGCTGTATGAGATTCGACTTCGTTGCGTTCCACTCCATCGTCTTGCACGTAATTATTCATTAAAGTTGTTTCGTTAAGTGAATGTATCGCAAAGGCGTAGACGCTTGTTATGCGTTTCACGTAAATTTCTGCCGCATGTGATGCAAGAAAAGATTCCAAAATGTTCTAGTTCTGAAATGTTGAATTAATCCGTTGGTTGGTTGTGTTTTTGTGGCGCAAGGACAGCAAGGGTCATTATTTGCCAAACAAGGTGAGAATGTGCACACAGGCTTAATATAAAAATAAAATAAAAATGGTAAAAAACGTGTTAAAAGCCACTTAACAACGGTATCGAACAAAACGATATAAAAAATCATATGAGATGGGAATAGTGAATATTAGATAAAAAGTTAAAAATTATTTCATGGTTAAAAGAGTCACATAAAATGTCATGAAGGGTAAAATTATTTTGGTTAAATTTAATGATCGATGCTGGTTAAAATTGGGACAAATACACAAAACTATTTAATTCTTCACCACATGTGGCACACATCGGGGCATCTTCCCCTTTTAAGAGATGTTGATGGAAGAAGCGTATATGCCTGATGCGAAATCTAGCCAGAGTGACCTCGTTACGACGGTCACTTCTATAGCTAGATTTCCACACCTCAATAAGAAGTTTAATGTGGTGAAGCTTATTAAAAAATTGCTTGTCCCATTCCAACTGCCATTTTTTGTACAGATGGGATAAGACATGAGTGTTAAGAACTCGGAATAGAATGTTCATACACTAAGGTTCTGCAGTTGCTGTCTTTGTAGCAATGTCAGCCTGTTCATTGCCGGCGATACCAATGTGGCCCAACAGAATTTCGCAATATACTGTGCGTTTTTTATATCCACGAGATGTTTGTAAACTCTGTGGATTCCAGTGTGATGCGAGACGTTGAATGAAGTCAGGCTTTGCAGAACGCTGAGTGAATCTGTACAGATGACAGTTGGAGATACGGCATTATTCAAGATGTATTGTAAAGCTAACACAGTAGCATGAATTTTTGCTTTGAAAACTGAGCAGAATATCGGCAGTTGTTGACTCTGTATGACATTTCCACTGACAAATGCTGCACCGACACATGCATCCACTTTTGATCCGTCTGTGAAAATGAAGGGTCAGCCTACATACATACTAGACAGATCAGCGAATGCCTGCCGATAGGCAATGTCTGGGGTATTGTCTTTTGGATAGATTCAAACAGATGTCTGTGCCAATATCAAACCATGGAGGATTGATGTTTGGCATAGATTCCGCAATCATGGTTTTTGTAATGCTCAATTAGTTTGCAGCATTTTCCATCCTCATGCCATAGGTTGGGATACTTGAAGGACAAGCATTAAAAGGTGAAATGAAACAAGGTTGATGACGTGATGGAGATGCAAGATGGTCTTTTAGTGATAGAATTTTAAGGTAATAGTTGAGAGGCAAACGTTGGCGACGTAAACCTAATGGAGGTTCTACGGCTTCAGCATATAAACTAGTAACTGGAAGAGTTAGAGAAGAAGACTCAGAAGAGTTAGACTGGTAGTGACTGGAGAAATCCGAAAGGATCCAATGCACAGTCGTAGATCCTAACGATGTATGGGGTCAAGTTGTTTGAATAATGATTGGCATGCTGTGCCGTAAATCGGACAGCCATAATCTAATTTAGATTGGATTGATGCTTTACAGAGTCGCAGCAATGAGTATCGGTCTGCCCCCCAGGATGTGTGAGACAAAACCTTGATGATATTCAGGGCTTTAAAACATTTTTCCCTCAAATATCTGATGTGGGAACGAAATGTTAGTGACCAGTCGAAAATAACCCCAAGGAATTTTGTCTCAGGAACCAATCTGATAATATCATTTACTATTTTGAGCTCCGGATCTAAATGTAAACCACGTTTTCGACAAAAATATACGCAAACGGTTTTTTGCGCGAATTAATCCGTTCTTTTTGTTGGAGTTGGTGTTGTTGATAGAAATTAATGTGTTCTTGTTACTTCAAGCTGGTGAGTGGAACTTGCATTTATTTCCGGCAAAGCAACGCTACTTTTTCTGTCACATCTTAACGAAGTAGATGCACACGACTTATTGGAGTCAAGGGTAGTTTAGAATAGCAATAGATAGTTGCGAGTTATATTACATTGGATAGCTAGAGCCATGTTGTATCGTCTTGCCTTCACGCCTGTTCACACTTGACCGCCTCAACCAATGCGCTATACTATGTATATGAAGAATTCTCCTAGTTATAACCACGAGGATTCACAAAAACTTTGAAATATGGAAGTTTTACTGTATTAGTATTATATTTTCTGTTATGAATTTCTTTCTATAGGTACTTGCATAATACATAAAATATTGATATAAACTTTACACACTAATCAAAGCTGGAGATCTTTACCATTTTTTCGAAGTTAACTAGCCCCTCCATGTAGGTCTTATTGCCCTCGTGCGAGAAGGTCATGTCCTTCAGGAGCAAGGGCATGAAGGGGATGAGGGGCGGACACAATTCTGCCGCCGCTAGTCGATACCTTCTATGGTTTCTCGAAGGATCAATCATAGCCTCAAAGTCGCCATAGGATTTTCTTAATTTACTTGGTAATCGGTCCCATGTCTGTGATAGGCGACTTACAGCTACATTACTTAGGCCCATCACAATGGCGAAGAATCCATTTAAGTTTTGAAATTCCAGGCAGCTAAATAAAGGGAAGAAAAAATCCTTCTTATGACTAATATTCATAAATCAATATGAATGAAAGTTTTTCATATAGTGCCCTCATGTGCCGGCATTTAAAATGAATTATAATTGAACCGAATCTTTTATACTGGTCTCCTCAAGCGAATTTCAGTATAGCTATTTCAGTAAAACGTGAATTGGTGAAAAGATCATTATACTGATTTAGTATTGTAACCTACTTACTGGGAAGCGATTTTGATGAATTTACGTAGGAGTTGAACACGTCTGCTTAAGTTTGAAGCCAATACCATCTCTGTTACCACCCAAAATTGTATTTCATTGAATCGCCGTAAAAATACATCAAGATTCGACATAGTTTTGCGAAACTGATGTCTTCCGAAAACTTGATAAATAAGTTCGTACTGTAAGGCAAAATAAAAAGTTAGGTATCGGTTTTGTAAGTATCGACATAAACTAATTTTAATGTAAGGTCCTGAAAGCTAATTTTAAAGCATACGTTCAGCTTCAAATCCGAAACGATAATAATAATAATAATAATAATTTTATTCAACCCGATATACAATATTTTGTGATACATAACTTGAGAAGTATAAAAATTATAGGAATGTAAGAGAAGATCTATATTAAATTATTTTAGGCTTTGGGTTAGAAATGGAAGAGAATATAAAGCCGAAGCTTGTTACGAGATTCTCTTCCAGAATGCGGTGATGTTGACAGAAGAAAAGATAGATTTTTATGGTTTTGAATTATGCTTGTTTTAAGGAGTTCAGTTGTATATCTTTGGCAGAGGGACTTGGAACAAACTGAGCGTCGTTTTTAAGAATTGATGAATAAGCAGTATTAGTGTTATTTGGGGCTTTTGATGGGCCTCATTTGAGAAAATTGTGATGCACACCTGGATAAAACTTGTGAAATTATCTGTTTATCAAATTTTTAGCTAGAAAAATATCTGATGACCAGGATTTTTGATTAAAAATGTTAAAATGTTTGTAAAACAAACGTTAATTAACAAGTTAGTTGTACTATTAAGAGTTACATATATGAAATTATACTATCATATAAGAGATTATGGATTAAAAACATTACAGGACTTGGGTCCAAAACACAGAATAGCTTGAGGAGGAAAAGGAGGGGTAGAGGTTCCATCCAGCAGGTGTCACAATTTTTCTTAGGGAAACCAACCTTTAACATTGACCATACCTTTAATATTTTTATTTTTCAAATAATCCTTTTTGACTACAATATCGGATAGGTAAAAAAAAGCTCAGACATAAGAGGTAAAAGGAAGTAATGTTAAAATATAAAATTTAATAAATTCTTCTAATAAGGCAAAAATTAACAATTTCATTTTACTTTTGTATAATATATTCTTTATTTAAAATTTTAATACTCACATGTTCATTTTAAAAATTAGTTATTTCTTAAAATTTTAAGTGTGTCAAGATTTTAAATAGAACCTAAATACCTTTATTTGTTACATTCACGGTTTATTTCTTCAACGGTGAAGAGACTGATATAATTTTTGTATGAATTCATTGTTAGTATATACAGGGTAGTCCAAAAGTAACTTTGTCTACTCACGGGGCTCTAATGAGTGCTGTTTTTGACACACTGAAATGAAAGTCGAGATTCCTACTTTAAAAAATATGCGTTCAATATATATATAGGTAAAAAGTACCTGTGCTCCGGAAGTTATGGTTAGAATGCACGAATTTCGGAAATTTCTAATGGCAACACTACTTTTTTTTTAATGTAATCCTGATAAGCATGTGCAGAAAGCATACATGGAATGCATATCTTTTTTTTTAGAATGAAATATGACTTAGAAATATCATTTGTTCGTTTTACTTGCTTCCTTGGTGGTTGTCACTTGGGACGACGAGAAACGCAACTTAAATAATTAGTTTCTAAAGTTGGCAATAGTCCAATTTAGATGTTGGGTGGGAGGGGAACGATTTGAGAGTAAATATAAAGTTGAGAAAAAGAACGGGAAATGAATATAAATTTGGGGTTTGTTAATATATATAATGTAAAAAACTTTAATTTATAAATTTATGATTTTAAAATTTTCGGAGTTGTAACATAACATTTGCTTATTTCCTTATTTTATATATTTATCTTATTTTATATTTAATAATGTATATTTATAATATACATGACGTGACAGTGAAAATGCAACACCAAGAAGGAGTGGGCAGAAAAAAATGCAAATTGCAGGGTAGACGTAGCTCACCGAGATATGTAAATGATGAAAATGCGCAGCTGTCCCGTGCACGTTGAGTGCGATATAAGGGAAGGAACCTGCAGAATCGGCAATAGTTGTGCTGTTCTGTCTGCCAGGGAAATCACTTTGCAATTTTTTAGCGGGTTTCAATAGATATTGAACCCGCTATTGCTTTTGGTTTTTCTGTCTGTGGTCAATAAAAAGGGTAAGATAACGGTTTTCCGTAAATTCAACAATGATAGCCATTGATAGCATGGATATAAATTCGGTTATAACGAGCATGGATATAAATTCGGTTATAACGAGCATGGATATAAAATCGGTTATAACGGGGATGGATCTGAACTCTGATAAAACGAGCATGGATCTGAACTCGGTTATAACGAGCATGCATATGAACTTGGTTATAATAAGCATGGATATGTACTCGGTTATAACGAGCAATTTAAATTGCTGAAAAATGTATGTTGCTCGTTATAATCGAGTTTATATAAAACAATTATTAGCGGGTTTTAATGAACATTGAACCCGCAATTGTTTTTAGCAGGTTTCAATAGATATTGAAACGGCTATTGTTTTTGTTTTGTCTGTCTGTCTGTCGATAATAAAAAGGGTAAGGTAAAGGTCTTCCATAAATACATTGTATTGAAATCGTTTCAAAATTTTGAAACCGTTTCAATTTTTTGAACTCGGTTGAATCTTTTGAATCAGTTAAAAATTTTGAATTGATTTTCATCAAATTTAGCCCCTGGCGGCCAAATTGGGAACTAATGGCGTACATTTAGTTAATAGCGGGCTAAAATTTTCAAATTTTGATAGGGTAATCAGACAGTCATTATCGTCACGGGTTCCTGATTTGGTGTCGATCTGCGCATGCGCGGTCGAGTTTTGCACCTGTGGGTGCTAGAACTTCAATTTTAATTGATTCGTCTCGATGAGTTACATATTGATACAAAATTTCAAACCTATTGGACCATTCATTCACTATATAAATAGGGGTAGAAGACAAATGAACACCTAGCGGCGAAATCAAATTCAAACTCGCCAAGATTTCGGTGCGTAGGAATTTGGAAGTTTTGAGAGGAGGAAATTGGAAAATTTGGAATTTAGAATTTACAACCACAGCTTGCCAAGTTGAAACTTGGCAAGTTCGAGTTCCCCAACTTTGAATTTTCAACTCGCCAAAATTTGGCGAGTTGGAAATTTGGAGCTTTTAGGAATTGGAAATTTACGATCTGGAGTTGGGAAGTAAAGTACAACCCGCAACTTCGAATTTCAATTCTCCAGCTTCAATTTTCTATTCGACAAATTTTTGGCGAGTTGGAATTTGGAAATTTTGCGAGTTAGAAATTGGCGATTTGGAAGTTCGAAGTAACCTACAACTCATTCACGAACACTTTCACGGCGTCTATTAATATACATCATGTAGAACTGGTAGAACATCATGTAGATCTGGAATACGCCTTGGATGAAATCGACAGCTATAATAGGAGAAACAATATTGAAATCTGTAATATTCCTGAGAGCAAAGGTGAATCTACAGATTTGATCCTGAAAAAGATTGGTAAAGTTCTAAACATCGAACTAAATACTTCCAATATGGAAGCATCTCATCGAGTCCTCTCTTCTCAAAAATTCAAGCCCATTATAGTTCGATTTGTAAATCGCCGCACTAAAGAAACCATTATCGCCACAGCCAGGAAAAAAAGAATTACATCGAAGGACCAGGGATTTTCTGGAGAAGTGCAGCCAATATTCATAAGTGAACAATTAACCCAAAGACGGAAACAGCTATTCGGAGCCGCCCTCGAAGCAAAACGTACACATGGCTGGAAACACCTGTGGACTTCTAATGGAAAAATCCTCAGCCGATACACGGACGGAAGTACCATTCTCCAAATAACGTGCCGTAATCTTAAACATTTCAACATTGTCGACCAGCCTTCGGATCTTTGATTGGTACTTAAATCAAGTATGCTCTGCCTGCTACTTCTGCCTTCCCACTCTTTCCTTTTAGTTTTCAGTTCTTCCCCCTCCTCTGCTCTCCCTGCTCTTCCTTTTCCATTTTTCTTTTGTCTGCCTTTCCCTTTAAAAGTCCTTTAAAACTGCACCCGCAACGGTCAACTCAAAATTCATTTACATTTTTCTACTATTTTTGTTTCTCCTACTTCTTCTCTCGGTACAGGCTACAAGGAAAAACATTCTTACTCTGCAGCCCACAAAGATTCCACCTTTGGACTTCAACCTTCACTTGTAACGTCTTCGAGTCAAGACTCTGCTCATAAACTCTGTAAATGTGATACACCTGCGAATGTAAATCTCTTAATAACAATGCGGATTTGTACGCGCGAATCGATATCGTTATTGTTTCTTGTTGAATACGAGAAATCCCTTGCTTTGTCTTCCGGAAAGAGAGCCCCGTTACTAGCATCGCTACTGCTCTCTTTCCATTTCCCAAGCAAATCGTTTGTATGGTCTCCTGATGTACATAATAATAAGGAATAAAGTATTACTTACTTACTTTGCGGGATATTCCGCCGCGTCTATTTATTAAATACACTTAACGTTTCTCTCCGTACTATCCGGAGCATCCTAAGAAGTAGTTACCGACCAAGTTTCCCTCTGCAAAATGCAAGACTTTCACTTACTCGACACTCGGTTACTCGGCAGGAAATGAGTGATTAAAAAAATTCATGAGGCGTGTTTATAATACTATAAACACGGGAAATAGTACTACAAATACGTCTCATATTTTTTACTCACTCATTTTCTGCCAAGCAACCAAGCGAAAGTCTTGCATTTTGCAGAGGGAAACTTGGCCGGCAATTACTTCTGAGAATGCTCCGCATAGCACGGAGAGAAACGTTAAGTGTTTTTAATAAACAGACGTTGCGGAATAACCCGCAAAGCTCTATGATGTATATAAACTACAACTCGTCAAATTCCAATCCACCAACTTTCAGTTTTCAACTTACCAAAATTTGACAAAAGCAAAATAATAACAGATTTATTGTTGATTGCAACCCGCTAAATTTAAATATCGACCTTAATTAAATTTCTCATCCTTGCTTGTTTTTGTTTTTTTTTATCTCGGAGAAAACTGAGTTTACTTTTAAATAGCAGAGAATGCCAGGCCACCGCCAACTGAGGCAGTTCCAGCAGAAAGACGATTTCGTGAGGGTAATGGTGATCGTACTCAGAAAGGCTGGTTGGTCCATACGTCAAACTGCAGCTGATGGCCGCATCCACGGTGCACTGGCTATGGCGAAGATGGTTGGAACAAGGGAATGTGGCACGTTTCAGGGGTGCTGGTGCAGCCAGAGCAATGTCAGCACGCGTGGACCGACGCATCCGCCGGTAAGCGTTGGCGGTTCCACAGGCCACTTCCGTTGCCTTTTTACAGTATGTGCGGGACGCGACATTTGAATTTCCATAACACTTTTAGCATTATGACCGATTTAAGCGATCTGATTGGCTGAGCAGGTGATGTGCGGCCTGGTTTCCAGATCGAAATAATTCCCATCAAAAAGAATTGGCGTTATTTTTTTTGGCGAAATTAGGGTTGTATGTGAGCCAAAAGAACCGTTAATAATTACAAAAGAAAGTGATGTCATTGTCAAAGCCTGAAGCTTCCTGCAGATGCTCCAATATAAGAAATGTAGTTGAGCAAACGTTTTTAAAAGTAATGTATTTTCCAGCTATTCAAATCATTTAATGAGTTATTAAATAATGGATTCATATAGACTTAACTTGGATGCAGGGCAAACAGGGTTGGCAAATACCCGGGTTTTTACATGAAAAACGCAACCCAGCTGTGCTTTTTTTTTTTTTCATGGTTTTTGGGGAATTGCGGTCATCGTGAAAATTGCCGAATATGCATTTTCCATAAATACAAAACAACTCGGAAATAATTTTCAATTACATACAGAAAAAAAATCTTAACGACCACCTCAATTCTGCAACCACTTCCCTTAACAACCACCTTTTCTGAAAATGGATTTCCTTTCTCCTCCATAGACCCAATGCTAAATTTAGCTCCATTCGGAGACAACCAATCTGAGCGATCGCCTTTCCCCGTAACCGACGATGGTCGCCTTAGGGAGGTTTTACTGTATTTCAAAAATACTAATTTTCAATTTCAATCAAGGAAGGCAATTCCAGGAATCAAGGGAGATGCGAAATATTTTGTATTTTTGAATACGGGGTTATATGATCTTTTTTTTTTTTTAAAAATTCAGCGACCATCTACTTAAAAATTTAGGCAAAAGATGATTTTTCTATAAAAATATAAGCTAGCAGCACAATATTTCAAAAATATTGTTAAATTAAATGTTTGTTATTTTAAATTTGAATTAAAGAAAAAAAGTCAACTCATGGTAACATTAAAAATAAATTTGACGTATTATTGAAGATCGTTGTGCTAAAATTCTCCCGCGATTAAAATCTGATTTACGTAAAGGACGATTACGAACTCTGAAGTGGTTGATCTTTTGGTGCCTGTTACATTGGCGACCAAAATTGCGTAGCAAACCTATAAGTGATGTCATCGTTAGCCAATCAGATTGTTTAAATCGGTCCTAATGCTAAAAGTGTTATGGAAATTCAAATCTCGCGTGCGGGACACCCTTAATGCTTCCATATCGACAAGGACTATTATACGCCGATTGGTCACCGACGACCTGCACTCATGGCGCCCGTTAAGAAGACTGCTATTGATCCAACAGCACCCCCGCAATTCCCAGATGTCTGGATAGAGCGTGGGTGATGGAGTGGCACATGATCGTGTTCTTAGATGAGTTACGCTTTTGCTTTAGCAATGACAGTCGCCGTATACGAGTCTGAAGCCAATGTGGCGACAGGTCCAATCCGGCCGCATCTGTGGAATACCGTGCGACAATGTGGCATCATGGGTTGGGGCCCAATCGCCTACGATAGCAGGTCATCTTTGGTCCATATTAAACGCACTATAACGGCCCAACGATACATGGATGACGTGTTGTGGCCGGTAACACTACCCTTCTTTCCGGGGGCTCCTATGACCAAGTTTTCAAATTTTCACCCGCTATTAATGAAATATACGCCATTAGTTCGTAATTTGGCTGCAAGGGGCTAGATTCTATGAAAATCAATTCAAAACTTTCAACTGAGTTTAAAAGATTCAATCAAGTTCAAAAAATTGAAACCGGTTCAAAATTTTGAAAATATTTCAATATAAATAATTTTAATATAAAGTATCTATGGAAGACCTTTACCTTATCCTTTTCATTTTCCACAGGCAGGCAGAAAATCCAATAGTGGGTTCAATACCTATTGAAACCCGCTAAAAACAATCGCGGGTTCAATATTCATTGAAACCAGCTAATAATTATTTTATATAAACTCGGTTATAACGAGCAACATAAATTTTTTAACAATTCAAATTGCTTGTTATAACTGAGTTTACATCCCTGCTCGTTATAACCGAGTTTATATTCATGCTCGTTACAACCAACTTCGACTACAAATTATAGAAAACCAATTAAGTTACTTGCTATAATCGTATTCATACTCATGCTCGTTATAACCAAGTTTATATCCATGCTATGTTATAACCGAATTTATATTCATGCCATCAATGTCTATTATTATTGTATTTACGGAAAACCTTTACCTCATCTTCTTTATTGCAGACAGACAGAAAAACCAAAAGCAATAGCGGGTTCAATATCTACTGAAACCCGATAATAAATGTATATAAAATACGGAATATATAATTACAATTGTTAGGTCTAAATCATCTAGCAAATTTTTGGTTTTAAGATTCATATTCTTAAATAATTTTACTGGTTACTTACTTCATGAACACAAGTAAAGAGGTCCCATTCATACATCGTCATACTATAAGCTATGTCTAAAGAGTTTAGATTTTCAAGAATTACTGACGTCCCTTCATTTGGACCGTTTTGTTCTGGCAAAGGCGCCTAAAATAGATCATAATTTCAGCTTAATATGAATGACCAATATAAAATTCTATTTATCGATATTAGAAAAATTTTCATTGTTTTTCATTAAACTGAAGTTTTTCTTCATATACAGTAGTACAGTTCAGCGAGTGACTGCAGGCTTCTTAATTGCCTTATTTAGAGCATCAGCTTTTTTCTAAAATAAAATGCAGAGTATAAAATGGGAATACTCGTGAGTTTTGTCAGCATGATGGTTAACTGTGCTTATGTTTCTGGTTTCACGGATATTAATATATGTCTAAACCGAAGTTCAAGGTTGACTTATTAGATATCAGCGTTACACACGTGAGTGTAAACTTGTACCTTGTGCAACGGGCATTTCGATCAATTTAATACCGGTCTTTTCGTAATTTGCGAATATTTTTGCAGATGGTAAATATCTTTTACCTTCTTCATTTGTATTTCGTATATTCCGACCAGTGTCAAATTTTACTTGTTACGTTCGTAAGAGATTATATATTGTCCTTCGTAGCTCAGTGGGTAGAGCCTCCGCCCGGCAAGTGGAAGGTCGTGGGTTCAGGTCCCACCGAAGGCAGAAATATTTATTTTCTTTCGAACGTTTCACCATCTAATCACGCCATACCATCGGCGTTGGTATCACTACGCCAATAAACGTTGATTGATATTGTTGTTTGATTTAATCTGCGTAGTGTTCGATTTATTTAAATAAAAAAGAAAATTACTCAATAAGGGAAACAAAGGATTAAATAATTTTTACACATAATTTTTTAATTTTAATACAGCAATTTCTAGGTCTTACAAAAATACCATTTCTTCTACATAGGGCCATTACCCAAAATGGTTAGTTCTAGGGTGGGACATAATTTTCCAACTAGATATTTACAAAACTAACAAGACTCAGCCATTAATCCGTAATTCACGCGCTAGAATTCTTTTCATTCGACAATAAACAAGGAATGACAAAAAGATCCGAGCTATTAATTCCATCTAAACAGAGATTTTCTACTCTGAACAAAAATGATAAACTATCCAATTTCGGGTTTGACTACGAACAGTTATTCATCTGAGCCAATTAATTAAAATGAAATAAATTTCCTACCAAAATTAACTAGGGCACAGGGGAGTAGTTAATTTAAAGTTAAATAAACAGAAAAGAAAGAATGAATATGTACTATTCGGTAAGGTGGCCGATAAATCAAGGTGGGGCCCAAGGCCCCTGGACTTTTTCCCAGAAAGAACTACATGGTTAAGTTGAGGGAAAAAAAAACCAAACATATGTTAGTTGGTCCAGAACTAGAATAAGAGTGTCTCGACGTTTGGTGTCAAGGCTATCTAGTAAGAAAACTTTTCAGTAGCCAAATAGCGCTCCGGGTCCCGCCAAGCCGATGCGATGGACCCACTGCCTCATGTGATAGCACAACTTAGAGATTTGACACCAGGGTCGCTACAGGCGTACAGTAGCGCCACGTCGCCAAGGTTTTAGCGGTCATTCTAGAATTTTCGGCGGCTAGTTACAAGATCCCTTGGGATAGATCACCGGCGACATCTTAGAACGACTTAAAGTACACTTGTTCAATTGAGACTGCCTCTCGCCACAGTGTCATTTCCAGACACCTGGCGCCGATGTATATTTTTGAATCGGTTGCAATAGTCAGGCAGTACGTCGGTATTTCTGATGTAGACAAAGACCACACAGATGCTTGAGGTATACATTCTCGGATGGTCTTCTTCTAGGAGCTTCGTTATTGTGAATTTGGCTGGCGAGACCTGATGATGAATTGTGATTTCGCCTTGACCACCCAAAAGTAGAATAAATGAAAGGAGGAAAAGGGTTTCTAATCTCGTACCATAGACGAAAGGATAGATAAGCAAAATACTAGAATAATTGATTAGATTAAAAAAAGTAAAATAAAGATTATTAGATAAATATAAAAGTAAAGAATTTAATTAAAGTAAATACTAATGGACATTAGTCACTAATTAAAAATATGATAAAGGGTTAGCCCAAAATGTAAACGATAACTTAGGATAATTTTCTGTTGATGACTACATTTCACAATATTTCACATATACATTCATATTCACTTAATTTATATGCGCATTATTTGCGAGGCTGAAAAAGAAAAGATTAATAATGTCTAAAAGCTTATATAAAAAGGATACACAAGGCTGGACACTTTATAGAAACCTTTTGAATTTTGGGTTTACTAAAACGCGGTTAATGGCCGAAGTCCTTTTTTTAAACTTTCAGGAATCGTAAATGAGTTCATCTATTTGTTGTCCCAATGGATTTATCTCAGATTCAAAGAGACCCCATTTGTTGAAAAACACTTATGCTTGTAAACTGTTCATCACATCAGTAAGGTCTAGGTAGGTTAGGGACTGTAGTACTGCATATATCTTCTTCACTTATTAACTGTTCCACTTTGTAACGTTAAGGGATGGTAATTATTAGGTTGTCGTTCATCAGGCAGTTGCTCCAATTGGCTTCCTTTCCTAAAAACAATCAAAAGAAGGCGGCAGAATCGAATAATATTTACAATGTGTGAATTTTTGTGTCTCACGGTATACTATGTAGAAATTTTATGAGATGAAGAAATATGTTATTATGTAAGATGATGTAATGAAGCCACCCATATATTTAAATAATTAAAAAGTATAATTTTCGCACACAACAGTATACTTATTAATTAATAGTATTCCTTACCAATGTTTCTACTTTATCCATCGAAGTCAGGAAAATTCTACCATTTACGCTCAAACCAGTTGGCACACTTACTTCGGCATCTTTAAAAACCACTCGCTCTAAAAAAAGAAATTTAAGTTTTCCTTACTTTGCTTTGTGATGTATTGTTTAATGAACCATATTCAACCAACTTAGACGTTTAATTTAAGTTTAGGAATCATTTTTATGCACAAGTAGGAATAGACGTATAAGTATTTAATTAAAATAATTAAGAAATTAATCAAGGTAAAAGTTATTATATGTATGAAATTAAGCAGAATTGTAAATTAAATCATTTTCGTTACACGGAAAACGTTGACTCTTCGTAATTTAAATTAGGAAAAATTCAAACGAGGAAGAAATTCCAAAAAATATTTCGTTGTAGTTTGGGTTGAATCTATATTTTCTTTTTTAGGAGAATTTAATATTTACGGGATAAAGACTATCAAATAACACTTGAAGACTAATTAAATTTTTTGTATTAGTGTAACGAGCTATACGGTGGGGGCGGGGCGTAAACTGCAATAAACATTAATTTATTGATTAGTGTCGCCGAAAAATATAACGGTGACATAAAACAGGTTATGAGCCCCAAATATGCATCGTTACAACCCTGAATCCGAACACTAAAAAACCTTAATCGAAACAGAATTATGTATTTTAGTTATTTCTTAAACAAACACATAGCAAAAGCACAGTTTCTACCCGTATTATATAACAGGAAACATCGGCAGTATAGCGTTAATAATCGAACCACCACATGAAAGAATGAAAACTCACCAAGAACCGCGACGGTGCTTATCGCCCCGTTACAACGCAACCGTCAGCTTTCGCTCCTAAGACAGCTTTCATCCTCCTCTCTTCCTGCCCTTCTTAACTACCATTTCTCAATTCCTTTTC
>QLNU02015360.1:311968274-311984869 GCA_006491805.2 Dysdera silvatica
CGTTCTACATACGCAATTTACGACTCTTTAGATCTAAGACACAGCTGGTTACCTGCCCATAACTCGACTTGGTACAAAAATTTTGGGGGATGGGAAGTTATCTTTTGGCCTGATGGCAGGCTGGTATATCCGTAAGGTATTTTCAATGCCAGAGCCCACATTCTTGGGGGGATTTTACTGTTTTATCTTGCGATTATTGACTGAATTTCAAAGCTCGTTGCCCGTTGTAGAGATGTCAGCCTGACGGATCGGAGAACGGGGGCATTCTTACTAAGATCTCTGCTTGCCCTTTGTTTAACAAAAGCTCATTATGAGCCGTGCTCAAATTTCACGTTTTTGGCCATTAACCATATGGACGACTTCGATATTCTCGTTGTGACACTAGGCGAAAACAATCAAAAAAGTTTGAATTGAGAAAATTATCGACTATCTCTCCTTGTATCCCCTTCAACTTGTAAATGAATTGTTGACAACGTTAAACTGTGAAAAATTATGTTTCATGAGTTATGCCCGACAACGAATAACTTTATTTTGTTTATAACAATCAAAAATTAACACCACAACTCATCAATAAATTACGGTACCGAAAAGCTTCCATATGCCTCTACCTTCTAAATTCAAAATACATTAAATCTAACTTTATTCAACTCAGTATCGCAGTTTTTTAAATGAGGTCACATGCCAACGTAAACAGTCCACCCATCAAGGTTTAATATGCTGATCTTCATAAACATATAAAATAATATAAAATCTAGAAAGTAAATCCCCCCTCCTACTTTACCACTTAGGAGATCCGTAGTCCTACCTGGTTTGGGGAATTTCCATACCTCCCTATTCCAAATTTCTGCCGTCCGAAGGAGAACAATGAAAAAAGTGAGGAAATTGAGTTCGTCAATAGAGAGAGAATGTATAAATTTTAGTTCATAAATAAGAGCAGAAACTAACATTAGTTTTATGGGATAGTTTTCAGGACCAATGTAATGGTTCGTAGAAACACGTGTCTATTTTATTGAACTTCTAAAATAATTCCACCTTATAAGAATAAACATAATCAGGAAGGTAAGGAATGTCCGCATATTCTTGTAGGCGCAATCCATAAAGATATATTTCTTATATTTTTCTCACATTATATACACTTTAGTTTATTTGTTGGATAAAAAAGTATTAATTGCAAATTATGCGATTTAGCGACATTATTTAGTAAAACGAATTACCTCCCGTTGATTTGACTTCTACTAAGATTAGTTCGCCTTTAAGACCAAGTTTTTCTGCACCACCACGTTTGATCATTTCAGCTGTAGCACCCACAGAAGTCTTCAAGGTGGTATATGTATGATCTGCACAGTATACCCGGAAAACAACTATTGGAAAGAAAACTGTTTTTAGAATAAAGTTAACTTACCCCACACAGCTGCGTATAAAGGAAAGCATTCGTCTGACCAAGAAGGATATAAATACAATGAAATCTGTCTGTAACGATATTTTTCCCTGGTCTCTACAGATACAGGATGTGTTATGCTCAACCTTGTATACAGCGACAATTTATCTAAAACTGTATCTTTGCCCCTTGAGTACCGTTATAGACAGATTTTACCGTATGAGCGATAAGAAAAGCATGCATTGGCTTACCACTTTAGGCGTAATCAGTGTTGGGAATACAATACAGAGGAAGTCTGTCGCTTAGGAAAAGGAAGGGCTCCGGGGGCTTGATCCCCCATTGGATATCAAAACACAACACGTTATGTTCTCTAAGGCCGTATCACATAATCTTTTTAAAGCCACTTGAGCCCCCCCTATGAGTTTTGAAATGCCACGTTACTGGCGGAAGTGACTCGTGTATGTAACGACGTTCTAATTTTTTATTATTTACGTCTACATATATAGATACGGACATTAATATTAAAAACTCATCTATTTCCATATTATAAAGTATACTGTTCACAAAAAACAAGGGACATGCAAAAACTTGCTATGTTCTTCTAGCAAATCTTCCAGAATCTCCATTGAATAATGTTATTATTGATACGAATACAATGAGCTATTTTGGGATTACGAAGTGGTAATACAATCTAGTAAAGACTGTAAAAAATTATCTTTTCGCTTGTCTTTACCTCGCGCTATAACTAATTATACTTATGGCATTTTTGTAAAATTTCTTTTACCGATTTTCGCTTTTTATTGCTTGATTGTGGCGTTGGTACCATAGCTCAATCTTTAGCGTTAGTAGTCTAGAGTTCTAAAGGGAAGGCAATAACTCCCACCCAATTCTCTACACATAGTATTCATTCGTAATTTTTATTTTCCTAGGGATGTTAAGCTCCCTAAACCAATTCTAGCTACGCCAAAGAGCCCAATGTTTACTTCCACCATCTTTATTCAACGACTTAAAAAATTCCAGAAAAAGATGGAACGTTTTGGCTGTATCTTTAATTTTTGCAGGTAGTTTATAAGTAGCTTGGTATACCGAGTGATCTAAAAGAAAGTTCAGCTATTTATGAGGCTCTAGTAACTGAACTTTCTGAAGCACCGAGATAAAATTATATATATATGAGGTTTCTCTTCTTTCCCGCCCTCGCCATAAAAACTTTCCCTTGAGGCTCTGTATGTTAAACCATTCGTGGTCAATTGCCAAATACTTTCACAGCAATTGTACTGAGCCTATGTGTGTGGGTATGAAAAGGGCAATAATATCTTCATTTGTAATATATGAGGTAAAGATCTCTAGTTTGAGCCATGAAACATGGGTACTGAAATTTAATTTCAATGATTAAAATGAAAGTTTAAGAATGAATTAGTATATCATTAGGTTAAAAGAGGTTATGTACACCGAGTGACAACTGAATTATAACCACCCCAATGAAAATTGAATGTTACCTGTTTACTACGGGCTTTTTGAGATTGTCAGTTAGCTGACCTAAGCCGTATATATAAGATGTCAGTGGTTTAGCAGGCAGTGATAGCAGGAGCGTGATGAGCAAAATGAGTGGTTTATCGAACTTTAAAAAAAGTTGTCAAAGCGCGAAGACCTGGTCCTTCGATTTAAAAAACGACTTAACTTACAAGTTGTTTGAAAGCTCCTGTAGTTCAAATATACCAAGACTAGTGCCAAAATGGTAAAATAACGAGCGGATTTTACAATTGCAAAGGAAAGTGAAAGATACATGTTAGAGATGAGCGCCGAGTACGTGGACTTGTGCAGGCCAACGAAGGTGTATCGTTTTTCAATACAGTTAGCTACTTAATACAATAGTGGCCAACCAAGAGCAATATCTGGTATGATCATACGCCGCACGCTCGTACGTATACCAGAGATGGTTAGTGCAATATTCTTTTCTAACTAAGGTTCGTTGGCGTAAAATGTTAGCCTGATAGAAAGAACATACAAGTTGGACAGCAAAATAACTGGAAGAAGGTGTGCTGGTCTGACGAGTAACTTTTTTACTGAATTCAGAGTATGGTTTTGTCAGTATTTGACGTCAACAACATGGGGTTATGGATCCATCACGTATGTTATGAAGAGCGCTGGTCGATAGAGGTATTTGTTTAGTATGAAGTATGATTAATTTGAAGGAAATTGGACCCCTAATGTATGTAGACTAACGTTTGGGTATGTAGATTAACGTACTGGTTCCCAATAACGTGAACTGTTTATTGTTTGCGTACACCCTGATACGTTGCCCCTTTACCCGAATGGTGTCTTGTAAGACGATTACGCGCCTTGCCATCGGGTAATTTGTGTGCACGAAGGGTTTGAGAAACTTCAGTATATTGATCAGCCTCCGATTTTCTCCGACTTCAAACGCATAGAGCACTTATGAGAGACTTTGGAAAGGCATGTAACGTGTCTGGATCTGCCAATCACCTACAAGCCTGCACTGCAAACTGTATTACAGAAAGCTTAGTTGGACATACTACAGACTTGTTGAATCAAGGTTTCAGATAGCTGCTGTACTGAAGTTAAAAGGACGAGCTACGAAGTATCTGATAGGTGGTCCTAATTCAGTTAGAAACTCACTCAGTGTATATCTGTATTTTAAAATAATTATGTACACTTTCTTAATGTATTTTTGTGTTGATTCTATTTTATATATATATTCCATGTTCTTTCTACATTCTCCCCGATTTCTTGATTAGCTATGTCGTTTGGTTATTTTCTTTGCTTTTTGTGCTAATATTAGAAATCCCGGTTCTATAAAGGTTTCAGGAATTGTGAAGAATTTTAAGCCAAACAAATAGAACATATTAATAGTCATCTATAAAAAATTAAAAATCACAATATTTTCCCAGTATTAACATGTCTTTTCAGTTGACAGTATTTTGTGACAGATTAAACAAGTAAGATCTTATTCTTAAAACGAGTCAGATATTCTTTTTTTAACGCTCTCTATACTCTAGGCCGAAACATTGAAAGTTAAAAAATTTCGATGCGGCAGCATATTTAAAATGTTTCTATGATTATTAAAGCAGTAGCTAATAAAGGTAAATAGATTAAAAATGGCTAAATGAATACAGGTTGAGTATCCTTAATCCAAAACTTCGAAACGTTTTAAGCATCTACATGATGCCACAAGCGAAAAATTATGCATCTGACTTCATGTAGCGAATCGCAATCGAAATAATGCAGGCGAACAACAGCTTATTTAGCGTCCCGTAAGAAAAAGGAGACCCTTCCAGCGTTGAATACATTATTTTCTCATAGTATTAATTTTATGTCGTATTTTTTACTGTTAAGTAATATGTCTATTGGTGACCTTTACTTTCCGATGGTTCAATGTATATATTGATTTTATACAGGAAAGCTGTTTTTGCACACAAAAATTGGTTTCATACCAAACTGCTGGTTGCATACACGAAGTTATTAAAAATATTGTATAAAATTAATTTCTGGCTGTATGTGTAAAAGGTGTACTATATGCAATATAAATGAATTTTTTGTTTAGGCTTGGACCCCATATACAAAATACATTGTCATATATATACGCATATATTTCAATATCCGAAAAAATTACAAATCCGAAATAGTTTTGATCACAAGTATTTCAGATAAGGGTTACTCAACCTGTGGTAAATTTTAATGAAATAGGCCTATCTTCTAAAAAGTACAGACAATGAAATGAATCGTAATGTTTTCAGAAAAAGAAAAATCTTAGTCACTTTAACAGAGAAAGATATTGATGGTATTAATATTTATTCATTAGCCTTTTTTAAAAACAAACCCGTGTTAGCTAGGTACAACCAATTTAAGATTAAATCTGTAAACCAGTTATAGGTATAGGAAGAAAGTACATACCTTCATCTGAACCTTTGATACATTTTCGAAATTTAAGGAGCACTTCGTCTTGAGATTCGCTGGCAGTTAGCTGTCGAATTTGACCGTAAGGGCCAACTTTCCAACGCTGAGGTGACCCTCTTTTTAAGGACTCATCGAACCTGAAGAAATAATGGTAAATTTCGTGAAAAAAAAGGCTAACCTTTACAGATGCAATCTGCTGGTCCATTTACTCTTCAAAATTGAAAAGGTAAAATGTTCGTCATAAATATATAACTAATAGATGCTTTCGCTTTCAAACTGATTTTACCATAACCTAAAAATTATCGAGTTTCACTTCTAGGCGTAGGGCGAAAGTTCATAAGGGGGTTACAGAACTGCAACTTTACTTATTATCTATATGTATCTATACAAAATTGCATCGTAATGGGGGTTATGACCCCTACTAATACTCCTGCGTACGCCAGTGGCTCTACCCATCAACCATTAAACTTGAATAGCTCATCAGTTAGAAAATATTCCATTAAAAACCTTTCTAGAATTTTATATTAGAAAATGAGGAACGGAACTAGTCTGTGGGGTGTTTATTTATGTCATTTTGTATTTCATATTTGTTTCGAAGTCCCTTGTTTGTTTTATAATTTTTATGCAGACTTCACTTTAACTTTAAGGAAAGTTAATGATTTCTCTGTTCCTTGCCATATCTGAGACGAGGCTATGTTTTAAAATAGTGGCGTCGATTTGCAAATACGTATACATTATTTCACTTAAATTTAAAATTTAGTCCTCTTTAATGAAATATTATGGTTAATAGTGTAGTAATGCTTTTTATATATTTTAGTTTGTTAATGCTGTTCTTACAATAATAATAGATATGATATTATAATTAGCAAAATTCTAATACTAGTCGGGATGCGAAAGCATAAACAATAATCCTCGAAACGTTGCGAAATTTTTCTTATGCCGTTGATAAGTCTTGCTTATTTTTACTCTTCTTTCTACTATTTTTCATTTATTTTATTTCGTATTTTCTCTCTCTCCCTTTATTTCTTTAAACGTTTTTTTTTTATCTAATTTTTTTCTTTCCTTCCTTCTGCTGACTTCGCTATTTTCATTTTTATTTTTATTTTTCTACATTATTTATTTCCTTCCATTTTCTTTTAGTATACTTGTTTTTATTGAAAAATTGTGACACCTACTGAATGGAACCTCTACCTCTCTTTTTCCTCCTAACTCTTAATAGTACAACTAACTTGTTAATTAACATGTATTGCACTAACATTTTAATAATTTTTTAATCAAAATTTCCGATTACACATGCAGTCTCTCAGATATCCTTCTGGCTAGCATTTTGATAAACAGATAATTTCACAAATTTTATCCAGGTGTGTATCGCAATTTTCTCAAATGAGGCCCACCAAAAGTCCTAAATAAAATTAATACTTCTTATTCATTAATTCGTAAAAACGACGCTCAGTCTGTTCTTAAGTTATTACAAGTTTTCCACGTCCCTCTGCTAAAGATATACAACAATGGAACTCTTTAGAACAAGCATAATTCAGAACCATAAAAGTTTTCCTTTTTTTTTCTTGTCAACGTCACCGCTTTGGGGAAAAGAACCTTGTATAACAAGCTTCAGCTTTATATTCTCTTCCATTTCTAACCTCAAAACTTAAAATAATTTAATATAGATCTTCTCTTACATTTCTATAACTTTTATACTGCTCAAGCTATGTATCACTATATATTGTATATCGGGTTGAATAAAAATTTATTATTGTTATTATATTATTTTTCTTTTCTTACTCATTCAGACAAGTGTCAAAATTTTACTACGTAGTTATCTTAAGACCTGGTCCATTATTTCGTTAAGTAGGATTTTATTAATATAATATTCACTGATAATATTGGGGAAATATGGAAAAATCACAATTAAATGATTATTGAAATTTGTTACTGGCTAGCATGACCATTTTTTTTTTTTCAATTTTAAATTCTGCAAATTCTGTAACGATTTTTAAATCCACATGCCTTGATTATGCTATTACAGCATAATAGAAGTTTGGATTACAGTAAGTATTTTCCGTATAACTATTTTCTTAGTCATTCTTTTAAAAATTACAAAAAATAGTTAAAACTAAATTTATAGTATGTTATTAACTAATAACTTACTTTTGTCTCTTTTCCACAATTTTCAATAATTCAGATAATTCCTCTTCTAAATTGTACTTTTTGCTATCTGTTTGCACTGCATCTATTAGTTCCTGACAAAACAATATAAAATTAATGAAGTAAGTAAAAAGAGCCAACAACATAAAGTAATAAAATTTTTAACAAAACTATATGAATCTGTTGAACAATTTCATGAATTTAACTCGAGTTTCCATGAGTATGTAATCTACGTACGTGATCTTTACAGCTCGTAATCTATTAATGTACGTAATCTTTACAGTATGCAAGAGCTGATATTTTATTTTTACAAAGAATTTGCATAATTTTAATCTTTGTATATCTTAATCCAACTGCTTTTGAGTCTAATTTTATTTTCGAAGTTAGTTTTTATATATTTCTGTATAAAGCAATTGCCACACCATGAAGCAAGTCTAAAAACGTCGATAACACTAGTAGAGTGGGAGGGCATAATACAAGATAACACGTAAGTATTTTTGGACATCGACAACTAAATTATTTGACAAACTGTGTATGTGTGCGTATGCGTGAAAAGTCGAAATAAGGAAAACATGTAAGCAATTGTTATCTATAGTTAATTGTTATCTATGTTATTGTTATCTATGGTTATTATTACCTATTGTTATAATTATAATATATTAATATATTCTATATACATTAATATATTATGATATATTCTAATTGTTATCTATGGTTCCCATCCCGTAAAGGAGTGATTGCAGGTCAATAGGCGTTCAGAAAATAACGGGATTTCTTTAGGATGATAAGGTCTGAAAATGCATAGTCCAATAGTGCTAAAAATGGACACTGGAACGATTGGTTCGCCTTTCCTAGGAATAGCGATCGAACTTAAAATATCCGTCGGAAACCAAAAAGAATGATGTTCGGAAAAGTCGTTCGAAAGATGCAAATGCAAGTTAACAACAACGCAGATGCAGGTAGTTCAGACGAGAAAGTAAATTGTGTAGTAAATACTAGTTTGCGGTTACGCTGAATGGATTATACGATTAAGGAGAAATAATAATTCGATGAGAACGAAAGGGATCTGCAAAGTGAAGTGGAGTATCACTTTCCGTCTGCATCAACGATGAATAAAAAATCTGTGGGGGCGGATCCCCGCAAGTGATTATAGATAGAAGTACATGTGCGAACGGGAGCTTAACGTTTAACGTTTGTTGTCGTGGGCTTGAACGATAGGTGGTAAGAATGATGCATGTTTAATAGATAACTGGTTTCATTGAAAACCTAACAAAAATGAAATTAAACATTACAATGACTTGTAAAGTGTAAACTTAACGCGTGTATAGTGAGAATTGCGCTACATGAATGCGGGCTGTATTGCCTGACTGCTCGCAGCAAACATAATTGCGGCATTACCCTCACGTCAGAAATAGCTGAGCGAATGCTAAGCGGAGTTGAACATTGCGAGAGCTAAGAGAATGTGTACAGCTGAGTATTTATTCTCACTGAATGAGGTATCCGCTACGCTGTTATGCAAATTGTACACGCGACAGGTCCGCTATAGAACTAATCTGACTTACATACCAGCGCAGCAAATTCGACTTCGTAATGAAAGTTGGCATGGTGGTAGCTGGAGGTGTCAGATGAGAGGTCGTGGCAGTGCGAACCCCTAGTTCGGCGATTTAAGGGTGCTAGGGTCATATAAACTTACGAATCCAGTCATTTAACAGTTACTTTCAGTCGCTCGGGAATGTCACGACCACTTATATCGTCTTCTTCTTGAATAATGTCATGAAACCACAAGTGACAGAGGATTTTCTTTTTCTTTTTTTATTCGACCACTGGTCAGCTCAAATTGACCCCAATTTGTATTCCACTCGTTTCGAAATAAACAATTTTCCCAAGTGCACGACCTTGATTATCCCTACAAAATGCACAGGAATGTACCAGTCGTTGGACACGTATTTCAACAGACAACTGAATTTTTTGGCCAAGACTGTATACCATCATTCATTGGTTTACAGAAGGAACGAAGATACTTGTGTATTGACAACACGAAATGGAATCCTCAAACTTCAATCTCTAATACATTACATCTTAACA
Source organism: Dysdera silvatica (assembly GCA_006491805.2). Classification (NCBI taxonomy): domain Eukaryota; kingdom Metazoa; phylum Arthropoda; class Arachnida; order Araneae; family Dysderidae; genus Dysdera; species Dysdera silvatica. The sequence continues at coordinate 311,977,798 of QLNU02015360.1, forward strand.
GCACTTGTCTTTGCCCTAATAATCTGTCACTTCTGGTATACATCTGGACTTTTGAAAGATTTTGAACATTTTCAAAATGTGCAACAAGTTTGCTGCTCTTTTGCGGAAAAAACGTGTCAGCAACAGAATTGTCTATTTCAGTTTTTCATTATATGTTCACATTGTGAATCTGTCATTTGCTTTTGTGATTTTTACCATGCTTATCACATTATGTCCTGTGTCAAAAGTCCATACCTATAAAAATAATTTCCCGTGTGAATATTTTACGCTTCTTGAAAACAAAAATTAAATAAAAAATGAATTTCGAGTTTTTTTCTTGGATTCCTTAGCACTTTGTTGAAAGCTAGGGTCATGCATAAGTTTGCATGACCCTAGCTCCCTTAAATCGCCGAACTAGGGGTTCGTATTACCATGACCTTTCATCTGATACCTCTAGCTACCACCATGCCAATTTTTATGACTAACAAGGGGAATCCACAGTGAGTGCCCCGCCGAATTTGATGAATTTTTTTGATGAAAGTATAGCCAAAATAAGGAAATACGTGTCTCGGCATTCGTGCCAATGCGCATTATTTCCAGAGATATGGATTTTTAAAGATTTTGCATCCGATATATGAGCTTAAAATACGACATCCTCCGCAAGCCAATCGGTAGCCTACTTGCAAGTTACCGGCCTATGTTTCGTAAGCTTTTGTTCGATGCCCGCGTGGAAATCGGTCACTTTTTTTTCTTTTTATGTATCCGTTTTATTATATATTCATTTATATTTTATTAATAAAAATACTTTGCTTACAATCGGATTTTGTTCATAAATTACATTTTTATTTATGTATTTTTATTAGTAAAAATACTTCGCTTACAATCGGATTTTGTTCATAAACTTACTTTAATAAAATTCATATTTATGTAGTTATGTTAATTGTATGCTTATTGGCAGTGATAATTTCTACTCGAATTTTAATTGTTGATTATTAAAAAGTTGAAAAGTAGAAAAAGTTTTGGTGTAGCCATCCAGCCTGTTATGTAGTTAAGTAGATCCAGCACACTTTAATAATGTTTTTACAAATGACGACGGCACCTCTTCTTCTACTGTTGAAGTAATTCCACCTCATTGTACCCCATACTGTCAACCTCGTGATGTGTACTTCTTCCGTCAAGTAAAAAATTTCATTAAAAGGTTACAAAATTGTGTTGAAATCTTACAAGAAAATAGTCATTTAAACACGCGAGCAGATAGATGCTTTGAAGATCCATTCACTTATTTATAATCAACTTTCGGCGCCGAATTTTAAGAATACATTACAGTACTCTTGGTTTGTTGCAAAGTTAACAAACGAAAGAAGCGTTTTTGAAAATGTAGATGGTATTTGTTTTCCAGATGATATTAGACAAAGAAAATCAGTTGTTCGAACAATTCATTTATAAAATGCTCACGTTGTAGAATTTTTTTTATGTTTTTATTGTTTTTATGATAATTATCATCCAAAATTGTGTACCAGTATACAATTCCGACACCTCCGATAGTGATACACAAAAAATATGTTCACGTCAGTCAGTTTTAAAATAAAATTGATTGCATTTTATAAAATAAAATGTTTCTATATAAATAAAATGCACATAAATGAGATACACATAAAATGTTTATATGTTATAAAATAAAATGATGTTTATATGTTATAAAATAAAATATTACATACTAAAAATGCGTTTGTCAATAGATAAATATATTTAAAAAAATATTAGGCATAATAGATGCTAATAGAGGATGACTGCAAAGGCTAATAATGACAAAATAAGACGAATTAACGCAGTTTTCTTTTTTATTTAATGGAATTGTTAAAAGTTTTCAGAAAAAAATCTTTCAATCCTTAAATAAAACAAAACTGCGTTATTGGTGTAATTCTATCCCTTCACAGGTTGACAATGAGTACGCAAATTTTATAAAAGTTATATTCACATAAAAACTTACAGCTAACTCCTAAACTTTTTGTACCTTTACAACTCTTCAATTAAATGTTAAAATTCGTGTAAAAATTATAACTGCGAAAAATAGTATCACAGAATTAAATATGTAAATATGAATTTTATTAAAGTAAGTTTATGAAAAAAATCCGATTGTAAGCAAAGTATTTTTACTAATAAAAATACATAAATATGTAAAAAGGATACATTAAAAAAAAAAAAGAAAAAGAATGATCGATTTCCGCTTTCATCGAACAAACACACGAAGCGCTAGCCCGGTAACTTAACAACTAAGCTACCGATTGTCTTGCAAAGGATGTATTTTAAGCTCATATATATAGAATGAAAAATCTTTAAATCATTAAAAATCAATATCTCCGAAAATATGCCGCATTGGCGCGAATGCCCAGACACGTATTTCACCTATTTTGGCTCTACTTCCATCAAAACATTTCATCAAAATCGGCGGGGCACTCACTGTGTGTTCCCATTGTAAGTCGAATTTACTGTGCTGGTAGGTGCATTGTTAGCCCTATCTAGTGATGAGCGATTGCGAGATATTTTAGTCGATTGTCTCGATTATTTGAACGTCTCGAAATCTCTCGATACTTTTTAAACCTCACTTGTTACATGGCGTAACCGTGCGTGGTGAAACCAATTCTTGATTCATTGGTTTGTCATTGTAAGGTCAGTAGGGAAAAAAGTTCCGAACTATAGACTTTTTAAATGAGGATCGCGGCGTCTTATTGAAAACACAATAACAATTAATTATGTAAACATTGTTTCTTACGTAAACGTAAATGCACAGCTTCGAATCGATTCGTAGTCGCTTCAGTTTATCTGTGTTAGTTTGACATCGCCGTTCCTCCAGGCTGCTGACTGACTGACTTTGCTTCGATCCTCTCGTTCATCCGGATGCAACTACAGTGGGGGTGGAAAGTATGTTTACACTGGAATGTTGACCCTTCTCACCCGTTTAACAAAAAACTATAACAGTAGAATTTTTCAAATTTAATGGAATAAGTACAAATCAAATGTCTTTATTTCTTGAAAGTTACAGACTTATAACACACATTGATCTTATGTATTTAAACAAAATTTGAACCCTCTCCAGAATATGAAGAGCAAAATTAAGTTTACAAATAAATAAAACATCAAAAAAGTAAAATTAAAAGCAAATTTCTGTGTCCATGTAATTTGCATATAATCTAATTTGCATAATCAACGATTCATGAGAATATGTGAGTTATGGACTGATAAAGGGTAGAGTGAAAATGGTGAAAACACGGGAACTATCGGTGATTGAAAGAACAGCCTTAACTAAAGACAGAGTGGATGGCAAATTATCCTACAGACAGTTAGGAGAAAAGTATGAAATAAGTGCAATGGGAGCTCAGAAAATAGTGAAAAGATATGAAACCAATGGACACGTTGTAAGCACCCAAAGGACAGGTCGAAAACCAAAGTTCACAGAAAGGGAGCGCAAGACGATTATGAGAATCATAAACAAAAATCCATTTACATCAAGAAGGGAAATTCAAGAAACATTTCAAGATCAATTCAAAAAGACAATATCACGGAGACAAATTTCAAGGGTGTTAAACAAGGTGGGATATAAAGAAAGAATTACACGTAAGAAACCTTATATCTCTTCCAAAAATAAACAAAGGAGTTCAAAATTTGCAATTCAACATGCTGATAAGCCACTCAAATTCTGGGAAAATGTGATGTGGAGCGATGAAAGCAAGTTTGAACTATTAAAACAACAGAAGAAAATAGTGTTTAGAAAAGATGGAACAGCGTTTAATGTCAAGAATTTGCAGCCAACAATCAAACACCCATCATCAGTTATGGTTTGGGGTTGTTTTGCCAACAATGCAACGGGAAATCTGGTATTCATTGATGGCCTTATGAACTCCCACAAGTATAAGGAGATTTTGGAATCAAATTTGACTCTATCCAAGGTGAAGTTGGGATTGAAAAGGGGTTGGTCTTTCCAACAAGACAATGACCCCAAACATAAATCTCGTATTTTAGTTGCTTATTTTGCCTCCAAGCAGATAAAGGTGCTCGAATGGCCATCTCAGTCACCTGATTTGAACATCATTGAGCATTTTTGGGGGATTTTAGACAACCGTGTGCCATTATCATGTCGAATAAACATCCCTGCATTCAAAACTGCATTGCAGAAAGCTTGGAGCAGAATCCCACCAAATGTTATGATTAATTTGGCCCACAGCATGCTTCAACGGCTCCGTAAAGTCTCCGTAAAGGGAGGCCCTACCAAGTACTAGATTTTTTCTTTTTTGATGTTTTATTTATTTGTAAACTTAATTTTTCCCCTTCAAATTCTGGAGGGGGTTCAAATCTTGTTTAAATACATAAAACGAAGTTGCGTTACATGTCCGTAAGTTTCAAGAAATAAAAACATATGATTTGTACTTATTCCATTAAATTTGAAAAATTCTACTGTTAATATTTTTTTTGCTATACGGGTGGGAAGTGTCAATATTCCAGTGTAAACATACTTTCGCCTCCCCCCCCCGTAGCTAAGCCAGCAGTAGCAACTAATTTCGGTTGGTGTAAACCATCGGCTGTTTGCTGACTCGCTTAGCTAGTTGTATCCGGTTGACAGAGAGAATCGAAGCGAAGTGAGTCACTCTATTTAGCTTGTTAACGATGACTCGATCCTTTCCATCGTAAAAGCATCTAGCGTTTTGCTAGTAAACAACTACCTCATAAAATTCGTAGTTAATCGGTCGTATGTTAAATCTTCATATTCAACAAGGTTAGATTATACGTATACGTACAAAAAATTCATAAAATTGCGACTACCATTTCTATTTACTTATATACGATCTTTGACCAGTGTTTGTTTTGAATGATAAAACAAAATTGTAATTGTATCTTTACCAGCCATGTTTTTGAATATAAATACCACATATATACCACTGTACTTATCGTGCTTTTCTTATAACGACAAAACCAATTAAAGTATTTTTATAAACAACTTTAAGAATAAATGTAGCTTAAAATACCAGAGGGTCTATTTTCAGTCACTTGATGCGATGTTGTATACCCTAATTTACACAATTTTTTATGATTCGCATATAAAATCGACACAGAGGTAGTAAGTAGATAATTTTTAGTTATATACATACAATGAATTCAAAAAAAAAGTTCTTGTGTATTTACAACAATAACAAAAAAAAAAAATATTCGTATAAATAAATAATATAGGTGCAGGTCGTTTGGATTTCGTCAAATCGGAGTTCTGCTCCATAGGCTGCCTAAAACCTATATAAGGATTCTATAAACAAATACTAAAATCCGTTTGCTTGGATGTCAGAAAATGCGGCTAGATCTATCTACGTACCAAATTGACAATGACGCCATGTGCATGGCGGAAGCGTGCAGCAGTGATTCAGAAACATTTACGCACATGCGCGGTGTGGTTGGGCAGCTGACTCGCGATTACATTTGAATGTCTCGATTGTTAAGTTCAAGGACGAATGAACTGTTGATTCGATTGTAAATTTGAGTCGATTGCGATTCTTTCGATTTTAAAAACGCTTAGTAATCTCCCATCACTAGTCCTATCTCCTGTTTCATTTCTCCAGTTTTTCTCTTGCATGAAATTAAGGTATACGAGTGATTCTTAAATCCCGTATCTCCTAAAAATTGCACTAGAAATACATGACGTTAGAATTTTACGCCTTCGAATCCAGAGGTTAAGCGTTAAATTAAATCGTAGTCTTGATTAATCTTGTTTAAATCTAAGATTTGATGGTTGGTTGTATTTTTATGGCGCAAGGACAGCAAGGGTAATTCTGCGCCAAGCAAGGTGAGACCGTACATAAGGTTTAATTCTAAGGTTTGAACAATGAGAGAACGAATAAAAGTTTATATAACAAACCTTCAGCTTGAAGCCAATTTTTATAATTAAATTCATCGTCCACTATGTAATTGAGAAATATATTTAAACATCTTATTACAGCCTAAAGAATCGCCGGTTTAGATTCCAGATTCCTGACTGAGATGATTGATCGCAAACGGGGAAGCATAGGCTGCATTTTCTATCTTTACGATACAACTATGTTTAAAAAAAGTTAAGTACAGTGACGATGAGACGGAGTATCGGTAAATTTGTAATATGTCAAAGCTGTGCAGGTAAGCTAATTTCCGATACTGCGATACCTTTGAATAGAGCCACATCGTAGGAATGCATGAGGTAGGTTGCTTTGCCTTTTGTATAGCCAGTCATTCAGGATCTAAGTCTGGCACGCGAAACGAAGATTTCGGAGATGTTTGCATAATCGATGCTTTCGTGTGCTGTATTAATCTTCGCCAGTATGCATCGTTTCATTTATCTTTCGAGGACTGCTTCATGGGATGGCAATTTTTATGTGAGTGACAGTCCAGGGACATAAAATGTTATATGTAATAGACAAGCTTTTATTGTTTTTTAAATGCTGCTGTTATTCATGATTAAATTTAAACATACTAGGAAAATGTACTTACTTGAAGAAAAGTTTCTACACTTGAATCTTCAAAGAATGCATCCCTTATCACCGTTGCCCATATTTGTACAAATTGAAGAACCCTTTTTTTATTTGCTACTATAAACTCTTTCTCTTGTCTGCAATTTTCAACGTCTATTCTATAAGTTCGCAGTTGTTAAGGAATACCCAGGTTTTTATAATGAAACTAAAGATATTTCTATGATATTATTTTAGCGAGTGAAATACATGGTATTACATTGGCAATGAAAGCAATGCAAGTATAAAATGCGGCTGAATGATAAATCATATCTAAAAACTAACTGATTATACATACCGCCGGAGAAAATTAAAGCAACAGTAAATTTTTTGATGGTTTTTAACTCCCAAAAGGCGTTAGGCTTTTGAAAATGTTGTAATGTATGGCAGCATTTATGCAAAATCAGAACTACTATTACAAATTGGCGGAAAATTAACTGGCGTCTAGCAATATGCAAATAACAAGTTCTTTAAACCAGGGTACACGAAGTACGTTGAAAGCAGATAAACTGTTCATTTCGCGAATATGTTAGTATTTAAGCCGCGTCTGTATATGTATAGCAACCCATCAG
>QLNU02015360.1:311993284-312012318 GCA_006491805.2 Dysdera silvatica
ATTGGAAGATTGCTAGAAACAGGAGTAGGCAAATCCATGATACCGCAAAATGTCTTCAAACTCGATAAACCCAAGCCAATGGTACGCATAGCATAAACACTGCGTCTGTTAATTTCTGGAATGTTATGCTTTACACCCAGCATTTTTGAATTGCGAAATGCTTCCTGAAGTACACATTTTTCCCAGCAAATACTGAATTTGGACGAAAGCCCTTGCTGACATTCCTCCCTAATTTTCATTTTACCACCATATACCTTACAGCATACAAAATTTTCAAGCGTGTTAACCAGCAAGTCCAAATCAAATATTCGATATCCATTAAATGCATTCTCACATTCAAAATTATTTGCTGGTTGACTGCAATTATCTAGTTCCATTTTTTTAGCAGAAGCACTACTATATTCAGCAGTGGATGTATCTTCAATACTGGCTTCTTTTGTCCCATAAAAACATCGCTTCCTCTTTCTCGGACGCATTCCCGACTTAGATTTCGCTTTAGCCATTAGTCAGGTAAATAATGAAAGGCAATCACCAGTAAAACTGAAGTAAATAATAACGTCAACCCAAAATAACTCACAACAAATAATGTTTGAAATAGGCAACAACTAGTAATTAACGAAATAGGCAATAACAAATAACTAACGAAATAAAATGGTAAAAGAATCAAACGTTTGAAAAATCAGAAACGTGTGATAAAGCGTGCGTCCGTGTTTGTTTACAACAGAAAGCGAGAGTGAGCGACGAGTATGAAAGTTGTTCGCTTCGTTTTCGCTTACTTTGTACATGTATATTTGGATGTGATCCCCGTTGGATTATTGTTTCAAAAAAAAAGAAAGAAAAAAGAAAAATAATTATTAAAACAATGTGTTAAATTTGAAATTAGGGTATTTAAAGTTGAAACCACGGCGCATTGGTACATTTAAAACTTCAAATTATTCAAACAGGGTTTGCTATTTTTGCTATATCTCAGCTTCTGATTAAGTTAGAAGTTTACGGTTGGTCTTAAAATGCTCAGAAATATTCACACTTTTACATAAAAAAATAAAAATAAATTATTTTTTTTTGAAGGTTCAAAACCAGTCATAAATAAGCTTTGTTACTTAGTCCTTGGTCCACACAATCCATCATTTCCTTCACTATTCTCTTGATATCTTACACCAAACTCTATTACTGTTATTTTTAACCTCTGAAAGTATTTCCTTATAGTTTGATGACAAAAGTATCAAAATGTATGATGTCAATATATTTTTACATATATATATATTATTATCCATTAGTCTACATTAGCAATCTCTAACGTGGGAGGTAACGCCACCTTGCAGGTGCTATTGTCTTTCAGGGGGCGTGTTCGTGACAGTATATTTTAGGGGGTTGGTTTCATTAAGGGGGCGTCTACGTTTGACGATCTGATACGAACAGTTGAGAAATATATAAATTTTTATTTTATGTAATTATTAATTGTTAAAATCTTTCGTTCTCAGTCAGAATGCCCACTTCTATTAGTATACAGAATATCACTTTCATTCAGATAAACTTGTTGAAATACAGTCTAACCTCGATTTAACGAAGTTGACGGGACTAGTGAATATAATTGTTAAACCTGGGAAACATATTTATCGGTGGTGGAGAAACACATTTATCAGTGGCGCACTCACGGAGGGGGATGGATCTCGAGCCCTTCCTTGGGTTGAAAATTTACATGTAAAATATGTCAAAGGTAGCAATTATTACAGTAAAAAAAATATATTTTTTACAGTTTTGGTCCTCCCTCAAGCAAAAATTCTAGGTGCCACTGATCGGAACTGAAACAAGAAATAAGCGAAAAGGAAAATTATAAAATGCTTACCAGCATTCTGAAGAATACATGTTAATTTTAATAAACATAAAACACAAGTACGTACGTCATTACTACTTTAAAAATAAATCCCTGATGTTTTTATTATTTTTCTTGGGAGTTGGCATTTAACATTGCCTTTTCGATTTTTTCAAATGCATCGACAAGATCATTGTTGACGTCAAAATACAGTAAATTCTTTACACACTGTAAATTAGCATTCGCTTCAACTGAGTTCGCTCACTTTTGAAGTTGATTTTCTAACGGTAGTTGAATTTCTAACTGAAAGTCTACTTGCTGCTACAGGCTAATGACGAAACATTATCGTTAAGTTGAGGAAAGCAAACGCGTTAAATGGAGTTTGATATAACACTGGACTCACGTTATTCAGTACGGACCAATAGAAATGTTCGTTAAATTGAGAAAACCATTAAATCAGGTATCGCTAAATCGAAGGTAAACTGTATATGCAAAGGATGGATTAAAGTCGAATGTACTCAAAATTCTAGAATTTCTAGAATGCGTAAAGAGACTTACATACTGTTCCTGATTTAGGATGAGACTCGAATACAAGAACACCAGCCAGTTCCCTTTTAACGCTGTTTGATAGGTGAGACAGAGCTTTGATGTGTAAAAGTTCTTCGTAAATGATTTCTTGATCTTCGACTGTACGCTCTCCCAAGCTGAAAGATAATAGTTTAAATTAAAAATCCGAAATACCGAACAAAAAACGTGTAATTATTTCCCTCTATAACATATCGCTCCTTTAATTAGAAAGTTCCTTCTCTGACAAACATAAGCACTAGAAAAGTTCATGCAGTGCTCTACTCAGCAACTCAGAGATCAAATAGCTAGGATGTGAACTCAAAGATTGCTGATTTTAGTTCAGTCTGCGTGCGTAACTAATTATTTTCTCATTGACTTCCTATGCATAAAAGAAATTCTAGCTTGGATCAAAAATGTGAAATTTCGGAAAGTAATTTCTGCTATTAATTTCTCCATAACCTTAATTTCTTAGTTAAGGAATTCCCCTCTTGCTCGTTTTGAAATCATCAGAAAGATAATAAATAGGCTTTCTAACGAATTTAAGAACATGGATACACTATTCAAAATAAGAGAAAAAATGAAGTTTCTATTTTTTACCTGCATTCCTAAAGTTGAAACCTAACGTTTGTAGTATCAAAAGATAACACATCTAAAAGGTTTCAAAAATGAGACTATAACGTACTTTTAACACTCTTATAAGTCGAGATATAAAGGTTGATCAGCTACGCCGATTAGCCAGAACATTAAAACCATGTACTCAATATAATGCAGGTCTGCGACGATGAGGGAGGTATAACTTAAACGAAACGTATTGGATTCTCGTTCGGCGAACATAGGGGACATGCAATAAAGGGACTTCCACGTTATGTACCATCGGTGAGCCTTCTTTGCAGTGCGATATGGAGAATTGTTTTGTTGAAAGACGCCATCTTTGCTTAGAAATACAGTCGTCATAAAGGGGTGTTCTCGGTCAGCCACAATGTTCAGGTTAAGCGTCAGTGGCCAGGGTTTGTTTTACAGAGATAACCGGCTCAAGTGTTCCCCGGGAGAAAACGCCCAAACCATCACACTTCCACCATACACTTGGGTCTGTTCCACAGTGTTTTCTAGTAATCAAGCTTCCTTGGATAAACGCCATACACGACCTTGCCCTCCTCTCACATTGTGTAACGAGATCGGATAGTGTCTGATCATAAAACTCTGTGCCAGTCATCGATAGATCAATGTCGATGATTAAGTTCCGACTTCAAGCGTTTGCGACGGTGAGCGACTGTGGACATAGGCACATGTTAATGGGCCTGCGTCTGCGGAGACCCATATCTAAATGTATAAGCTAAACTGATACACTAGGCCAGGGGTCTTCAACCTTTTTCAGTCCAAGGGCCAATTTTGCTCATTCTTGTTGGCCCGCGGGCCGCACTACTATACCAGCAATATTAAGACTGAAAAAAGGCGAATCCAGGGAGCACCCCGTCCTCTGGACCAGCCTTTATTGCCGTTTTTTGAAGTCTCTATATTGGCCCCACCCGAAAATATTTTCTGGATCCTCCTCTGGGACTGAATATATATATATATTACAATGTAAAATGCATATGGAACAAAAATATTTACAATATTTTTAGCTATTAATATATAAGGCGAAAAAAAATAAAACGCTTTATGAGATCTTTGGCACTTCTTAATTTTAACAAGTCTGTCAATATAAGGCCTTATTTTTGACGTTGCAACCCTAAGAGTGATTTCAAGGTGGACGTTAGTTATTCTGGTCTTAACTTTTGGCTTTACCAACTTTATTCTTGAAAAAAAAAGCGCTGTTCCCTGACGTACTGGCGTACGTAAAGGTGGGGTTGATGGGTTTTTTAACCCCCATGCGATGAAATTTTGTATATATGTAGTTCTGTAATAACCCACTTTGTAAGGCTGTAACCCTTCCCCCCTATGAACTTTCTGTGTAAGCCTATGCGCAGATATAAGTGCTCCCGATTAGTATCATTTTCACAGCATGCAATCGGATGTTTGCGAACATATGTAACATTTAGAATAGAATTCAATGAGTTCTAAGTTGATTTTTTTTTAATCACCGTTGCACTGCAAATCAATAAAACTATCTTTACTGACCCTATACGCTGGAAAACTGAAGTAAAACACGATTGAGGGAAGACCGCGTATTACTTTAATTGTCTAGTATTTATTACGAAATGTGAAAATGTGAACAGAATAAAATACACAGATTTAAGACTCATTCGGAGCAAAAAACATTATTTTTGTGTGAAAAAATTTGTATTTTATCATGAGCCGACGGGCTGCGGGTTGAAGAACCCTGCACTAGGCTCTTCATCACGATTGAAATTATGGGTAATATCAGGCGCAACAGCCCTCCTGTCGACGCTAAGAATACGAGATTGCCCACCTGATCTCTGTCATCAATGAGGCATGGCCGGTCTACGCCTTGTTGATGACGAAGTGTCACTTGTTTTAGACTGTCTTTTTAGCGGGTTCTAACTACTGCATAATAGAGCCGTTGCTACTGCATAGCAGCGAGCTTCCTACCAGCGTTGCTGTTTCGGAAATATTCTTACCAAGGTATCTTACCATATTGATTTTTTTTTGTCCTTTGTTGAAATCAAATAAATACTTTGCTTTTCACGTATTCAGATGAAACGAAATAATGACCGAAAGAGCTCTGATCCAAGATATCCTTCGCGAGACGACTTACACATGGCTTACATACTATAATTTTGCTATTGTTAATAATGGTTTCTTTAAGCTGCATTAATTATCACTGGAGGACTAATTATTGTTTGTTTTGACTATTAAGTACCTATTTTCTCTTAATTCCTTTCTGTAAGTAATAGCTCGCTAACTATTCATTTTAATATATATATATAATTAATTTGATACATTGAGCGTAACTAAATACAGTGACTCACAAGATCGTTCACATCAGTCCACGATTTGTTTACACCAGGCCTCAAATTGAAGACATTTAATGCAAAAAGATTACTTTTACATATTACTTGTTCAGAATTCTACGGAAATCATAACACATACTTAAAAAATCTTTAGAAAAATACTGTATTTATGTTAATACTCGCACAAAAGAAAAAGGATCTTGTGAACACATTTATGAGTTCTTTCTTGGCAATTATGGCAAATAAGTTGACTTGAATACGTTCACATCTCAGCCAAGTATACGTCATCACTCGTTACCGGCACACATAATAGATTATTAAACAGGTTCTTTAAAACGTAGTAAGTAAAATATTTAAAGCTTTTGCTTCTCATTTCCAATTTATTATAAAACGCGAACTTTGTTGAAAACTGTAAAGAAAGAAATCACCGGAGCCTTAAAAAATGGTGACTTGTATCGGAAAATAGTAGAAAAATTTAATTGTTACATAGCAGTAATAACGAAAATTAAAAAATCAATAGAAGTAGCCGGACAAGAAGTAAGAAAAATTGCACAGGGCCACCGAAAAAATCTCTAAAATCACAAAACGCAGAATATTGATATCCATTCGCTTTGGTGAATTTGACAATGTTATACAGATCTAGCATAGGATTCAGACAATAAATAATTTGACAGTTAGCGCTGAGACTGTACGGTAAACGTTACGACAAGAAGGTTTACATGGAAGAGCGAAAGTGAAAAACCCTATCGGTGTGTGTTTGTGTGTGACAGCTCACCACACGTCTTTACGCCTAAAACTTGCAAAAAGTACAGAAATTATGCAGAAGAAATGTGGGCCCAAGAAATTTGGTCAGATGAAAACAAGATAAAAAAATTTGGCCGCGATGGTAGTGTTTGGTCATGGTAATTATCAAATTAACCTTTAAGAACCGTACAGCTTATAAGAAAATTTGGCGTGGGTAGTACCATGGTGTGGGGTTGTATGATAGAAAATGGTGTCGGCTTGTTGGAGAGGATAGAGGGGCGCATGACATACAAGAGATTATGTAATTTTGAGCCGCAGCCTATTTGGAAGTATGGAAGAATGGGGGAGACAACTGATGAGACGTCGTTTCTCAACGAGATGACGACCCCAAACATATAGAAAGACTGACGAAATCGTGGCTATTGACTCGGGGTTTGAAGTAATGAAGTGGCCACCTCGATCTCCAGACTTAAATCCCATCGAGCATGCATGGGGAACAAGCAGTAGCCTGGATTTAATTTCTTAATTTCGGGGAGGGACTCAAAAAGTTTTACAAAATAACGTTGAATAAAGATGTGTTACCTTTATCGTATAGAAGAAACGTAAACACATCGTAAGAAAATAATTAAGAAAATATTAGTTTTGCCCTCAGACATTGTTGTAAATTTTTGCATCAAAATTTTATTTTTTATAATGTCCTCCTTTTAAAGTAAATGGTTTCTATATTTTTATTCTCTTTAAAGTATTCCCAAATTCGTGGTCTATAATACGAGATCTCGTCAGAATTTTGAGAATTATTCAGGGTTTGAGATTTTCTCTCCCCCTTTTTACAAGTTTGACAAGTAAATATATATAAGCATCTTTGCGGTCCTTTTACAAATTCAATTTCGGAGGGAGAGACTTGTCCCTAAGATCCCCCCCTCTGGATACGGGCATGATTACGGGATATTAAAACGATCAATGACTGACTTTAGTACTGAGAGGACTGGTTTATGCCACTTCTGGGCCAGAGCCCAGGAAAAGTGGAACTATATTACACCAGAGCCAATGCCTGAACTTACGAGGGAACCCCCAACGTGCCCGACGGGGATTGGAACACAGTAGGTGCGTTCGGAAGGACTCAAAAGTTATTAGACCTATGTCCAAGCTTTTTTCAGGATGTCCCTATATTTCGGAGATATGGTTCACCAAAATCCGGAAACAGCCATATTACAGACCATGATATCGCATGAGCCCTTGGATGGATTTTAATTATCCGCGGCTTTTAAGACAAGTTATCGAAAATTACTTGATAATTTTTCATCAATTATCCAGTAAAACTTAAAATTTTGAAATATTAACCCTGAAATCTCTCGGCGAAACGAAAAATAATCAACCCCTGTTTGGTGGTTTTTCAGCAAAACCCCTCATTGAAAATATAAGTTTCAGTGCAATTCGTTCGAAATCCAGATAGGTTCGCTTGCTAGATTTGTATTAACGTACAGAGCAGTTTTTCTGGCTGTAAATAAGAAATGAATTTAAAAGTTTAAAATAGTTATAAAGCATGTTATAATATTTTTTACTAATAAATTTAAAACAAATCACGTAGTCTTTTCTGGCCGTTTAAGCGAGCATAATAATTGTTATTTTCCCCTCCGATAAATGAATTCAAAACAAGTTTAAAGAGAAAAATTGTTTGAAAATATAGCAAAACGAGTTGAGACGTATTTGAGCAATAATTATATTATGTACAGAAAAAAAATGATTTTGTTTGATTTCGATTTCGTTCCGTCAATCGTACTGCGAGTATTTTAAGGGGTCACCTTCCTAAATATTATTAATATTAATTTTAAAATATGAAAGAAATTAATCATGCGTTCATCAATTTCAAAAATCAAATTAGATTTAAACCAATTATGATTTTTTATTGATTTGATGATTTTATTATTTGATAGTTAATAGGGCTTTGAAAGGATATGCATTTAAAATTTTTGTCATTTTCAGTAATTTGAAATTAAGAATAGCACTATTAATCCCTTCAATGTTCATCACTATTTTGAACACTTTTGAAAATGATGCAATTGAAATTATTCCAGAAGAAAAATGTTTAGCTTTCGTGCTTTTTAAAAAACTTGAAATTTTAATTTCCTCTCTCAATTTTATTGAGGATGAGGAAATAGTTCAAAATGTGATATTGAGGACCCCACTTCATGTTCGGTGATTAATGTAAGTGAAAACCAAAGACTTGGATTGCAAGTCAGAATAATGTTTAGTACGAACACTCGCTTCAATTATCGATCGCAATGGGCGAGTGTATCTCTGAATAAAAAAATAAAAAACTTCACAAGACGTACAAAAACCAACCCCTTCTTCATGCGGCGTGCATTGTTTGAAATTACCGAGCTCTAGGTTAGAATGGGTAGAAAATAAATAATAAATACACAATAAGTAAAATATCCCATTTTCGAACTATTAAAGCTTAATATTTTCAATGCGGGATTTTGCTGAAAAACCACCAAACAGGGGTTGATTATTTTTCCGTTTTGTCGAAAGATTTGAAGGTTAATATTTCAAAATTTTTAGTTTTACTGGAAAATTGCTGAAACACATATCAAGTAATTTTCGATAACCTGTTTTAAAATCCGCAGATCATTAAAATCCATCCACGGAATCATGAGATATCAAGGTCTGTAATAGGGCTGTTTTCAGACTTTGTGGGGGGGGGAATATCTCCGAAATATAGGGCCAGTCCGGAAAAAGCTTGGACATGGGTCTAATACCTTTTCGAGACCTTTCGAACCCGCCTACTTTGGTTTCAATCCCCGTCAGACACGTTGGGGGTTCCCTCGTTAGTTCAAAGTATACCTAAAAGAGTAGAGTTGAAGCAGTTGTCAAGATAAAAGTAGGGTACACAAAGAACTGAACATTTTTTTCATTCAACACAAAAATTCATTCACAAGAATTTTTTTCCTTTGTATTAAGCTAAATATAGTATTTTTCTAGCGATTTTGTTTTCAATTATGCATCATGATTCCCGATAGATTACTGTTTGTTTGTTTTTTGGTTTTACGACTCAAAGACTACAGTGGTCATGCTGCGCCGGGACCTACAGTTTTCCGAGGAATCCGAACCTCTTAAGGCCTGGGGAACCAAACCCCGGACTACAGTGAGCAGTGCGATCTTTTATGAGATCTCTGAGTAAGCGTTCTTTTTGCACTGCTGGGAGTCGAACCCGGATTAGCCGCGCAATAGGAGAACGCGTTACCACACTGCGCCACCGCAGGCCCATAGATTACTGAATATGTAGAAGTAATTCTTTTGCATTAAAAGTCTTCAATTTGTTGCCTGGCAAAACAAACCTTATAAGGGTACTCGTCTCGGTGCCGGTTGAATTTAGGATTAAGATATGCTGGGTTTTGCAGAATCCGCCTTCATTTTTAAGAATATATATTCAGTTTTTTGTAAAAATAATAAGCTGATATTTAATTACGTTCCAAAAATTGCTATTGGCGACGTATTTTTGCGCCATTGGCGTGTGTTCGGCGACGCATGTGCGTTAATCTAGTTTAGTCTTGTGTCGGCAGGCTAGTCTAACTGGTATAAATAGCGATCGTTTGTGCTGTTCGCAGAATTTTAAGCTGCTGTGAAATCCATATATTTAGTAATATTTCCCGTTCCTGCAACCGAATTTGTTTAAATAATTTACTTTTAGAATTACTTATTCTAACATTTGACAATGAAAAATATTGTGAATATACTTCAATCAGTTTTAAATTTGCTGTTCGCTACAACGTAACTCCGTCAAAACTTAAGACCACTAATCGGAAGAGAAGGACTTTTATAAAATTGAAGAGTTACTATCTGCTGAATATATCATCGAGGAAGTGACGTTAGATTATGAATATGATTCTGCTAATTACGTTAGGTAATGAACTGGCTGGACATACTATCAGCGATAACGTATAAAGTGACGATAACGTAAGTGACGTTCACAAACGTACTGTTCTTTAGAAAAATGAGAAGAGTGGTGAATTTTACGACTCACAAAAGAACAACTAAAATGAGATATCTATTGAAAAACTCATCGTACACAACCAGATATAAAAGATATATTTCTAAAGAAGGAACATGATACCGAAAACTTAAAATTATTAAACCGCAATTTTAGATAAATTTAACGAGTCAAGGGACAAACATTTACCTGTACACAACATAGATTTGAAAAGATGGGATAACATCAAAGCAACAGATATCGCTTTCCTTACATTTAACGCTTCTGATAGCTTTATTAGTCGCTTTTAAAAACAATTTAAAAATTGTTTTCAAAATAACAAAATATGTTACTGCACTTGAAGTGCGCGATAATGAAGTGATCGAAAACACTGCTATCGAAGTCATTCTCAAAACTCGCGATATTACGACCAATATTGCACTCGAGCAAATTTTAACTAGCGATCAAAGTGGCATATTCATTGCCAGTGACAGGACCTTATCGCATAAGAGAGAAAGGCAAACTTTGCGTTAATTCGAATCAAAATATGCGAAAAACTCATTCACATTCTATCATGCCGATTACTCCTATGAATGGCAATTAATGAGCAAATTATTTTATATTTGAGGAAGCATCAGGGACATTTGGCCCACGAATTAAAACAACAATGTTCTATCCATCAAACTGACATAACTTGTTCAAAATCAGGAAAAATGGATAAAGTTAAAATGAATGAATGGGTAGTAAATTCTTAAATCTTGTACTAACTGTAAATTCACTTTCATGTGTTCTTCTTGGTTCTTGATTCAATGATCCAAATACTTACACTGATCTTCCTGAAAATTGCATGGAGACTAAAAATTCCACACAAAACTACACATCTTATTCAACCACTGGATGTATATTTTTTCAGGCAGTTTAAAATTCTTTTAAAAAAATCACAAACAGAATAGGCATTGATCAATTACCAGCTAATTTAGCAAACAGAAACGAAATAATTAAATTAATTTCTTTAGTGTACAATCAACTGCAATCAAAAGAGTTTAATCCAATGATTCAATATGCTTGGTATAAATGCAATTTTTCCGATTTTAATCCTGGAAATTTCAAAATGTTCATGATATTTCAATTACGTTTTCCGAAGAAACATGTGGAGAAAATTGTCAAGAATTTAGTTTTTTAAAGTGCAATCATTGTTACAAAATTCTGTGTTTCAATCATTTTTACTATCAGTATCATTTTCATGATATTCAATGTTAAAATAAAACATTGAAGATAAACATTTAATCTGTTTTCATAATCAAGTACAGAGGAATAAGCCTTGAAAATAAAATTGTTGTAACTGTAAAAAATGATTTAAAAATAATTATTGCTATATAATAATTATTGCTATTTAACATCGTATCTTTATTTAATAAATGTAAGATGAAGGGGGAGTCCCAGTAGCTTGGTTGGTAAGATGTTCTCCTAGAAAGTAAGCGGTAGCACTGGGTGGTGGGTTCAAATCCCCAAGAAGCCATGGCTGTTTTTCTTTGTAAACGTATTGTGATTCGGAGGTCACTTAAAGCCAGCGGTCCTATCTCATGTAGCCTATGCATTTATGGCCATAACCAGCTGGGGGTAGTTGCCCCCCCCTAGAAATGGAAGTAGTAGTATGTTTTAGTAGTACATTTCGAGCTGACAATGCTTTTGTCCCCACCCCCCGAAGGAAAGTTGGCTACGCCCATGAGCCTATGGTACACATTTGGAATGTAAAACTAATAAATAAACAAAGATATGCATATTTAGATAATATGCCGTCACCTAAGCAACCTATAAAATGTTGATTTTTTATTATTAAATTAATAACGATGATTTAAAAATATAAATAATAAAACAAATATGCTTATATACAAGTAATAAATAGATAAACAATGAAATCAAATTAAAAGATCAATTTCTGGAGTTTGATTCTAGTACCGTAGTTCTATTTGAAGAAATAAAAATGAAAAACTAAATAGAGGGGTATAGAAAACAAGCAAGTTAATTATTGAGTGACGACATAGCATTTCATCGGTCAAACGCGATTAAAATTTTAACTCCGCTCTTATCTCTTGGCGATGATTTGGCGAACTTCTATATATCGAAGCAGCTATAATGTATTTGCTACGTAACGAATTTGTAACATGGTACCAGATTTGGCGATAAATTCAATTTTTCATATTTAATAACTCAACGAAATCTGTGTTTTACAAGAAACTGATTATATATTCTTAATAAGGAAGGTGGATTCTACAAAACTCAATATACCTTAATCCTAAATTAAACTGGCAACCGAGACAGTTCCCTTGTTAAGCTGGTGTGAACGATCCTGTGAGTCACTGTACATCGTAAAAGTCACTATATAAATATGAAAAAGCGAACTTTTTCTTAAAACCACAACCATCGATAATAAAATATGCATGATAATTAAATATTTAATACATTTGGCATGTTTTTTTCACAATACGGATATGATTCTTCATCAGGGAACCGTATCACATCCACATTCCCAAGTCACAGGCTTGTTTTTTATGAGATGCACAGAACAGCAGCGCGTTTCCCTCCTTTCTTTTAACATTGCCAGCTGCCCTACACACCACGGTCCCGAAAACAAGCCTTTAAAGGTTAATAATATCCTATTAATTAAAATCGAATTGTACGTTAATTTTAAACACTTACTTAAAAGCTAACAAGCCCACCTGCTGTTAAAACTTTGGACTAATGGTAAAATTATACATTTGCCAAATCCCTATTTACAACCTGTTTAAGCACTCAGATTCAATATTTAATAATATTAATTAGAATCTTACCTTAAAAACTTTAACTGGAGTTAGCATAACGCACGTTTTGTTGGCACTCTGAACATGATTAACAGTTAAATTATTATTATACAATTGCCAGATCCTTATTTACAAATATTTACAAACGTGTCTCGTTGATCCGTCTCTGTTCTCAGCTGCGCAAAAGAGACAACCTGTTTAAATATTTAAATTCAATATTCGCCAAAACCTGCTAAATACACGGCTAATCAAATCAGTCGGTACATCATTATTTATAAGTATTTTAAATAATCTGAAAATTTCTTTAAAGAAGTTGCAATTATTTTTGCGAACCTTATTAACTCCGTATATTTGAGAAATCATAATATTTTTAAACACTTTCTTGCTTAAACAGGATCCGAAGTTTGACAGTAGCACAACCTGGAAACTGAAGTCTTCTTTTTTTTAATCATAAATACGGATTTGTAATTCATTACTATCACCTTTGAATATTTTAATATCCAAATATGAAATGAAGCCCAGACTCTTGATTTCTTCGAGTTTTAAGCTTTTCGGGTAAATAGCAGTACAAAACTTGAGGTCTTTGCAATTGAAGACTATAATGTCATCTATGTACCTCATTGCACTTTTTCCGAGTACTTAATTTTTCTTTTCGTAAAAACATAAAAATAGATCGGCCAACGAGCTTGAAAAACTGCAACACATAGGGATGCCTTCTTTTGGTCTGTAATATTCATTTCCGTCATGTAACACGTTTCCGAAGACCCCAAAATCAAAAAGCACGTTCCATTGACCTTCCTAGATCCTGATAATATTTTCAAACTTTCGGAATAAGTAAGTCCTGAGTTGTTTCATCTCATCAAGGGGGATACTTGTGAAAAGGTTTTTGAAATTAAATGCTGCAATATTTGTGATGTTATTCCTGTTGTTTTGGATGTAACCTAGAACTTTTTGGTTATTTTTGATGATGAAACACTTCTTTTTGCTGTTTTTGATCTCCATGAGGATTTTCTTCAAGATGTTTTCCAGTTTCATCATCATTTCATCATTTCCCCATGGGATTGAAAACAGGGATAAGAAGTGCTTCATCATCAAAAATAACCAAAAAGTACTGGTTTACATCCAAAACAACAAGAATAACATCACAAATATTTAAACGATTGGTTTAGTTAGCAGTGTATTTAGTAGGTGTAGGCAAATATTGAATTTGAGTGTTTAAACAGGTTGTCTCTTTTGAAAAACGGAGAACAGAGAGAGGCCAACAGAGACACGTTTGTAAATATTTGTAATTAGGGATCTGGAAATTGTATAATAGTAGTTTTGATGTTGATCGTGTCCAGAGTGTCAACAAAACGTGGGTTATGCAAGCTCGAGCTTTTTTAAGGTAAGATTGTAATTATTATTATTAAATATTGAATCTGAGTGGTTAGACAGTTTGTCAATATTCGTAAATAAGGATTTAGTAAATGTATATTATTACTATTAGTCGTATCTAGAATTTTGAAAAGACATGGGTTTGTTAACTGTTGATAAACATTGAAATTAACGTGAATTCGTATTTAATTAACTGTTAGAATGTCATTAACATCTAAAGGCTTGCTTTCGGGACCATGATGCGCAGGGCAGCTGGCAATGTTAAAAGAAAAGGGAGGGAAAACATTGTTGCCCTGGGCATCTCATAAAAAACAAGCCTGTAACTTGGCAATGCGGATGTGATACGGTTCCTTGAAGAAAAATCATGTCCGTATTGTTAAAATAATTAATAATAGTGAGTGTTTTTATTATTGATAGTTGTGGTTTTATGAAAAAGTTCGCTTTTTCATATTTATATAGTGAATTTTACTATGATTTTCTAAGATATATATAATTATAATCACTATATTAAAATTAATTTTACAATATATTATATTTAATTTTGGTAGATTTTGTGCGCCAGAATCCGCATAAATCGCTATCTGTCCGTCCGTCCGTCTCTCTCTCTCTCTCTCTCTCTATATATATATATATATAAAAGTTTTCCTCGCCCATTCTTGGCGGAAACAGGCTTTGGGACGGGCAGAGCGCCATGTTCCCAAGCCTCTTTTTACATCACTTCTTAATGTGCCATGTCTAGAAACTTCCTGACAATGTGACACGTGTTTAGGATTGTGGCTTTTTGTATTTCAATGTAGGTGTTTGGGTCAATGTTGAGTATTCCCAAATTCGTCGCAAGCGTTTTTGGTACTATCCCTGTTGCTGAGATGACTAACGGGATGATGAAGATCTTTTCCATACCCCATATATCTCGTACTTCATGTCTGAGATCTTGGTACTTGGTGATTTTCGTTGTGTAGGTTGTCTGTATGTTATTGGTGTTGGGTACTGCTATGTCGATTAAGTACGTGGTCTTACTCGATTTATCGACGAGGGTTATGTCAGGACGGTTATGTGGGACTGTCTTGTCTGTTATGATTGCTCTATCCCAGTAAAGCTTGTGTGTTTCGTTCTCATGCATCATATATATATATATATATTACATATATATATACAGGGTTTGTCCCAGAAGTTCCCGGAATGATTTTTTGTAGTTGGCACCGCTGGCTGACGGGGCGGCGCTTCGGGCGGAGAAGTTGGTGGGGGAATCTAAGCTTGGAAACGCGATCGGTATCAGTCGCCTGCGTGCAGTTGTTGAGGCAGGGTCACGCTCCGCGCAGAGGTATCTACTGCACCCTCGTCGATCAAAAAATAGACCAGTTTTGGAGCAGCGTTATACAATCAAATTTTGTGTGAAACTAGGTAAAAATGGGGCGAAGATGCTCGAAATGCTTCGGAAAACCTACGGTGACGGGGCGATGAAAAAAAAAGCCAAACTTTCATGTGGCGCAAGCTGTTCTGGGAAGGTCGGGAGTCGTCAACGGCGACGACCGCTCGGGACGCCCGTCGACATCACAAACGGACGACTCGGTGCAAAAAGTGCGTCAAGTTTTGGACAATGACCGACGATTAAGTGTTCGGGTGATTGCAGAGGAGTGTGGAATACCCAAAACAATCGTTCATCGCATTTTAATGGAGGATCTTCAAATGAGGAAAGTCTGCTCGAAAATGGTGCCAAAAGTCCTGACGAGTGAGATGAAGGAGCAGCGTTTGTTGAAGTGCCAGGAATTGCATGAACGCTACGAAACGGACCCAGAATTTTGGACAGAGTGATCACAGGGGACGAGACGTGGATTTTTCAGTACGATCCCGAATCAAAGCGCCAGAGCAGCGAGTGGCACACCAAGGAGTCTCCCCGCCCGAAAAAAGCAAGGATGAGCAAATCGTGAATCAAGGCAATGCTCATTGTATTTTTTGACAGAAAAGGTGTAGTTCACAGTGAATTTCTGCCACAAGGACAAACAGTCAACAAGGAGTTTTACTGTGAAGTGCTCAAACGGTTGCGCAACAGGGTTCGACGCGTCCGAAACGAAATTCGCGATAATTGGATCTTGCACCATGACAACGCGTCAACCCACACCGCGCTCATTGTCTCCGAGTTGCTGGCCAAAATGGGTGTGGCAACACTGCTCCAGCCGCCGTACAGCCCCGATCTGGCACCAGCGGATTTCTTTTTGTTCTCAAGGATCAAAAGAACCCTGAAAGAAACTCGGCATGGGACGCTGGAGGCGGTAAAAGCAGCCGCGACGACCTCACTGAAGGAGATTCCCATTGATGACTTCCAGGGCGCCTTCAATGATTGGGTGAAGCGTTGGCAACGGTGCATCGAAGCAGGGGAAGAATACTTTGAAAAGTTCTGAAAAGATTGTAAACTGATATTGAATAAATGATTTTAAAAAATCATTCCGGGAACTTTTGGGACAAACCCCAATTATACCGTATACACATTTCGCTAAACACTTATTACTACTTCTATGCTACAAAATCATACTTGCTACCGCAGTCGATTTATTTTGTATGAAAAACTACCTTCATTCAGTATTTAATTCATGTAAACGTTCGCCTGAAATATAGATACTAAAAAATTCCAAAGATTCCAAAGTAGCATTAAATTCAACTGTTGTACGCCATTCTTCATTTTAGTGGAAAATGAAGGGAAGTTAGAAGCTGATAGTGAATGGATTTTCAAAAGGAGAGAAAAAGGCATGTTGCACTTGGCAGGAAGGACATTAAGTCCCTAGTCTCATTTAACGAAAGCGGAATTCTTAAAAGATCTCGTCTACCATTGTTAATGCGATTAAGATTTTAGAACCTACTTGGAAAAAGATAGCGAGAGGTGTTCAGCAAATTTCCTTTTTAAAGAGACACCCGTTGCTTTCGAAGGGATTAAATTTAAAACGCTGAAGAGGATTTTATTTCAGACGAGAGGACAAGGGGCAATTCCGTATTGTTCTTTTTTTGGGGGGCTTATTCCGGAATCTCCTCGCAAGGAGGTTTTATTTCGAAATTCATTCTATTACGAATTCGGTCTGCCGCTTAAAGATGCTGGAGCCAAGGTTTATAAAAAAAGCGAAGAAATTTTGAAATACCCACGCGAATTAACTTCGAAAAGTACTGGTTCGAGAATATATTGCATTTCAAAGTACCCTTCTAAAGAAAAGTCAAAAACGGATTTACCCTGATGTTATACTAGGTAAAAGATTAAGGTCTGTAGAGAGTTTCTCCTTTTACGTAACTCCAGAAAATATTTTCGAAATTTATAATAGTTCCCTCGCAATTCACGCATGTGTATGGTACCATTGGCAGTAGCTAGAACAATTAAAGAAATCGGCGAGCTACGTATATCCAAATGTAATAAAAAAACAAAGGAAAATAACGTAACTGGAACAAGTAATAAAAGCACATCAAACTGTAATAATAGTCATAACAACAGCCAATAATAATATTTTATTCAATTAATATTAATATTTTTATTATTAGAATTATATAAAAAAAATGGAATTTTTATGTAAAGAAATGAAAGAGACCAGGAAAACGATGTTAGTAACTTGGCTCTTTTCAATAAAAAGATTGGACTTCTTCGTTATTCTAGGCTAGGGCTTCAGGCATTCAATTTCTGAGTCTTCAATTTTCGGCATTCAATTTCTGAGAGGACAGCACCGCCCTCGGCGGCCAACTTTCTAATCTATCTCCCTTACTGCAAAACAACAACTTTAGGCATTCAACCATTAAACTACAATTGTGTTTCCTTATACACCTGTTCGTTCTTTGGCAAATAGACTAGTCTACCTGAGACTTAGTTGGTCTTATGGAGAAGCATGGTATCCATAACTATTCCACTACATATCCACTACATATATCCACATATATATATAAGGCTATATGCATACATATATCCACTACATTTTTGCTGTTAACAAGCAGGACATCTTTTCCTACTAAGCTCTTGAATTTACTTTTTGTACGCTGGCGAATGCCATTCTTATCTGGCTTGTAAAATTTTCCAGAATTTCTTGATACATATTATCATGTATAAGTAACAGCGAAATTTAGTCTTTACCATAAAAATCGTAGAGCTTTCCTAAAAAAGCACTATTTAGATATTTGGATATGCATGATAAGGACACTATGAACTATATTTCTTTGAAAAGTTACCCTGTATTCCTTCCAGACTTAGAGGCCTCGTATATTTTGGTTTCGCGAAGATATATATGTGACAAACTCTTCGCAAATTTTCTGTATATATGTGAATAGGGAAGCATGCATGCATGCACGTAGTCCCACAAATCGCAAGTTCTTCTCTCCATATAAAAAAAATTCTTCTTTTACAAAAATAAGAACCAATAGATTTTATTTTGCTCAACTGTTTCGTTTTTTAGCCAAACGTCAAGTAAATATACGTATTTGAAAATACACGACGGAAGCATTTCCGTAAAAAGACATTCGAATTGAGCTTTGTGAACTCCAAGATAGAATACCAGCATCAGCTCAACCTGAGTTCCATTCGCTCGAGATTCAATACTATTATAGTAAACAATTTTATGTTTAGTTTAAAGCTGTAAAATCTTCGTCAAAATATTTGTGAGATGGTATACAAATGCTTCTTCTATACAAAAAATATAATCTCTAATAGAACAAAATACTCCACAATAGAATATAATAATCTATAATAGAATATGATATATATAATGAAATATAATACTCTACAATATAATAAAATATTCTACAATAGAATAGGATCGATAATAAAATAGTCTATATTAGAATATAGTCTATACTAGGACCTAATCAACACTATAATATAATACAATCTA
>QLNU02015360.1:312027867-312053345 GCA_006491805.2 Dysdera silvatica
GGTTCCGGGTTCGTGTCCCTGTCAACTATCCTTAAATCTTGAAAAAGGGCCTTTCTTCATAACATTTGAAATCTATTTTCCCGTCTTAAGAAATTCGACGTCAAACCTCGGTCTTTTATGTCAAATTCACAAATTAAAGCGCATTCTTCTACAGCCAATGCACTCAAAACAATCCCCATTAATCCCAGAGTTAATTTCTCATTCATCTTTTTAAGAAATCTCCAGAACTGCACCAATCTTTCATCCCGGACTTTAAATCCGGACCACCGGGTCCCGGGTTCTATTCCCCGGATACTCACACGCCACTTTTTTTTTCAAATTTCATCGGTTTTCCAAGCCGTAAATTGCATTAAGTAGATCGTATTGTTCTGAATGCAATGCATATTTTTTCACATTTTTATCATTGCTTTACTTATTCTTCATTTCTAAAGTCATAATAACAATATACTGTGTGTTTTTGAAAAGAATATTTCATTTTTAAATCCATTTTGAAGGGTACCCTAAATTCACGACTTCAAAGTACTTAGTCCCCCCGCCCCCCGTAATAATTTAAGGAAAAAATCGTATGTACGGTCTCAACTTGGTTGGCGCCATTGCTGTCCTTGCGCCATAAAATACAATTAATTAATTTAAGGAAAATATATCTTTTTTTTTTTTGAGCGTCAAAAAATAAAGCAATATTTTATACATCTTATAAATGTTTAACTTTATTTTTATACATGGGGGGCAACTATTCTAGAATCAAGAAGAAAGGTTTATCTCCCATAAACCAATAGTTAATTTTTCATTTATTTTTTCGGAAAAGTCTACCATTGGACGAGCTTTAACCCCGTTCGGACTAACAAGTTTCGTATTCGAATCCCCTTGTGCGCACGAGCAACTTTTTTTTTTTTTTTTTTAAACTTCATCGGCTTTCCAAACCGTAAATTACATCAAATAGGTCTTTTTTTTGAAAACGTTTCATATTTTTTCAGTTTTTTAAAAGAATATTTCATTTTTAAACCCATTTTTAAAAGTAACAGAAATTTGCGACTTAAGTCCTTATTCTCCCCTAATAATTTAAAGAAAAAAGCACACTCTCTTCAGCACTTTTTCTTCAAACCTTGTGAATATTTAACTCGAATTTTAAACAGAAGAACCACTCTCTTAAAATCACACACAATTGATATTTGCATTTTTAGGAAATTTTGGCGAGACAGCTAGCTAGAGCTTCAGTACTAACGCGCCTTACATTCATCCGCAATAAAAAAATGAAACTGGGGGAAATTTTCTGGGGGTGGGGCAGTCAGACATCTGGGGGTGCCGGCCCCCCCTGTCCCCACCTAGTTACGCCTATGAGTGTTAGACAGTACACACGCAATTGAAACAAGAAATTCGGCAGAGCATCGATCATATCAAAACTTGTTGCGATTACACAAATCCAGTCCCCATAATAAAAAGTGTGTATAACCGAATCTATAAATAAATACTAGGCGAAATGGGAGAAAAGTTAATAAAAATGAATACAGTTGAATCTTGTTAGGATGAAACACACGAGACCTCGAAACTGTTTCCTTATAGGCCCTGCGGTGGTGCAGTGATAGCATTCGTCTAACGTGCCGTTAACCCGGGCTTGACTCCCAACGGTGTAAAAAAAGAAAAAAAGAAAAAAAAAGATTACCAACTAACTGCGTCTTGTAGTTAGGGATTTGGTTCCCTAGGCCTTAAGAGGTTCGGATTCCTTGAAAAATTGCATGCTCCAGAGCAGTATGACTTTCGCTATCCTTGCGCCGTAAATTAAACATGTTTCCTTATAACAAAATTTTCTTTTAATAGAATTCCATATCTAAACGGTACTCTGAGAGAATTACTGACAGGTTTTAGCTTTGATTGCGTTAGAACAGAAATTTTGTCACGTCGGGATTTAGATGTATTGTGTTTATTAACAAATATATTTAAATCACGCGTTTTACTTTTCAGTGAATTAATTTTTTTAATGATATTCATTTTTGCATGTTTTTACTCGACATTAATGTTTAGTTCTCGTGTTTTAAGTAACGGGTTCCGGTAATTGAAGTGATACTGTATAATCAAAACAAATTGTGAAAGTGACGTTTATATAAATTTATTTGAAATTGCAATTAAACGTTAATTATTTAAACAATTTTTGGTAATGGGAAAATAGTCATGACATATAATATATTATTATCATCATTACGAAGATATAATCGATATTTTAAATAACTATAATTGAACTAATAATGTATAATGTTGAAAAAAAATAATACAATTGTTTTTAAACAGACGTTTTCTTATTTTATCTTGCATTCATTAGCTTTTTGTTTGTGGTTTTACGGCTCAAAGACTACAATGGTCATGCTGCGCCGGGACCTACTGTTTTCCGAGGAATCCGAACCTCTTAAGGCCTAGGGAACCAAACCCCGGACTACAGTGAGCAGTGCGATCTTTATGAGATCTCTGAGTAAGCGTTCTTTGCACCGTGAAAATGATCCATAAATACAGGTAAAAATTTAGGACGAATAAAGTTGTTGTTACGGGAAGAAAAAGGTTCATTTATTATTTTGTTCAAACCCTTATAAATTAATTTAATTGTGCATTCTTGCATACAAAAATTAGGAAAATAAAAAATATAAAAAAATTAAAAAAGATTTTTTGAAATCGTCTCATATCAATAAGAGTTCTACTCCCATAATTAATGAACAAAAAATCTACTCCCAGATTCAGATAATCTTGAAAGTGTTTATTAGTTAGAAAGTTATGTAGTAGTTTTGTAGGAACAAGAAATTACTTCCAAAGATACAGAAAATTAAGAAATCAGATTAATACACTATTAACCCAAAAGAAAAAGGCATATTTCGAAAGTCGTTTTAAGTCTACAGATAGTAAGAACAAATGGAAAATAATAAATAAGATGAGAAGAATCAAGGAAAAAAAATAGGAATTGAGAAATTAAAAGAAAAAAAAATCCCCAATAAAAAAAATAAATAACAGAAATTATAAACAAATAATTTGTAGAAGTTGCTGAGAAGGAAATCGACAGAAATGTGGGGAGAGATTATATGAAATATATATGAAAAGTGAAGTAATACAGTCCTTTTATATATATATATATAGTCCTTTTATATAGAAGAAATAAATCAGGAATAAATATTCAAAGAAATAAGGAAATTAAATACAAGAAAGAGCCCTGGTATATACGAAATTACTCCATTGGTCATAAAGATTGTGCGGAGTCGCTGGTAAATTCGCTTTGTCAGTTATTTAACGATATTATATATAGAGAGAGAAGTTATACCCAAAAAGCTAAAAATTGCAAAATAATACCGATCTTCAAAAAAAGGCACAAAAGAGCTGAAGGAAAACTATAGACCAATTTTATTATTACCGATTTTTCAAAGATTCTGAAAAACTGATTCACAAGAGATTAATAGAATTCATAAATAAACATAATATTTTAAATAAATATCAGTTTGGATTTAGAAAGGGAAAATCAACAGAAAAAGCTCTGATGAGAACGGTGAAGCTTATTAAAAACTTACTAGAAAACAAAATGTACGGAACAGGTTTTCGTTTCGATTTAAGCAAAGCATGTGTCATGATAAATAGGGATATACTACTAGAAGAAATGAAAGTATACGGATTTAGAGGGAAAATAAATAATTTATTAAGAGACTACTTCAATGATAGAATACAAATAGTATTTAGTAATGAAAAAAAAACCAGATTTAATAAGAAATAACTAAGGAATACCACAGGGGTCTATATTGGAACCGCTATTATTTTCCCTTTATGTAAATGATACTTTCAATGCAGCAGAGGAAGGGGAAAATGACTTCCTTTGCGGAATTACTGGATAAGACACGGAAAGAAGTTGAGTAAATAGCAGAATGGTTTGCAAATAATGAATTAGAAGTAAATGGTCAAAAGAACAAACATACTGATATTCAAAACTAAAACTAAAATATAGCAAATCTGGAAAACGGATGGAATATATCAATAAATGGTGAAATCATAAGTATAATTGATAAAATATATTTCTTTGGAGTAACAATAACAAGAAACTTAACATGGAACGAATACATGGGCAAATTATCTAAGAAAATAAGTAGAGGTATGGAGTTAATTAACAAAATAGCAAGGGTATTACCAAAAAACATAAAAATCGAATTATACTACGCATTTGTTCATTGTCATCTTATGTACTGTAATTGTGTTTGGGGAAATATGGGGAAATTAAATCTAAAATTATTAGAAAAAATTCACAGGAAATTCCTTGCAACACTATATGGTAACCAGGAGTGGGATTGGAGAGTCATATTGGAAGAAACTAGTATTATTCCAGTAAGCAAATTAAACGCATATTGCATACTGAAAAAAATGTACAAAAGAATCCAAAATAAAAGATTTAATGGAATAATATATATATATATATATACACACACACACTGAAGTGCCAGAAAAACCGGTACAGGCGTGCGTATGCAAATAACGGAGCTTTGCAACCAATCAGCGTAATGCGATGCGGTCGGCAGCGCCTATATAAGACAAGAGATGTCTGGCAAAGCTGTTAGATCGGTTCTTGCCGCTACAATGGCAGGTTATCAAGATTTAAGTGATTTTGAACGTGGCGTTATAGTCGGCACAAGAGAGATGGGACATAGCATCTCCGAGATAGCGACAAAATTTGGATTTTCGCGTACGACCATTTCACGGGTATACCGTGAATATCAGGAATCCGGTAAAACATCAAATCTCCGACAGCGGTGCGGCCGGAAAAAGACCTTGAAAGAACGGGACATTCGACGACTGACGAGAATCGTTAAACGAGATAGACGTGCAACACTTCCTCAAATTGCCGCGGATTTCAATGCTGGGGCATCAACAAGTGTCAGCGTGCGAACTGTTCAACGAACCATCATTGATATGGGCTTTCGGAGCCGAAGGCCCACTCGTGTACCATTGTTGACTGCACGGCACAAAGCTTTACGCCTCGTCTGGGTCCGCCAACACCGCCATTGGACTGTTGATGACTGGAAACACGTTGCCTGGTCTGACGAGTCTCGTTTCCAATTGCATCAGGCGGATGGACGTGTACGGGTATGGAGACAACCTCATGAATCCATGGACCCTACATGTCAACAGGGGACTGTTCAAGCTGGTGGAGCTTCTGTGATGGTATGGGGCGTGTGCAGTTGGCGTGATATGGGACCCCTGATACGTCTAGAGACAACTCTGACAGGTGACAGGTACGTAAGCATCATGTCCGATCACCTACACCCATTCATGTCCATTGTGCATTCCGACGGACTTGGACAATTTCAGCATGATAATGCGACACCCCACACATCGAGAGTTGCTACCGAGTGGCTCCAGGAACACTCTTCTGACTTTAGACACTTCCATTGGCCACCTAAATCGCCAGACATGAACATTATCGAGCATATCTGGGATGCCTTGCAACGTGCTGTTCAGAAGAGATCTCCACCACCTCGCACTCCTATGGATTTGTGGACTGCCCTGCAGGATTCCTGGTGTGAATTGTCTCCAGGATACCTTCAGACATTAGTCGAGTCCATGCCACGTCGTGTTGCGGCACTTTGGCATGCGCACGGAGGGGGGCTGCACGATATTAGGTAGGTGTACCAATTTTTCTGGCACTTCAGTGTATATATATATAAATAAAATACTTGAATCAGGAATTAATGCTGGGAGCACGCGAAATATTACATACACCTAAAATAAGAACAGAAAAAAGCAGAAATAACGTAAAATATAGAGGACCTAAATTGTGGAATGTCTTAAACGAGGAAACAAGAGAAATAAAGAGTTATAAAGAATTTAAAAATAATTTAAAAAGGGAACTGATTGAGGAAAAGCTGCAGGAGCGATGACAATATCTGTAAACAAGCCAATTTAAAATTATACTGATGATTCACTCTAGCGTTTATTTGGCTCTACATGGTCTTGAACCAGTTATGCTGCAGCATGTACTCGGGACACACACGTGTGATATAATACCTTCAATTTGTGACACTGTGTGTATCAAATATATATACTCCACACGCATAAATAAACTTACCTAAATTATAATAATAATTTTTTCAAATTAATTCTTCATTCACAATTGGCAACACAATAGTTACGCAATAAAAATATCTTCAGTATTCTAATATTTCTTTTTGTATTCCTGAGGACGGATGGCCAAGTTCGTCTGAAATGTACGTCGAAATAAACTTTTTTTTTTAACCCTTTCTTTACGCTTATAACGCTACTTCTACTTATAAACCAGTTCTTAGTTTCAAAAAATTTTAAGAGCACGTTTACATGAACAGAGTCTGGCTAGTACTGAAAATACTGAATATAATTTTTTTAATGTATTTTACGTCTTAAGACTTCTATGGGTCATTTGGGATGGGACTGACGGCTTAATGTGACCACCGGACCGCAAAACATTTACACTCAGCCAAGCTTAATGAGAGTGGAAGCCACCCCGGTAGGTCCCAGGGCGATGAGCACCTATATAGCGCTCCAGTGGTTTCTGGACAACTAGAACGCTATAAGGAAATAAATGATGAAATGAATAATATATAAGTGCGATCTGTCTACTGCAGTTTGGCAAAAAGTTTGTCGTCTTTTTGAAATCTTTTCACGTACTGTTGAAGGCATATGTATTTTCTTTCGAAAAATTTATCAAGGAATATATCTGTAGTTCAATTAGTAGGATCTATAGTGTCATGCTGTCTCCCCCACACCTTTACTCGAAACAGCTGAAAACGCAATTCGTCCGACTAGGTCACACGGCACCGGTTATGCACGGTTCAATAACGGTGTTTTTTTGGGCTTAAGTGATGCGCATTATCCGATGTCATGGTGCCGACAGTGGTATATAAATGAGTCGACAATGAACGAATTCCATGGAATGCAGCGTACGTTGTACACTACATTGACTGATGATTCGAACAGGACCAGCATTGAACTAAGATGTATCGTAACTTGAAGCAATGTCCTCCTTCTTTGTCTCATTTCCATCCGGCTCAGATGCTGGAGGCCCTGTCCTTGCATTACCCATGAACAGGGCCTGATCACCGCAAAGGCGTCCAAAGCCCGGGCTTTGGGACTAGACTTTAGCGGGAGTGGGAACTGCACGGTGAACAATCCTTCTGCGCATGTGCGTGGTCCACGCACATGCTCAGAATATAATCTAGTCCCAAAGCTCGGGCTTTGGACGCATTTGCGGTAAACAAGCCCTGCCCATGAACACTCGTCATTGTCACGTGTCGTTGATATTTGCCCGGAATTTTGATATTCCCCTGTGTACCCTTGCTACTGTCGTCCTTGAAAACACAAGAGCATTCACCTTATCCGAAACATTGTGCCCACTTTTTTCTAGCACCTATAATCTGCCCGCGGTCAAGCGACAATAAATCCAACGACACACGTATATTAAATATATACTGAAGAGCGATTAACAAAAATTCGAGACATGCGTAATACATCCGTCATTGGGCTGCGATCATTTCCATAGCGGGGAGGGGTGGAGCAATCAGAAACTTTAAGTGTTGCCGTTTGTAGAAAGTTAACACGTGGTGTAGCGCTATGAGAGTGGCATAAATTTTCAAGGTTTCGCATAGATATTTAAGAATGAAACTCCATAGAATTATCTGAAGGTAAATGTCAAGAGAAAATCCATTTAAATTGAAATAGGTAATTGACAATTTTGATTCAAATAGACATTTTTGTGACTATTACCTTGAAATAATTTTATGATTTTTTCCTTTATTATATATAAATACATAGAACATGAATGTTTTATCTCACTAAATCTCAATAAAAATACGTTCAAATGAACAATTTGAACGTTCAATACGTAAAAACGACATATTCCCTAGTTTTACATATAATAGC
Organism: Dysdera silvatica; assembly: GCA_006491805.2. Lineage (NCBI taxonomy): Eukaryota > Metazoa > Arthropoda > Arachnida > Araneae > Dysderidae > Dysdera > Dysdera silvatica. Next base: position 312,035,773 of record QLNU02015360.1, read on the forward strand.
TTTATAAACGTTGCAAGAGTTTTCGTGAAAAAGTGGACCGTATTTATTTTTCAGTATAAAATTGCCGTTGACGATCTTCTTTCGCAGTCATAAATTAAATAAAGCATTGGGAAAAATACATAAACTGCTATAATGACATTAAAAATCACAAGATTGGAACAACGATTTTCATAGGCCTTGCACAATATTATGATGGTCTTATTTTTAAATACAAATTACTGGCTTGCTGGTTTTATGTAGAAATTAAGTTGTTTAAAAATTCTATAGGGATAGCAATGATTATTGAAGATGTCTATAAAAATGGAGTTTGGTAATAATCTTAATTATAACACACTAACTATATATATATATATATATGACCTTAACTATAACAACAAATAAAAATGATACCTGAAATCTGCGTTGCGGTCAATCCGTCACGGCTTTGGGGTGGACAAACAAAAACTATGTGTTGGGTGCCAGAGACATCCCTACAAACAAATAGGTCGGATTCGCGACGTCATTGTAGCAATCTGGCCAATCAAGGGCCCGGAAACAGGAAATTGGATGTCAGAGGATGGAATTGTGGGCAGAGGCCATTCGTTACAGTTAATTGAGTGACGTCATTTTATGGTGGAATCAAATTATATAGAGATGACAAGAAATAAAAAATTTGCTCAATCAGCAACGAGAAAAGCACTTTGCTGAGAATTATTTATTTTTCCGGAGAAAAAATTTCTCTCTGTAGAAATAAATTTCTTTTTTATATTTAACACCCAATAAGGTTTCATCTGCAGACAATGTCCAGAGAGAAAACAAAAGTATGCAAAAATTTCGTGGAACGAAGTTTACTAGAGATTTGGTTAATTAAGAGGGAAATTCTGAGAAATAATTCAATAAATACAATTAACGGTGAAAATAATTAAGATGTAGTAATTCGGAATAAAATTTCTCTCACATTACCATTTTTGCACTACTTTTAGCTAAGTTTTTGAATACTGCTCATTTTTAAGGATAAATAACATTTTTAAATTAAAAATTATGGCACAAAGACGAATATCTTATTTAGAAATGTAAAATTTGAAAAAGTGTATTAAGTGCAAATTTTCTATTTTAATAATAATAATATGTTACCTATGTATACCTTTGATATTTCAGACCCTGGAGCCTGAAGTAAAGCTATACATAGAAAAATATATAAAAGATATCCTTCGTGTCGTAGCATTTTGGAAACAACCACAAGGCGTTGTGGTCGTTTTTCGCTCATTGATCGTTTTCGGTGTTTGAGCCACACACACACACACACACACACACACACGTCTTTTTATTTTGTGTTAACGTCAAAGCCCAAAAGCCCATACAAAATACATGAATACGAAGATTAAACGCAGAAAAAAACAAAACACATGACAACTATAAGAGGAAAATGATACAAGATTTTCAGGAATACAAGTCCCGGTACAAGCACACACATATCAGATTCGTAAGTATCTATTACACAGATCGGTATCGAGTTCAGCCAGTAGTCAACAAGTACCTTTAAAAACGTTATGTATATTCAGTTTAAGAACAGGGTTACATTTTTTAATCAACTGTAAAATGTTAGGCTCGTTACTTTTCACGTCATAAGCGCCATACTTTTCACCGTTATATTTTCACGTGCCAAACTAATCTATTAAGCAATATTTAACGCCGAGGCTCCTTATCGCTCCTTATAATGTAATTAGGATAAAAATTCTTCAAGTATTTATTTCTATAAAATTCGAAACCGCATCGAAGCATAGTATGAACCGGATAACCCAACTCCCCAAGATTGCAAAGCGAGCAAACCTCGTTTTTATACAGAAATAGAATTTACCATTATTATTCGTGCTTGCAACCCGAGCTTGTAAGTTTACTTTTTTTTGTCGAGAACATCAGTTGTTTAAGTAAAGAGTCAATAGGAAAACAGGAAAGATTCAAAAACTTGTGATGAGGAAAGTCAGCCGAGTTAATAACTCTATTGTAATTCTTTGGGCTCGAGAAATAAGGTCGACCAATCGCCGCTGGCGACTAGATTTTTGCATCTGAAGAGTAAGAAATGATCTTTCCAAAATAGGTTCTTAGGCTTTACTCTTAGAGGGGCGAATCACGTTCTCAATGATTCGTCGAGCCCTGGTAATCTTGTTGGACAGTACTAAAAAAAATTTTTTTTTGATTACAGCAACGGAACTTGAGTTCAGAAACGCATAATTTGGCGTGATTACACGATCACTAAATTAGATAAAAATTACGATTTAATTATGATATGGTTTGTGGTTATAATTGGTTTGATTATAGTAGACAATTCGAAGTAAAAAAAAGTGACCAATTAAAGAGGTATATTTAACTTGATCTAATTATTGCAATAGGAACTCTGAGCATACGACAGGTGTTATATTTCCGAGGAATTGCGTAAGTTTACAGGTTTGGCAGTATCGGTTGATTTCACAGTTCCATATTCTAACTCTTAACAGTCTTATCGGCCAAATTTTATTTCATTTCGTAACTGAGCTTTAAAAAGCAAGACATCGACACAACACTTTGACGTTTAAAATAAAAAAAGTCCTATCTCTCTATCTGGTATGGGAATCTGATCGCGTTACGCTTCCGTAAAACGCAATAGATGGACTTGGAAGTACATCTTCAACCTGAAACAACGGCACAAACGCTTCCTATAGGGCATAGTTTTGATAAAGTTGACTTTGACATAGTTTCGGGATATCCGCTTAAAAAACTTGATAGACTTCCTTAAAATTTCCTTAACTAACGAGTAGTTCCGGTCGAACGTTCATTCATAAGTCTCAAGGCTGGTCCGATACGACAGCCAATTTCCGAATGGGTCTTAATTAACATGAATAATATTCGTTCACGACCCTTCACTTTCTTTAAAAAAGAAAGAAATAAGGCCTAAAGCAATATTCGAGACGCAGTGCTGATTCAATGCTTTAAGAAGTGAGAATTTCTGAGGTTGAATTAATCGTCTTTCAGTAATGGTAATATAAGGCAATTATACTTTTTTTGTTACCGTAATTGACGTTTTTTATTCTCGTGTCAATTACTTCGACGGTAAATTAAATCATCATGCAAGGATTAGATGACACAGCGGTAATTTCATATTGCACTTACATATATATATATATATTACTGTCTTTTGTGAAAAAATAAAGTTTTATAAGCATATTTAAATAAATATATGCATAAAATTTCAAAACTGTCACCAGGGTCCTTTTTTAAAATCATATATCCGGTGCTTTATCTGGACGCATGTCATCAAAGATATACTTTGTTTAGTTATTTTGGGCCTTGGGTATGGTTATGTTATTAAATATATGTTGTATATTGTGTGTGTAAAGTATACGATTGATGGCATGCCTCCAGAAAAAAGTACCAGGCATGTAATTTTAGAAAAGACCCCGATTATGAGTTTATAATTGATACGCATATGCTTTTTTAATTATTAAAATTAAATTCCACTCTTATATATAAAATACGCATTTATACTTACTATAATGGTTTCATACGTGTGCTTCGTGAAATGCTGTTTCTCAGATTAACTGGATAACACTTTCACGATCATTATTTTTATTGTTATATTATCATTTTAATTGTTATAATTAATAAGAGAACGTTAGTGCATTTCATTGTTTAGCATCCCGAAAAATAAAAATCAGTCCAGTGTTGTCAGTCCTCGAGTGCAGAATTTTTTATTTAATCTCTACAGTAGTAGACGACGTTCGCTTAAATCACAAATTTTTAATACAGTAAAACTCGGATATTGTTTGTTTTTTGGTTTTACGGCTCAAAGACTACAGTGGTCATGCTGCGCCGGGACCTACTGTTTTCCGAGGAATCCGAACCTCTTAAGGCCTAGGGAACCAAACCCCGGACTACAGTGAGCAGTGCGATCTTTATGAGATCTCTGAGTAAGCGTTCTTTTTGCACTGCTGGGAGTCGAACCCGGATTAGCCGCGCAATAGGAGAACGCGTTACCACACTGCGCCACCGCAGGGCCCTAAAACTCGGATAAAACAGACATCGAGGGAACAGAGAATTTTCTTTGCTATAGCCATTATTCAATATAACCATTTATCAAAACTTGCGTTTTTATATAACCATTTATCAAAAATTGCGTTTTCGTATAATCATTTATCAAAAATTGCATTTTGATTAACCATTTGTCAAAAATTGCATTTTTGTATAACCATTAATAATTAATATATGCGTGATTCATAAATCAATATACTCAATCAACCACTATTATTTTTAAGGATTTAAAAGAGAACAATATTTAATGCCGTACTTGCACTACTTTATCTTGACCATTACGAAAGTCTTCACTTTCTCAGGATAGCCATAGGAGTGCTTTCTATATTCAGTATGAGAACAACCTGATTGCTACTGAAATGTTCAGTTAACTAGTGCCTTTTATTTCTAAAATGAACAACGATCTAAAAATCTTTGAATGTAACCGTAAAAATGAAATTAGAGAGACAACATTATTCGTTGTATCCATCATATTCCATATACCGCATATTGTATATTAAATGAAACTAACCGAAGTCATTCGTTTGATATATCCGTGCATTTGTTATGTCTGTGATCGTATCAACCAAATTATACTTTACTTATAGTGAGAAGCGAAGCTGAGGGAGAGAGAGAGAGAGAGAGAGAGAGAGAGAGAGAAAGAAACAGAATAATAAATTACATTATAAAAATTACTTTCTTTAATCTCTCTCCCTCCCTTTCTCATCTAGGAAAGAGTTACTAGAGGTGGGCATTACAACATACTACATATAATTTATGACATAGATATAATTAATAATATGATATATATAAAAGTTTTCCTCGCCCATTCTTGGCGGAAACAGGCTTTGGGACGGGCAGAGCGCCATGTTCCCAAGCCTCTTTTTACATCACTTCTTAATGTGCCATGTCTAGAAACTTCCTGACAATGTGACACGTGTTTATATATATATATATTTAGTGAACTGATGCAAATATGATAGTGTAAGTATAGTTCGTTCGCGGAAAGTTGACCGATGGTACCATTAGAATTCACGGGAGCTGACGTCACAAACGGGCTAGTTCATTACAGCAGAGGAGAGTACGTCATTACAACAGAGGGGAGGACGTTATTACAACAGAGGGGAGGACATTTCAGAACTGATTCTTAGCGAACGTTTGTCTGCGCCAAAAATCAGTTCTGAAATGACGTCCTCCCCTCTGCTGTAATAAACTAGCCCGTTTGTGACTTCAGCTCCCGTGAATTCTAACAGTACCATCGGTCAACTTTCCGCGAACGAACTATAACTGTCAAATTAAACACACGGAATTGTATTGATAAATTTTTCGGAAATAAAGACAATGCGTTGCGGGAAGAATTTTAAATGTTCCTGGAAGAAATAATTATTTTAAGTCGGAAAATTTTTAAACGATGTTTTAATTAAGACAGTAGTTAAGGTGGAAACATCGTTGAATTTATATGTGAAAAATAGAAACAAATGGATTCTTTCAGACAATTCTTTTTTTATTTTGAAACCTAAATTGCAATTAAAGATTGATTGAGCTAACTTTTTTTAAAAATTGCTAATTACCTCAAGAACCAACAAGAGAATAAGTAATTAATGGCAAGCATTTAAAATTTATTTGCCGTTTAACGGTTTGAATATTGCATTTTTATAACAGTCATTAAATTTAAAATTTAATGAGCCAATTGGTGAGATTGAAAATGCATGAATGAACCTAGTGGGTTGTTAATATTTTTGTGAGCATATTTATGATGATGGCTGGTTGTTTTACGGCGCAAGAACAGCAATGGTCATTCTACGCCACATATTTATGATGAATATGTGGTTTTAATTATATAGGAGAACTAAGAGTCTGTTTAGAATGAATTTAAATGCCTGAGAAACGTTTCTGGGTAACAAAACTTTTACAGCCTAATATTTATGAAAAGAAAATATAACATTTCCAAGATTTTATTAAAACTAAAGTAAAGGTCACAGACAGAACATTGCAGATGGTTGCATCGGTTCGTCATTGTAGTCACTAGCCTAAAGTTCTGGGATGGGGGGATAAGTCCACCCTAGCTATGATAATATTATTTACACGAATATAACGAATCCCTTTTTTTCCCCAATGTAATCAAAACTCCTGATTAATTTTTGTAATAAACTGTGTTCGTAATTCTTCGAAAAATATTTTAAAAGCTGAATGTGTCATAGTAAAATAGAAAGCATAATATTTAGTGGTTTTTAACGTTTATGTCCAAACATTGCCTCTCAGGTCATACAAGGCACAATTTTCAAAGCACCATACACTTACAAATACACATATATACTTGGGTGTAAACAAGTCTAGGTGGGCAGAAGGCGGTCAGCTAAATTCTATTAAAAGTCCATCTAGGCCTTGAGAAAGAATACAAAACTTGACGAGGGGAAAATCAACATATTTTTTAATATATTTGCATAATAAATCTATAAACTAGGTCATATAATTTATTCCTAAAATTTTTTATATTTACCTAATGCATTTCCTCATTACATTTAACATATTCATCATTCAGTCATACTTTATTGAATTCATTTACATTGTGCGGTATTTGTTGATTACTGGCTAGAATAATTATCTAACTGGAGAATTGTACAGGACGAGTAAACTGCGTTTGCATTACACAAAAATAGAAAACAGATTTTCCTATTATTTTATTCAATATTCATTTGAACATCGTTAAAAAAGAAAATTAAAATATCGCTTATTGACGAATTAAGTTAATTGCTAATTTCTAGGCTGATCATTTCAGATGTAAAAAAGTTTCACACTATCTATAGAGAATCTTTCAACGCAAATCTAAAAACATTTCACAGAAGGTATTTTGAAAAAGAGTAAGAAACTTTTCTCATTTACAACTTCCATAAGAAATTTCAATTTTCTTTCAGGAAAGCTTTTATATATTTCCATGTCCCTAATAACATTAACAGATTTATCAATTTATAAAAAGGATCAATTTATTTTATTAACACAATGATATTCCAGCCTGAAAATGGGCTTTATATTGAAAATGAAATCAATAATCGGAACGTATAATACAACTCTTCGTTTTGAGGGATAATGACCTGTAATATGTTTACAGAGCCGACATTGTCACGAGATTTTAAAAGTGAAAGATATTTGATCCTTCTGAAACCTAATAATATTGAAGGCGTAAGTTTAGTGCCAGGGGCAATAGAATCCACAAAACAAACGAGAAACTCCTACACGTTGCAATAAATTTTGTTGCAGTATACACATTGAAAGACTGGTTCAGAAGAGAAAAAAAAAGGCTCTCCGATTACTAGAGACCTCGTTTTATATCCTTGTTTTTAAATAAACATCTAAAGGAACAGGTTTGTTTACAGATCGCCCGCTTGTAATACACTACTTCAAATTTCGAACCTTGTCGCTTATTAATTGGAAAAGCACGATTGGTTTTAAACAAAGCAAGTTTACATTAATTTTTATAGAGAGCAATAATAACAAGAAGAAAATAATTTGCGAAATTACTATATACAGTCGTCCCTCGTTATTCGAAGGGGCGGTTACGTTCCATGAACTCTCCGCTAAAAGCTAAACCAAAATCACATGTGAAAAGGAGGGTCATGTTTATAATAATTGTCTTGCATATTGAATGCTGTACATTACTACAATATATTTACGAAAAAATTTAGAAAAAATAATTTTTGGCGCATGTTTTATAAATGGTGCCACCTTTTAATAGTTCGACTTCTTTATTTTTTCTTGCAGAATGTAGCATCTGGCCAGAGTTCGTCACGTATGTATACACTTTATAGGCCTATAGCCAGGGTGAAGGGGCAACTGGGCCCAAGGCAAAGGGCATATGAGGCACAGGGCACCCGGGGATTGTTTTAAATATATAAATAGCTTGATGGGGTAAGGTAAAGGGCATACGGGCACAGGTCACCGGGTACTGTCATACATATATAAATAGCTCTATGGGGAAGGCAAAAGGCATATAGGGCACAGGGCACACGGGGATTGTTTTACATATATATAACTCGATGGGGCAACTGGGGCCATGCCCCCGCTGGCCCCGGTTTGGCTAAAAACCTGACACTCTATCTTTATCCGTTTATTTTTAGTATGTGATACAGTAGGCCTATACGTGGTAGTATGTATACATTATTGTTTTGACCTAACAACTTCTAATTTTACTAAAAATTTTATTTTTTGAGACTTAAAAAAAAAAAAAAGATAAACAACACGAATACCAAACCTGCGAACAGTGAGGGACGCCTGTATTTATTGTACTACTACTACTAAGGAAGTAGGACTTTCTTCCTATAAAATAGCTACATATGCATTGATTTTGGGAAGCATTTAGAAGCACATATTTCTTTTTACATTTACGATAATAGCACGAACAAAAGTGAAAACCGTTTCTAAGCATTAGTTGTTGTCAATTTATTAAATATTATAAAAATTGGGGGACATTCACAAAATTTGTTTGAAAACGCTTGAACGAGGTATTTATTTTTCCAAAATACATTTACTCTTCTCACATTTTATCAGGTATTTTTTTTAATCCATAGGGTGATTAAATGCGATATGACGTTCTGACCACCCACGTTGACCATTATTAAGGTTTCCTTCCTATAAAAATAGCTACATATGCGTAAACTTTTCGGCAGCATTTAAAAGAACACATGGTGACACCTATGCTAATTGCACTAGACAAAAGTGAAAAACGTTTATACGCATTAAGTTGTTGATAATTAATCGAATATTTTTAAAAAACTAGGGGACATGCATAGATTTTATTCGGAAGTCAAATGACTTCCGAATAAAATAAGCAGAGCAATGTTTTCTAACATTTTCGTGTTTCATGAGTTTAACTTTTGAAAATAGCAAGAAGGCATTTCTTACAATCATAATGAATAGCTGGGAGAATGTTTTTGCAAAGCTGAATATATAGATATATGATTTTTTTCCGAAAAATATTCGGGGCAGTTAATAAAAATGGCGTATGGAAAATGAGAAAAAAGAGGGAAATATATCATTTATATGGAGACCGAGCTGTTGGCAGAAATAAGGAAAAGAAGACTTAGATGGCTCGGACATACAGTAAGGATGGGAGAATCTAGCATAGCTAAGAAGATTATGAGAATCAATCCAGTAGAAAGAAGAAAAGTGGGACGTCCTAGGAAAAGGTGGCTTGGTGGAATGAAAGAAGAACGTACGTTTATACATTACAGTATATGTAAAATCGCAATTTATTTCAGATTATTGGGGGCTTAGGCCCACGGGCAGTGGCGTAGGCAGAAAGTTCATAAGGGGGTTATAGGCTTAATGGGAGGGGTTACAGAGCTACAACTCATATATTCCTATGTTAAATATACAAAATTTCATTGCGAAGGGGTGGGTTACAACCCCCAAAACCGCCCTCTGGCTACGCCTCTGGATAGAGAAGAATGGCAAAGAAAAATCTTGGATAGAGGAGAAAGAGCGACGATCGGTAAGGAGGCCCAGGCCCTGCAGAGACTGTAGCGCTGAAGAAGAAGAATCTATTTTTTAAACACGCTAAGCATACGCAAAGACGCTATATTACGTTAAAAATATAACCCAAAGCATTTCTGCGACCACTAAATAATGTTCGCTTAAATAATTATTCCCTATACACCCACAAACAGGTCCTGCAGTGGTAACGCGTTCGCCTAGCGGGGTGTTAACCCGGTTCTACTTCCAACGGTGTCATTCAAAAAGAACGTTTACCGACTAAGTGCTTAATGTAGTTCTGAGGAGGTTGGTTCTATAAGTCTTAAGAGGTTCGGATTCCTCGAAAAACTGTAGATCCCGACGCAGCATCACCGTTTCTGTCTCTGCGCCGTTAAACACAAACGATTCAAACCATATATAATCTCTTTTAATTGACAATTTTTTTGACAAATATAAGTACGAGAAGCAGATTATGCATGGCTGTATTTGGTGGCTTAGCGGCCAGGGTATTGATACTTATACCGTCAAGGTCGTGCTTGGGGAGCGAGCTGGGCGGCCTCCAAGGGCCGCTACAAAAATGAAGTGCAAGAGCCAAGAAATCAGTTTTTATCAGCCTTTATATATTTTCCCAGAATAATGGGTTAATTGACGGTGTATTTCCCGTAATGCTCGCGAAGTTTCCAAATGGTGGTCAAAATAAATACATATGTTATTAGTCAAATGCGTTAGCATCAGTAGGCAATGCACGTTATCACGTTTTTTGTGGTGACCATACAGCTACTACATAGACTCTCATTAAGCGATAAAAAAGAACAAAGAACTTACGGCAAAATTTTGTTTGTTTGGATTTTTTATGGCGCAAGAGCATCTGGGCTATACTGCGCCAAATTATGAGACGCAGAAATTTATAATTACATTGCACTGTGTTTTTTTTTGTTTTTTTTTGTTTATAATGCGGCAAAAAACCTAAATTTAACCCTTTCATTTATCAACAACATCGAAGTGAAGCAAAAATGCCAAGTGATTGATATATCCTTAGCTAAATTTGTTTAGATATGTCTTTTTTTTAATTTAACTTCATTATCTTTTTTTTTTTTATCTTTGGCGTTTGGATCAGTGAAGAACTTTATTTTGCAATGTTAAACTACGATCAGTCTTTTTATCGTTGTGTTATGTTAAAACATTTTTGAGGGCCGCTAAAATCTGTTTCGCCCAGGGCCGCTAACACCGTAAGCACGCTCCTGCATACTGTGTACTACACTATTACTTATTACATTTATAACTTCTCCAGTAATATAACTGTATATCGCGTAATTATCATCGCATCACCAGTTTAACAATATTATAGAAAGAAGTGTTAAATATAAAATTTCTACTTATGAAATGATATTTGTCTTCGATATATACATGCTAAACATCTTTAATTTTTAGGATGCCTTCGAAAATGTGCCGTTTTTATGCCCACCGTAATACGAGGTTTGATCCCCTAAGTAAAAAGGGTTCGGATTCCTAAAAAAAAAAGCTGTAGGTCCCAGGGCAACATGACCTTAGTTGTCCTTGCACCGTAAAGCACAAACATACATTAACGTTTAGGAAATTCACATTCGTATGAAATTGATGGCAGATTGTTAATTTCAACTCATTTTATTAAATTTTTATGGGAACAATTCTTCTTAACGAAACTGAGTAGCCTTGGTGATCTGGGTCTGATCTAGAATCCTACCTTGCTGAGCTTGCAACAGTCTTTGATTTTACCATGTTTGGCGCAGTATAGCCCAGATGCTCTTGCGCCATAAAAAATCCAAACAAACAAACAAACAAACAAACAAACAATACCTTGCAGATCACAATAAAAAGCAAATTAGCACGAGGAATTCCGAAAGGATCACGCATCTTTCGCTCAATTTTAAATTACATAATTTCCTTCAACAAGTATACCTTCAGTAGATGCAAAGAGCAATCAATACATACATACATAGTGCATTTTGTTGGTTGATGTATATTCTGATCGCGTGCAATAAAGTTTAATCGTTTGCTAATCTTATCACATCAGCATAGCATTGTTCCTTTTCCCGCATTAGTGCGTGAAAAAAAGAACGAATATAAAAAAAAAATGCATTCATTTTTGACAAAATTAAATGGCTGTCCATTAATTAAAGGTATATTTTCGTTTCTATGATAAGAAAGGAATAAAAATGAGGGAATAAATAAAAAAAATTGAAAATGATTAAAACATTATTTATGCTTATTTAGTGCCCAAGACTTCATAACAGTGTAGCATGAACATGACTACACTTCTGCCCCGTTATGTACACATAAACAAGCCCTCACAATAAGGAACTTCAGAAGAGAGGAGCAGTTTAATGTAATTTCCGAATAATGATGCATTCAAGAGTGGGAGGAATCAAATTCAATCCAAAGGATTCAAAAGCCATTGCAAACTCAAGAACTATTACCGTTAAGATATTAAGACACCTAATCGAGAGAGAGAGAGAGAGAGGGAGAAATAATAGTGATTATATACAAATATAATGTAAACCGCTTTATATACTTTTTAGGGACTAAACTAATGCTTGATTTAATCTAATATTAAAAAGAGTGATATTAAAATCAGATATACTATTTAACTCTTCGACGGAGAACTACTGTCTGTTCACGAAAAGAAGTCCCATGGAACAGTTAGAAATATCGGTAGGTGACGTTATAGACCGGCTGAACCCTTACAACAATGGAGGACTCCAAGTTCTATACTCGTTTTTGGCAACAGCCAAAAAACAAGTTCCGAGTTGGAGTCCTACTCTGCTGTAAGAAGCTAGCCGGTTTGTGACGTCAGCTCCCGTTATTTCTAACTGTACCATCGGACTTCTTTTCGTGAACAGACAGTACGATGTAAACGTTATGTTTACCTATTGGGAAAACATTCCTATAACACCGTGATCTGGTTGGCAAGTAAAGGCCCAGTTCAATCATTTGGCAGTCAGCGAGCTAAACACAACAGACAGTTTATCTACACACGAATGGAAAGTTCATTATAGTATTCAAACCCCAAAGATTTAAATGTACTGGATTTGGGATATATGCAAATCGACTCGTAGGGATAAATTATTTGCAAAAAAATATAGGGGCGATATAATTAAGGAAATGCAAGCAAGCGAAGAGAAACTTCATAAAAAAGAAGAAAGAGTAGCTTATGCAAAATTGACTATTTCTCCAGAAATATTCAACTACTAAAACTAATGTAATAGAAGAGTTAATATCATTATGGAAGTTTCTGACACAAGTTAGGGCGTTTTGTGAAAGCTGCGTCCAAATAATTTTTCTAAAAAGGAGAAAGACAAGTGACAAGTTAAACAACTTATTTTCCGTCTTTCTCACTCATTACATTTTTCCAGTTAATTTTTGAAAAAATTTCCTTTAATTAAAAAAATTTCAACTTGCTAACTAAATAAATTCAACGAGATCATGACCGTTTCATTGAAGCTGAATCGTTTTCTTCGTTAACAGATAAACCACTAATTAAAGCAGCGTTTTATAATTAGCAACATAGAAATAAAATTGATTTGTTAAATTAAATGAGGACAATTAGCGAATTGATTGAATTCAAGTGAATTAGTGAAGCGAATTTATTAGGACAATTGGTAAATTGGCTGCATAAAATAATTTTTGTACAGCATGTTAACTAACTGGGAAAAAAAGAAACCTCCATTTTATCTGGTCTTTGTATAATCGCAATATGGAGATGAGATAAAGAATTTTATTTGTCAAAACATAAACAATTATTCAAATTGGTAGGGCTATTTTTATAATTTAATTTCCAGATAAGAAGCAATACCTCGAATAGTGATTTGATAGTAAATTCACCTGCGGAAAACTCAAAAAGTGTTTAAGGCATTTTTATAAGGAATTGTAATTTATTTAATTATTTAGTCTACAAGAATTGCTATTTCAAGATTGTATATATTAGAATTTATTGTTATAAGTGCATTAATATGTATGTATACATATATATCTACATAATAAATGACGAACGTATGAGAACAAATTGCAAAATATTAAGTAGACAAGAATATATTTGACTATACAGAAATAAGTAAAATATGCTACACTAAAAATTTTTGGAAGCATTTTGAAATGACGATAAATATGTATATTTTATATATTTGGCTTTATTTATTATTGTATGTATTTATACTGTATTTATTTTTAAAATTAAATGTTTGGCATGTGCAAAATTGGTGTTGAAATATGTGGAAATAGCCTGATGGCCGAATTTATTGCTCATGTGACTTGTTATGTTCAATCAATCTGAGGTCCTCAAGCCTGTTATATTCATTATAGATATTTACTTAGGACCTTTCTTTGTGTGGTCATGTATTGTCACAACGACTGTTCCAAGAAGAATAAATAAAGTATTATTATTACTTACTCGTTAGCATTTTCTATTTTGTACGTTTAAACCAGAGTTTGACAGTTATATTATTCAAACATTATATTTACCTCATCAAACCTTATATTTTATTATTATAAATTGGTTAAGAATTTTATTTCGATATCCAAAATGAGAACTACTAAAAACTATTGCAGAAACATTACGTAAATAAGATGCTAATAATCGCGTATGTTTTAAAAGTAGACGACGATGAAGTCTTTTATGTTCCAAAATAAAAAGTTTTCTATTTCGTAGTAAGCGGATAAACTATCCTGTAAGTAGTTTGACGTGTGCCTATAATCCTCTAGATTTATAGGAATACATTTATATATTTTTTTCTGCAACATCTTTTGCAAGACAAATCATGTGAATACGTTTAACTTATTTTTAATTTACGATATAAGCGTATAAACAGGCACGTTATCTATCCGCATAAATATTTTCATAAAGTCTTTAATTTTTATAGTGGCATATTCGCAAAATGATTAAGAAAATTGGAGATGAATATTATAATAGCGTACGTGACCAGAAAATATCTGAATTCCTTTAGAATTGTATCAACTGTAATAACATTAATAATAAACTAGTTGGTAAAAGTAATGACAGAACATTTGATTTATTAATTATTAGTTATAAACCTAAACGTCTATGCGAAGAATGATTAAAAAATTAAAAAGAAAAAAAAATGTTCTTTCTGTAGATTTAGAAATAAGCAAACCTTCAAATCTATATTTGATAAACATATATCTTTCACAATATCAATACTTCTTTAAGTAAGCATTCAACGCTGCTCATTTTGGTTTTGTAAATACCAGGTGACAATTAGCGCAATTCAAGATCATTTCTGACATGATTTTATTAGCTGTGTAAAAAACATACGGCAATCACTCTTTTCAAGACTAATTAGTTGTTATGCAAAATTTAGTATACATTTCCTAATTAATGAGATTAAGATGTAATTATATAGTACAATTTAAGAATAAATTATGTAGAAAAAGAGTACGATCAGTTGTATATGAGAATAAGTAACTGCAAATGCCTCCCCGATTTCAAAATAAAGCATCCTTAGAGGTATATAAAGCAGATATTATATTTTCCCAATAATTTATAACGAATAAACTAATTAATTGTCATGAAACGTGAGAGAATAAAGATAGTAGAATTCCCATTTATCACGAAACGCAATAAACGCTTTTATTTAGAGAACAGTTACTATTCGATTATAACCTTTAAAACTGATGCTTCCAGCCAGTTGATCTTTATCATTGTTATCTGTAATGATAAGCGACAGATACGATGTCTATTGACATATTAGAGAATAATTTGTGCATTAATAACGTCTAAAATTATTGTACTTTGCCCTTAAATTTAGAAGTATCGACTAATTGGGAAATTGCTAAACTTCGCAGTTCATTGTGTCCCAAAAATATATCGAAACTCCACATGTTCCCATTCACTATAAAAATTTGAAAGGTCGAATACATCGAACTGTAATAAGCAAAAGGTGTCAATTCAACTATTATTCATTATTAATTAAATTCCACAACACTCATTTTGTTTGCGTCATGTTTTAATAACACCTTAAATAATCTAGTAAGAGGCAATAAAAAATTTCTGACATTAGTAAACAATTTATTGTAATTTTTAATTTAGTTTTTGAACAAGTGAACAAGTAATTTGTTCCTTCCCATATAATTTACTGCCAGTGTAGATTTTGAAATTAAGTTTTATTTTCGTAATTCAATGAATTTTGTAATTCTCAACAATTTACACTTATAATGATAGTTTAATAAACCTAGCCCCTTTCTTTCTCTTCGTTTGCGTAAGTTAAAAATTCTATTATGTTTTCCTCAGTTCTTCAATTTAAGCATTAAACATACATTTAGTTTGAATAAAAACCAATGAAAATCACTGATAAACAATACTTCGACTTAAATATGCATAATTTATCTACATTCAGCTTTTTTTGAAGTCCATATTTAAAGAGTGTACAAGGATAATCAGTATATTTTTTAATAATTGCCTTGTGAAAATTATACACATACATAGTTTTTTTTCTGTCTCTCTATCTCATATAACACTCAAAACACGCACATTAAAATAGATATCATGCGGTGAAATGAATTTTTATAGTTACTAAATATTGAAATATAGTATCTAAAAAGTTATGGCCAGCAAAATTATAGCTAACGTATTTTAAACTCCGCTCTTAGGAGTAAATTATATATAATTAACGATATATAATTTACTTAATAAAATTATTATAATATAATTATATATAATATATACGAAATATGCTTTCCTTTTGTTAAATATTTCATACTTACCGTGATGTCTATTCCAGGGGAAATTTATTTGGTTTTCTTTTAAAATCATCTTTTGTTTACCTTTTTAAACAAATTATCCGTTTCTGAAAACGGACCAGCAGAAAATTCATAGCTTATGTTAGTAAAACAATATACCTTACAAAATGTTCCAATTTTGTGTAAAGGTAATTTCGAAGTTACAATAACCGTAAATAATAGGCATGTCTCTTTGAGTGGCACTTTCAGAGTAAATAAAAAAATAAATTGACATACCTGGTACATCATTATGAATCCACCATGAAATTTTTTGGCCTTCGGTGTAAAATATGCTTTTTTAGAAGAACCTACTCCCATATTATAGAAATATAAGTATTCTAATATGCCATTATGTGCGTTTTAGCTGCTTATAGCATGGTTTCAGCTGCGGAAATGGAACTTTGATTGTTTTATCAATTCGATCAAGAAAAATATGTTTCGGAATTTTTCAAAGTCGTATCGCCGACGCCAACAGACGCCAACCTCAGGCTAAAACTGCATTTTGGATTTTAACTTCATGAACTGGTGTTCCCCAGAATGTTTAATATATGCTTTTATGTATAATTTTTTATTAATTTTATCTCCCATAAATGACGGGCTATTAGAAAATTTAACGAAGAAGAAAAAATTCGATGTACAAAGCCGTAATAATTTTTTTTTGTTATTTGGCGTGTTTGGCGAAAATTTTGAAAAACCATTTGCAAGATAACCTATGTTAAGCATTATCGTTACCACGACTTAAAAGTAAGGACGATATGTGTTATCTTTTTTTTTCTTTTTTCCTAGGAAAATGGAGAGGTGGAAGAGGGAGGGAGGATCAGGATTTTTTGCCTATTTCCAGATTACGCGGGATTTATCAGGCACATGTGTGTCTGACGATGTCGTCGTTTTGTCGTCATGCCCTTCACTTACAAAAAATATGACGTATGAGAAGAGGTCACGAAAAGCCAAAGAACAAATAATGGAATATTCTAAAAAATAAATCTGTTCCATTCCATATAATGAATACAACTTCGCGTTCAATACTAAACATGTATGTATTTATGATGCCGTGTAAATGAAAATATAAAACCTTTACAGAGCTTTTATTTTTGTTGTGCAAGTACGCACGTACGTGCGTGCGAAAGAAAGTAAGTAAGTTAAGTAAGTTAAGCAAGTAAGTTAAGTAAGTTAGTTAAGTAAGTTAGTTAAGTAAGAAAGTTAAATAAGTTAGTTAAATAAGTTAGTTAAGTAAGTTAGTTAAGTAAGAAAGCTAAATAAGTTAGTTAAGTAAGTAAGTTAAGTAAGTAAGTTAAGAAAGCAAGTTAAGT
>QLNU02015360.1:312053445-312094497 GCA_006491805.2 Dysdera silvatica
GTAAGTCAAGTAGACCAGTATTTACTTTTTAAATTCGCACTGCCAAAAGGAGTTGATGCAGTGTTGCCAGATCTGAAGATTAAAAAGTAGCAAACTGTGCTCCAAAAGTAGCAGATTTGAACTATTTGTAGCCCAAACAAACAAGCAATGAATTATTTTGCCACTAGTAATAGCAGTAGCTCCCATAGCAGTATAGAAAAAGGATGGGGCTCCGGTCTTCTCCGATGCGGCCCTGACATTTCAAGTGCCCTCACGTACGCTCTCTGAATACGGAATATCGTAATCGTATCTCCAATAGCAGACTAGGAAAAGGATGGGGATTCGGGTCTTCCCCGATACGCTCCTGGCATGTCTGGAAATTTTTTTAACCCTTGGATTTGGCATTTTTGAAACGGCCACAATGCGTTGTGGTCTTTTTTCTCTCTCTCATTGAACGTTTTCTATGTTTGAGCCTAACAGATATACTTACATAAGCAGGTCAACATAATTGTCCGTATACGTGCATTGTTGAACGAAAAATAAAACGAAAATTGAATGGAATGCAAGTTAAACTAAAAACATTAGATTAACTGTGGAAAGTACTGCCACGTTAACGATTTTCCACAGTATCCTGAAGTGTACAATCCGAACTTGAACAAGCACGCATAATTATAATCAAGAGCGGATACAGACTTTCATTTTGGGGGAAGCGGGGTCAAGGACAAAATTCGCCATGGTCTGGGAATAACACCCTTCATTTATCATGAAAGTTGGAATTTTTTACAGTGGAGAAACATATTTTTTGGGGTCATGACCCCTGTGACCTCTATGTATCCGCGCTTAATTATAATTACGTACTGTAACACAGGAAAATAGAAAAATTTACCTAGCTCATTTGGTTCCATGGTTTGTACCTACAAGCTTATATAGCGTATATATGCTCGAAGGTTTGCACAGAACTGCAATGTTAAACGAGTTTCGAAGTCATATGACGTCCACTCTAGTACATATAAGATCTCTGTGATTAAAAAGTACCAAAACAAGAATTGAACCACAGAGATCTCATAGGAATTGAACGAGTATCGAACTTGTTATGTTTTAGTGAAACTATCATTCACTGCGAATAGAAATGTTCAACAAACAAAATTTTTATTGTATTATGTAATACTAATAATATTTTGTGATTTTATATATGAAAATAAAAAAGTAGCATATTTTTCAGATTTATAGCCTGAAGGTAATTAAAAGTAGCCCAAAAAGTAGCGTGTCGCCCAATTCGAAATGTTTGTAGCGAGGGCACTTAAAACATCGCCCAATACCATACTTGTAGCCCAATCTGGCATCACTGAGTCGATGGGCAAGTTTCTCTGAAGCTCTCTTCTGATATCAGAACCTTAATGTCGAAGCAAAGAGTTTACTAGCTAAAGAGAGTTTTATAGCTAAAGACAGTTTTATAGCTAAAAGTAAACCATTAAAAATCATAATAATTTATAACTACATAACGTTTGTTAAAAACTGAAATTGGACAACGATCTAGGAAAGACACAATTGAAACTAAAAACCACATTATATATGAAACTTTTTCAAAAGGTTAAAGATGTCGTAATTTTTTCTTTAATTATTTCAGTTCATTAAATATTTATCTAAATATATAAATTGATGCAGTGTTTATAATAAAACAAATATATAGTACGAGTATATCATGCCTCTGTGCGAAAATACAGCTATATGAGCTTCGATAAAAGGTTTGACGAGTCTTCGCGACGAATCATAGGATAATTCTATATTTTAGTATTTTGCGCGGATAAAGCAATTCAAATGAACAGGGGATAAAATATTTAATCTTCATTATTATGAAGCTATTGGAGAAGAATAATTTTTGTCCTCCTATACCACTATCTTGGAATAGGTTCTCGAAGAAATAAGTGGACTCCTTTTTAGTTGATAATATAAAGGATCTTGGGTTGTAAAATTCTAAATAAAGTCAATTATGGCCATGAAAGCAGGAGAAACGGAATTAAAGTAAAATTTCCACTGAATAATAAAATGCGCGTATATTTTCATAATCGAACATATAGTTCGTTACAATATACGGCGAAAGCATGTTATAAATTATTTGCAAATAAACATGATTTAATGTTTCTTGATAAATGCCTTTAAAATGACATTAATGTAACTAATATTTGTAAGGAACATATTGTACAGTGTATTTTAAAATAGATGTGTCAGCAATTGTCTTTTCTTTAGCCGCCAATGATAGAAAAAACTTTAGAATAGAAAAGGTGTTCAATCAGAATAAAAATACAAAGTATCACGAAAAAGTTTACATACAAAAGGTTAAATACTGGCAGCGGTGTATCTAGGATTTTGCTAAAAGGGAGGGGGAGGGGTGCTCCGAAATCACAAAAGCATATATACAATTCCCACCAGGTGGAGCCATTAATATTTCGTATTAATATACAGCTAATTTCGGTGGGATTATATTGGGATAGAGGGCGAAGGTTCGTTACTATTATTAACATGGTTAAAATTACTTTTGAGATTTTATCACTTTCAGTGTTCACGCTAATCAAAAAGAAAACTTGTTTTTGAAATTCTAAAATTTGGGATAAACACAATGAATTTGAGGAGGGGAAAATAATGATTTCCATAAAAGTCAGATATTTTTTATTTCAAGCAAAACGTATTGCCATCAAATATCATAAAATGACAATAATTGAAAATAGAACTAAACTTTAGCACCTGAAATAATGCTCTTATAAAATTATCTTCTTAATTCGTCTATTTATTTCACTTTTGGCATATTTTTCAATAATTTCTTCGTCAGTTACGCTAATGTCCCTATGTATAGATAATAAAGCCAGTCCTATGAGACGCGATTTGGATATAGATTTCCACAAATACGTTTGAAGTCTTCGTGAGGATGAGAAGCTTCGCTTAACATCGGCTGTGGGGATAGAAAGTACTGCTGATATCTTAATCAGGACTGATATGTTAGGAAATATATTTGTATCACATGCTACTAGATCATCCACTGCGGTAGTTGGCAATCTCCCCTTGTCATTCTTCTTCCACTTAGCTGCCCATAGAATATATTCTGCTTGTACAATATCGGGATATCCAAGCAAATCATCTTCATATATTTGCACTGCAGAATGCTTGAAAAAGATGCATTTATTGCATACTTAGATGTTGTACAGAAGTGATTGTTTTCTCTTGTGTTAAAAATCGTTCATTTAAGGAAGAAATGAGATAGTCTATGTATGGATAAAAAATTGCCTTTCGATAATACTCTTCGGGAGTATCGAAAGGCACGTTACGTCTATTTCTCTGTAATCCACATAATCGAAGTACTTCCTTTATGACATTTAATTTATTTGCGAGATTTTTTGTAGATCATTATAGATGATTCATTATAGAGGCCCAGGAACTTGGTGTCAGATTCCTTCGAGTCATCTCGTATACTTTTTCAACGGATTAGAGTTTCGCGGACTTGTATTAAAGCACTTATCAGATTTATCTGCTTATTTTGCAACATATAATAAGAAAGATTTTAAGTATAGGATAGCATTTTACTCGCAACGGAAACTGCCACAAGAAATTCAAAATTGCATATGCTATTAAACAATAAGTTTGCTTTTTGTGACGATATATCTTTGCATTCAGATTGTATGATTGACGATCGGTACTATAAATTTTTGAAAACTTTTGATCTCAAAGGGGGTTCTGCAGCACCCTAAGCACCCCCTGGACACGCGCCTGAATACTGGTAAAATAGCATATAGATTACCAGAGCAATGGGGAGTTAACAGTCATGGCAGACTTTTCAGTGGAAGAGTTGCCTGTGATGTATTAATGGCTTTTCCATGTAATTTGTACAATTTCCAGGAATTCAGGAAGAGTCGACTATTTCTGTTTGGATGTGCTGGTGTAATATTTCTATTATGCCCAATGAGGCTCGTGTCCGTGTTATAATGGATGTTCTGCCAAACGCAACGATATTCCCCGTTTTTCCAGTGCTGGTTTTTGTTAGTTTCTTCTAGTTTTGACCATTCTTTGATTGTCACATATTGATTGTCACATCAGGTTATAATGACCAATTTTCAATTCATTTGTATTTTCGATAATCATGATATGCGGAAACCAGATACACTACGTGACAGTGAAAATGCAACACCAAGAAGGAGTGGGCAGAAAAAAATGCAAATTGCAGGGTAGACGTAGCTCACCGAGATATGTAAATGATGAAAATGCGCAGCTGTCCCGTGCACGTTGAGTGCGATATAAGGGAAGGAACCTGCAGAATCAGAACTAGTTGTGTCGCTCTTTCTGCCGGGGAAATTATTTTGCAACTTTTTTTTTATTTCAGAAAAAATGCGTAGTAGCAGAGAATACCAGGTTGCCGTCAACCGAGGCAGTTGCAGCGGACGGACGATTTCACAAGGGGAATAGTGATCGGACTCAGAATGGCAGGTTGGTCCATACGTCAAATCGCGTCGGACAGCCACCTTCACGCGTTTACGATACACCGGCTGTGGTAAAGATGGTTGGAAAAAGGGGATGTGGCGAGTTTAGGGGTGATGGTGCGGCCAGCAACGTCAGCATGCGTGGACCGACGCATCTGCCGGCAAGCGTTGGCGGCTCCTCAGGCCACTTCCGTTGCACATTTTCAGCATATGCAGGACACCCTTGATGCTTACATATGGACCAGGACCATTATCTGCCAATTGGTCGCCGACGATTTGCTCTCATGGCGCCCGTTAAGAAAGCTGTCACTTACCCAATAGCCCAGACGCCTCCGTTTGCAAAATGGTGTCGGGATATAGTCTCGTAGACGGCGGAATGCCACATGCTCGTGTTCTTAGAAGACTCGCGCTTCTGTTTGAGCAACAAGAGTCGCCATGTACGAGTCTGGCGCCGATGTGGTGACGGGTCCAATCTGGCGGCATCTGTGGAACGGCACACCACTCGACAACGTAACATCATGGGTTGGGGCCCAATCGCCTACGATAGCAGGTCACCTCTGGTCCGTATTGAGGTCATTATGACGGCCCAACGATACGTGGATGACGTGCTGCGGCTGGTGATACCCTTCCTTCAGGGGTGCTCGATGCCATTTGCCAACAGGATAACCCCCGACTGCATATGGCACGCATCAGCTAACATGTCTTGCAAGGTATTCAGATGCTTCCCTGGCAACCAGTCTCCCCTGATCACTCACCATCGTACACGTCTGGGACGTGATTGGACGTCGTTTGTGTGCGCTGCCACCGCCGCGTTCAGAAGACGGACTTTGGCAAATGGTTGACACCAGGGTTTAAGCTGCAGTCGCATTTTTCGCAAAATGCGATGAGTTGCTCGAAAATGCGAAGAAAAAATTATTGCCCATCGCGAAAATGCGACAGGCATTTTTAACCACAGTTTATTCTCTGAAAACAGGATTCCTCGATTCCAGAATATCCGTTTTGCACTTCAGCGATCTTTTCTTGTTCCTTTTTGTTTCCTCTTCAAAATTCTTAACAGCACCTGTTAAGCATCGTTGATATAAATAATTTCATTGATACGATTTTTCGAGCAACGAAAGCAACTAATATTTTTTAGCATTTTGCTACAAATTATTTTCCCATTTTAGCATTTTTGCGACAGCTTAAACCCTGCTTGACAGTGAATGGGCAGCCATTTCTCAGGACACCACTCGCATCCTCATTGAACCTGTACCTAGACGTATTGCTGCCTGTATCGCCGCCCGCGGTCCTACAACCTACTGATCAGACGGTGTTGTCTCTCAGTGTATAGGTGTATGATGTTGCAATAAACATCACTGATCATTTGTTGCTGTCTCTTCTTGTTTGCTGATTTTCACCACTTTTTGCCCACTTCTTCGTGGCTTTGCATTTTCACTGTCACGAAATGTACATTCATTAAAATCATTTTAAAGTCTTAAAGTTCCTAAGCTTGAATAAAGTTTTTTTTTTTTTTTCAATGATTTTATCAATGGTGTAGTTATTTAAATTTAAATATATTTTTAATGGACGTTTCAGGGCCACGAGTTTAGTTGGTTGCCGTATGAGGTGATCAACAAGGTTATTTCCTGAGATTAGAAATTTGTATAAAATTACTTCATTTTAGAAGAAATTTTATTGGGCTTGTCGGAAGTGCAATAGTATTGTACTATCTGATAGAAGATAAAAATATTTAAACACTTAATACGCTCCTAGAGCTCATAAAATATCACCAAGCAGTGGCCTGTATTGTAGAAATCTGTATGAAGTGAAGCGTATAAACTCTCCTCGCTTTTAGCAAGGTCGAGTGCTTTGACACAAGTTGCTTCTATGGCATATTTCTTTCTTTGCCACTTTTGCGGCGGTTCCGCCTCAGAGAGTATAGGAAACCATGTTCCGAATCTCTGAGCAGGAGTAGTGCCGGAACCACGTTCCACTGCACACGTCGATGATGGTAAGGGGCGAGTACTGATCGACAGGAAGATATCGTCGCATGTTGAAATTAGGAACATCTTCCTATCTATTTTTCGGCTTTCCTCGGTACAAGTGGATAGGGACTAATTGCAAATTATAGAAGTTATTTATTTGTCTACACGTATGTCAAACCAGTGACGTAATTTTATGAAGGTCATTATAATAAAAAGGTCATACCCAATTTTCATACAACCGTGTGCAAACTACTTTGCTATATTAACTATTTTTTGGACTTCATTAGTTATTTGCATAAATAGCGCATTGTTTATTTTAACGTAATAAACATTATAAGATGAACTATAGCGTATGTCTTGACATCATGTGATTTGGGATTTATTTCCAGCATTTCTCTAATTAATTCCTCATATAAAATATCACATGGGTGTTTCTCAAATTATAGAAGGGGTCCTTGATGGTTTAAGGCCGCCTCTCACGTGACCTGCAGGCAATTCATAAAATTTCAAAAGGAAAAATCTTGTGAAATATTGTATTTAATATTGCGGCCAGAGAAGATCACAATTCGCGACGATGAAATTTCTAGAAGTGGCATACCCGGGGATACCTTCTAAGGAAGCCTACGAAAGAGTAATTTAAGAAATCTGAACTGTGGGATGTAAAATCCTGATACTGGATGTTTTAATAATGATGTACAGAACAAAATTACTTAATGCAAAAAATATTTAGCTTGAAACTTACGATGGGTATAATATTATTAACCGAAGTAAATAACCTTAGTTTCAGACAATTTTTTTATAAATTTTCTTGCGGGGAAGATCCCCAGACTGCTTTCCACGCCCCTCTCGGTGATTCGCCATAAGCATAAGAATGCTTAAAAAATGGCCCGTGAGAAACTAAAGTTTGAGAAACACTATATTAGGTGCATAGGCGTACGCAGGAAGTTCGTAAGTGGGGTTACAGAGCTACAACTCACATATTCCTATGTTAAATATACAAAATTTCATTGCAATGGGGTTATGATCCCCATCAACACATTCTGCGTATATCCAGTGATTATATGATATGCCTATCATGTCCATGATGGCAATCTTAGTTATTCGAGGGGATGGCGTAAGCATACCATCAACTTGAGATAAAGTATTCTAAATAAACTAAATATACACATATACTGTACTACTAGTTTCTCCAATTGATTTATACTTAATTAAATGCAATTATAAGTTTAAGGATTAGCGTAATGAATGCATATTAACTGAAAAAGTATAATATTAATAAGGTGGTTAGATACTCCGGATCCTAAAATGAGATTAATAATGCTTCACATTTAATTCGGGAGATATTTCAATTTATCTATATTTAATTGTGTTTAAACTGCATTTTAACGTTATTATTGCAAATGTCAGGCGCTTGATTATTTCATCATTAGCCTTCATTTTGATGTAATAAGGTGAAAAGAGTGATAGTGCTCAACAACGTGCATATTAGTTGGTGATGTTGCTTGAGGGCCTACTGTAGAAAAATTCTGCAGTACCTGTCCTAAAACGGCGCCTAAATTAGCAGTGCGTCAGTCACCTCTGCGCTTTATATCCGTAATATGAAGAGCCACATGTAAGTTTACTGCCGATTACCGTTTGGAAGTGCAAGATGAATTTATATTCTATGAGCTCATTGATTCTGCAATGCAAAAGCACATCCAAATGAAAAATCACCTTCACACATCATAAAAATAGTACGATATGCATGATTTTTTTCCCACAAATATATCCTTTGCGAAGGAGGAAGGTGGCGGTTATACAGCCTGTTCCTAGTGTTGGCGATTTTCCAAATTCGCTACTTCGTTAATTAAAAAAGGAAAATTTATATTGACTCACGAAAGAAAAGTATCTTAAATCATATCCCAAATTTTAGTTTTTGCGTAATCTAAAATAATTAACAATAATCTTGACAATTGTTGAAAAAAAATAATCAACATTTGCTTTAGAGCGAATCTGCTATATAGACATGCTTATTTCATATAGACTTTGAAAGCTTTCTTCAAAAGAGTATAGAAAATTAGTTCAGAAAAGTATAGAAAATTAGTTTCAGAAGAGTATAAAAAATTAGTTTCAGAACAGTATAGAAAATTAGTTTAAGAAGAGCATAGAAAATTAGTTTCAGAACAGTAAAGAAAATTAGTTAAGAAGAGTATAGAAAATTAGTTTCAGAACAGTACAGAAATTAGTTTCAGAAAAGTATAGAAAATTAGTTTCCCCAGAAGAGTATAGAAAAATTAGTTTCAATATATAGAAAAATTAGTTTCCCAAATAGTATAGAAAATTAGTGTTCTTGTAGAAGAGTATAGTGAAAATTATTTCCGAAGAGTATGAAAATTAGTTTCAGAACAGTATAGAAATTAGTTTCAGAAGAGTATAGAAAATTAGTTTCCAAATAGCATAGAAAATTAGTGTTTCAGAAGAGTATAGAAAATTAGTTTCAGAAAATTATATTAATGTTTCTTAATGCATATTCACAAAATATATATTTGTTAGTCCTATTTTTGCTTTAGGAAAAAAAATAACATTAGTTATCACAGTTCAGAGAACTATAAAGGATGTATGCTTAAATTTCTGATTGCACATAGCTCTTATTCTATTCGAATTTTATTCCTAAACAGCCCCTTTGTAGTCAC
This sequence comes from Dysdera silvatica, assembly GCA_006491805.2. Taxonomy (NCBI): domain Eukaryota; kingdom Metazoa; phylum Arthropoda; class Arachnida; order Araneae; family Dysderidae; genus Dysdera; species Dysdera silvatica. The sequence continues at coordinate 312,062,527 of QLNU02015360.1, forward strand.
ACGTCGCTCAGTGCCAATTTGCGAATTGTCAGCCTTCTGTCGGCCGGCCGGCACGTGATATCCGTTATTTCCATTAACGTTTTTGTTTTGTTTTTTTAAAATGGGTTTCCCTCCGGGGAGGTGGAGGCTGTTTATCCATTTCCTTTATTTTGTTTTTCGTTTCACTTTTGTCCCATGGCTTTTATAATAACAGGCAGACCGGAAAAGATTTCAACGCTCTTTGCCACTGTGCACGTGAAATAGTTGTTTTTCTTTTTTCCTTCCTCTTCTTTTGATCTTTACAGCATCTGCCTATTATGCATGTATGTACGCATGCATTTGCAGCTGAGTATACGCCGTATTGTGAATGACCGATTATTTGAACCATTCTCAACGGGGCTTCCGAATTGATTCATTTTTTTTTCGTTAGGTCGTTCCGATGAAATTTCATCGACCTGCGACTTATGACCTTTCTGTATGAGTTGAAAAAGAGATTTGAGGGCAACGGAATTGGTTGTAGAAGCCTTCCGCATAGCACGCAACAAGACTTAGCTTCTGGATAATTAACAATGATGTAGGTCTGTGGTTTTAACCCTTCTTTCACAAAGCACAAATATTTAATACAAATCATCAATAGAAATTCTTAACAACATAGCAAACGTTTCCTTAGGACAACACATTTATATTTTCCTATTTGATGTTTCTTTTACTTGGTAATATGTATCTTTTAATGCCTATCAACTGTCCTCTTTGTATTATTAATTGAATCTTTTGCCAATTCATTCTTTCGAAGAATTAATGATAGACTTGTTTTTGATTACTCAATTCCTCTTTTCATCAATGATATGCCCTCAAAGAAGAATTTTTTCCCATATTCAAATCTTGGTCCTGCAATGACGCAGTGGGAACGGATTTAGTTGCCATGGAAATAGTCTGGCTTGGATTTCAGCAGGCGCCCAACACTTGCCGTTTTTATTTCTACAGACCCGCATTCCTGGGTTTAATTCCCCAGGAGAAATAGGTTCGGATCCTTCAGACAACCGTAGATATTTCCGGAAGATTATCTTAGCTGTTCTTGCGCTATAAAACACAAGTAAACAAGCTTGGATGATAGCGTGAGATTTCAAGTTCAGTTCAAGGGCGGACGAAGTGGGGGGGGGGAGATCACAGGGGTCATGACTCACCCCGAAAATATATTTTTTCACTGTAAAAAATTCCAACTTTTATGAAAAATGAAGGGTGTTATTCCAAGACCATGGCAAATTCTGTCCTTGAACCCCTCAAAATGAAAGTCTGTATCCGCCACTGGTTCAGTCGTCACATCATGGATAAAAATACCTAGTCACTTTTTTTATAAAAATTGAGTTTAAACAAGGAGGCAGAAATCTACCACTTGTATCATCATGAAGGGATAGCTGTACTAACCCGAACAATATTTAAAGGACGCAATCATATTAAGATATTTGCGGATCACGTATAACTAATACATATGATAAAATTTTACAAATGAGAGATTTAAGAAGTCAGAAATGCTCAATTCTTTTTAGCTATTATAGATGAGATTGAAAAAATGTTGTATAAATAGTTGATATAGTCTTTGTGTCACATAAACGATTAATGATTACACAGGTCTGCGAAACAATACTTTTTAATTTTTTTTCTGCACCATTTTGGGTGTTTCAAATGTTTTTTGGCACACTGAGTTCAGAAATGCCGAGCTTTTTCTTATGTCACGTAATATTTTCCCATAAAGTTAGGATGAAGGGTCAGCGAAATCACACAGAATATCTAGCACAGTTCAAGAACTTTGTTTACAAAAAACTTAAAAATAAGATATATTTTATATTTTATTAATTTGTTATGTTTTTCATAGCCATCACGAGTTAAAAATCATTATAATGTCTCTTTTCCTTCCCCTCGAAGCTCTGTTTAGAACCCTTTCTCCTGTGCGCTGCTTGCGCCTCCTCCCTAGTTAGCATCCAGCAGTAATCTGCTATTATGTCGATATTCCACAGTCCCAGATACCTCCGTGCCATTTTCTTTATGTTCTGGTGAAACCTCCTTGCTCCTTATGTACAACGCCTACATTTTCTGGGAAATAGCTTAGATGGAAGTTAAAAATATGGATCTTCAAGCTTATTGAGTAGCCCAGGGTTTTTTTTTTTTGAGTAGCCAAATTCTCCAGCATGTTTCCTACGACGTTCTTGAAGTCAGGGTCTTTCTGCTTGCCAAGAAACTTCTTTACAACTTCTTTAAAGGATTTTCAAGCTGACCTCTCAATGTTTTCCATTTTGGTTTTAAAGAATTTGTCCGCAATGAATTTTCGAATGTCAGAACCGACGAAAACCCCTTCTTTTAGCTTTGTTTCTTGACATCTCTGGAAACTTATTGCAAGGTACTTGAAAGAGTATCACCATCTTTTGACAGGGCTTTCACAACCTTCTTCATCACGCCAAGTTTGATGTTAAATGGAGGCAGGCGTACTTTTTTGGGGTCCACCAAATATTCGAAATGCACTTGTTTTCCTCCTCTACGTTTAGTGTACTGGCCACACCTTTTGAGTCCAGTGCTTGGCTTTAACATGACTGTCTCATTCGCAGAGGAAACAAGGGTACTTAGTGTAGCCACCCTGTTGACAAAGGATCATAGAGACACTTTCAGATCGCCACAGACTGCCCATTCGTATTCCCTGTAATTAAGTTCGGTCAGGATCAAGTCTAAATTCTCATACTTCTCTTTCAGATGAACTGAAAGGCCAACCGGTATGGAGGCATATCTGTTGCAGTTGTAAAGAAGGACAGCTTTAAAACTTCTTTGTGATGAGCCTACAATCTTTTGCCTTAAGTCTTGCGTTCTTTTTCGATCCATTATGAATCAAAAAGCTCCAAGATACTTGAAGTTTATTATGTTGAATTGATTTTTTAAACGTTCCTTTATTTATAATATCATTTACGTTTTTCACTTTTTGATAATATTTTTCTACCTTCTATATTTCAATTTCTCGTTGATGAGGTAAAATATCTATTTTCTAAGTAAAAATACCACTTTGACACATTTTTATAGTAGCACACCTAGTAGGTAGGCAACCAGACAGAAATTCTCGATTTGTGTCAAAACTGTACGTGATAGAATTTTTTGAGCATTTTTTATGGAATCAGCATCCAAAAATACATAAGAAATACCCTTCACTTTTAAGAAAAAAAATTTCATCGCAGACCTGTATTATGCTTCATTTAAGGTAATCGAGACCTCTGTTTTAGTTTTCTGAGGAATCCAAACCTCTTATAGTCTAGGGAACTAACTTCCGGACTAACGTAAGCCTTTAATCTGCAAGCGTTCTTTTTTTAGCACCGTTGGGAGTTGAATCCGGGATAACGACATGCTAGACGAACGTGTTACCAATGCACTATCGCAGGGTCTTAAGATTTAATTTCATCGTAATATTATATTTGACTGCTCAGCAATTATGATAAACGAATCCATTCGACTTTCATTTAAGTTTTCCGTAATCGTCAAAAGAAATGCCGGGACATACTTATTGCTTGTAATTCGAATTTTAGGAAGTAAAGTTAGTGAGAGAAATATCTTAACCGTTTGTTGCGTTAACTTGATTTTAAATGGTTACGATAATAGCAGTCCTAACGGACGGATAATTAGGTTGTAAAAGATCAGCTAAGCTCTCAGTCTGGTCCAATAATATATAGAAATTCAAATTTTATATACAGTTAGTGAAAAAATTTCCAAAGCGAATACTAAATTCACCGCTGTGCGCCCGATCGCAAATTCTTATGATGTAAGAACAGAAAGAGACATTTTGAGCTAAACCAAGTTTTAAAATAAAAGTTATGGTTAAATAAAAGTTATGGTTTAAAAAGCCAAGTTTTAAAATAAAAGACGAATTAAAACTTGTGTACCCCTGCCATAAATAGATTTCCTTATATTCACACGATATCAAAATATCAGTAAGCAAGTAAATTACTTGCCATGTTAAATCGAATAAAATGGATACTTAGCCAAATTTGTTACCATAAAATGCGAACAAAGCATCGCAAAGAAACTTATAAAATGTAATATATCAATATTCATAACTAGCAACTTCATGCAAATATATAGCACGAAGATAAAAGGAGTATATGGAGAAAATTAAACCGAGTGGCATTTTAAAATATGGAATGTTGAGAATCATAGTTATGTAAGTCAGTAAGCGTAAAATCGATGTAGTACTATCATAGACGTAGCCAAGCTGAAGCTACTGGGGCTAAGCCCACTGGAAAAGGGTTTTTTCGAAATAAATTATTGTAAAATTCATTTGAAATGTTTTGTTTTGTATAAAATTGTACATGAAAATGGAAATTGTTCTTTGACGTTAAAAATGTATTCAAAATAGATTTCTACGGTGTATCTTGGGTACATCATGTTTTTTACAGAGGTTTGATACTTCATCTACCTTATAATAAGGATAAGGGGAGTTATAAATTTTAGTTTACCTCTGTAAGTTTTTAATGCAAAATTTAAGTTAAGAAATTTATTCATTAACATTAAATGTATTAGTCTGCTTATATATTTAGTATTATTAAATATATTAATAAAATACATCAAAACATTAACGAATTTTAAGCCCCCTGTAGTTTTCAGAGTCCTTGTAACAAGCGTCTAGCTACGGGCTAGAGCATTATGAAAAGCACCTTACATTAGTACCAATGCTATAGAGCATTGTATTATTTATGTGTATATGTTCAGATACGTTACCTAATCAGCATCAAAAATTAAGCTCTGTAACGTTGATACTAACATTTACTATATTTTATGCAGTCTTACGTCGATTTTTCTCTTGTTGATTTACACTACCACGATTTTCAACACCTCGTATAATGAAGTAAACTGTATGAGACTATAGACGCCCAGAGAGTGGGCATAATAAGGCGCTAGCCCCTTCCTGAAAAGCATACATTTCTTGAAATATATAAAATATTGCATGAAAGGCATAAGGTGCTGTCATTAGTTTGCTTTTCTTGTTGCGTTTTAATATGTTGTTTTCTTGTGCATCACACTAAATCGATTTAAGTCACCTATAATTAATAAAATAAATTAGTGCAGCTGAACAATCCACGTAAAACAGGAGGACTACATTTTTAATTGCGTGATTTACGACTTTCATCTCTACTCTTTGAATATTTAAATCAAGCATATTAAGTATTTAACGATATTTGCGTACTCATAAGCTGCATCTTATATTCCTGAAACTTATATTCCAAATACCTAAATCACTGTCTCTCTGTTTAAACGATGATTGTGTTGATAATGCTAACTACGATTATTACAGATTTACAGAAATATGCGGATCGAAACGTCACAAAAGTTTAGCACCCATTTATCCAGCGATGAAACGCAAGAGACCAGCGCACCACGTTTAATTACACATTTTGGAATAACGCTCGGTTTAAAGAACTTTAGCAGAACCTTATAGACAACTATATCTGTGGACTAGATGATTAAAGGTTTAAATAACCAGCTTCGTTTTCTCATCAAAATAAACAACTGTGTCAAAAGTCCTAGTGTCTGATATATCCGTGAGAAGTGTCTTGCGTTTAATAAAGAAAAACTGTTTTCGCAGTGATGCATTTCACGACCTGATTCCTGCCTCAGGTCTTCCTTCATCATTAAAGCACATCCCAACAATTGTGATCGACCTTGCCATTTCGTCGCTTCAATACACTCGTGACAAAAAAATTGTAAATATCCTACATTAATTTCTTGTTAAATTCGCATACCACACACACATTGTCAGAATAGATATGGAATTTTAAATCGACGCTGTGTTTAACGTCGTTTGCCTATTTAACCAAAACAAAGAAATAAGGGAGAAAGTATGAAAACATCCTAAAAAGAATCTGAATAAAATGTACAGGGTAAATTTGTGATAACAAAGTGCAATAATGGAGGGCAAAAGAGAGAATATACTGTTAATTTCACAAGAAATATGCCACATAGACTATTTCAATGGTATGTTTGATGTCTTCAGCTGAGAAATACAGATTCCATATTGACAATTCAAATTGCTAATACTGATGAGTTAATTAAAAAGTGATGGCAATTACGAATTTTGTCAAAGCAAGATGCAAACGTAACGAAAAAGAAATGCAGCTGACATACATCGAATAGGATTGACTATGGAACCAGGAGGATAACTACCAGGGCTGGCGCTGGCGAGTGCCAATTTCTCAATCCACCCAATGTCGTCAACAAGTAAAGAAGATGCCCCTACTAGGAGGTTGGTGATAATAACATTTTTGGCGAACAGTTTCGAATTGTAAAAGTGGAAACGTACGAAATGAAGAACAAACACTGCTCAAATGTTTTAGAAAGATTAGTTGAAATATTAAAATTCCTTGAGGGAGAAATTTTGGCATTTCGAGGATTATGAGATACATTTTATCAAAAGGACAACGGAAACTTTGCAAATCTGGTTAAATTTTTTGCTAAACTAGACCCGCTTGTAGAAATTCGTGTCGGAACATTCCTGGGGAAAAAATGCGTTTACTATTTAAGTAAAGACAGTCAAAATGAAGTATTTCAAATATTAGGCTATTGAAGAAGGGACACAATTTCAGCATCAGTTCGAAATTCAAAATACTATTTAATGACCTAAGACTGTACATATGATGTAAATAACACAGAACAGACAAGTGTTACTTATATTTTGCTCTCTTTAACAGTAGAAACTCCAAAATCGGTGAACACGTCTTAAGTATTGTGGAAATATAGGTTTCAACGGGACATGGTTTGTAGGAAACAATAATTAAACTCTTACAAGAATGGAACATTGCCATTGAGGATGTGAGAGGTCAAGAGTACGACAATAGAGCGAATATGAAATGGAATGGGTTTTAAAGTTTGCTCTTAAACAAAAATCCGCATGCGGTTAACGTCCCATGTAGATAGAGCCCACACTCTAAGGATAAGTGACGCATCTAAAGTCAATGGAGACGTAATACATTACAAGAATTATAGTTTTTCTTTTCATATTTTCTAAAATAGTGGAAAGTTCTTTTAAAGAGCATCTTAATTTTAACATTAAAACAACCTTCTGACACTCAATAAGAAATTAGAATTGACGCAATCTAGTCTCCACCACATCAGCTAGGAGAAAGTTATGGTTCTCGCTATCAAATTATGGACAATTTTCAATTTCAACAAGGAAACACAATGAAAAAAAAAAAACATTTGTGCGTTAAAGGTGTCACCAACGAAACCAAAAACATGTGGTTTTCCGTAGAGACGTAAGGAACATTTTCTCCGAAAATACTTATTCGATGCATACAAAATTTTTTTTGTATAGTTAGTAAACATATTTACATATTTTATATGTGGCATTTTACGACATATGCAATATTTGTAAAATTAAAAAATATTTATATCAAATGAAAATGTTATTTCTAAAAATACGATTTTTATTTTACGTTCAGGTCAGTAATTAAAAAATCGAATAAAACAATAAAAAACACTACACACAATATATGAAACATACTTATATGTACTTACTTAAGAAACTATAAGTTTTAAGTCAATTGAAACTCAAGTTTTCGAAAAAAATTTTCCTTTCGTGACAGGAAATATCATTTTGAGAAAATCGCATTTTTGTAAAAAGTTTGTAGTGCATTTAAATTCACTTGTTACATCAGTAAATTTTTGTAAAAATGGTTCTAATTAATCTAGAGCCAAAAATTATATGTGATTTGAAAGGTAAGAATCCATATTTTTTTAAAATAAAGAAGAAATATCATTTTTTTAAACACATTTACGTGAGTGACCCCTTAAATAAGGAATCACACTCCATTTGCACCTTGCTACTTTGGCATAATGCATTTAATAGAACAAATATTTTCAGCGACCGAACTGTACTAGAAAAACATTAATATTTTACTTTCTTTACAGTCCATTAGTAATCTAAAATCTTCATATCAGAATATCGAACTGAGTCAAATTATAAGGATGTTCTTGAAATAGTAAAAAAACTAATTGAAGATATGGATGAAGAAACAGAATATAAATCATCCGTTAATGCAGAAGGAAAATGGCGTGTCATTCTAGTATCGACATCTTGACGAACTGCTACAAACGCCACAAGGTAAGCTCTGTGCCCCCGTAAGAAAACCGATAATCCGATAGATCTCACAACAATCGAAAAGTTCAAAAGTACGGTACATTTCGCTCTCTCAATATAGTTCGGCTTAAAACAAATTATAATAATCACAGCTTATCTTATAACACACAAGTAAATGATCAAAATAAAATTTAGGAGTTCGCTGTTGAAGGACAAAATTTTAATTCTTAATTGCAGAGTGTCATGTTTTGACAATAAAAAAACACATTTTTCATTTTAACCAATACTATCTTTACGGTAAATTACATTTTTTGACGGTGGGTTTTCAAACACCTTGTTATTTATGAAGGAATAAAAATCGAATTAAACAAATATTTATATAGCTGCCGGTAAGCAGATGAAACTGACTAGAGTTGTCATAAAATATTCTACAAGTAGACCCAGATATGAAAACGTAAAAGTTGTAATGCGATATTGAAAAGTATTGATAATATACAATGCATTACAGTTATCACATAGACTCTTTCTATTCAGAGAGTATTTAATAATATATTTACAACTACAAACATGTTTTAGTTTCTGTTCATATTCCTTCAAGATTTTCTTCAAATATATGATACTTGAAGTGACCATACATGCATTTTTCCGAACATATTTAATAACTTTTTTCAGGAGTTACACTAAACAAGCAACATCCGCTCTCCTTCTCGAATATAGATCACAATTAATCAAAGAGGTCCATCTAAACTAGTGTTTCACAACCGCGGGCCTCTGACATCACTTACATCGGACCGTCAGAGATTCTCCTGAAATTTGTCATTTTAATTTTCCAAGGATCTTTTATGAGTGAATATTTTATCGTCGAAATATTTTGAGGAGAATAATAGTCGTGAATACGCCGAAAAGCTTAGATCCAAAACGCCTAAATAACATCTGTTCAACAAATTCCAGTGACAAAGCCATATATTTTTAAATGTGTGAGTATTCATGAATGATCGATAATTTTCAGACATCGAAATCTTTTAGCATTTGAGAAAGGGTATAACGCTCATTATAATCGGACGCAGAAAGTGCCTGAAAGCCGATTACAATAATATGCCATGAATCATCTATTCTTAAAACTGAATGAAATAACATCAATTACAAACGCTAGAGGACAATCAGCAAGGAAGTGCATCAGCAAAGTGTATATTAATAGAAGTAGTGTACTAATACTCCTTACGATTACTCCGTAAATAAACATTCATACTTACGGTAGTCTAATATAGGAACTTCAACCAAATGGAAAGGTATATATGAGTAAATTTGTCGGGATGGGTTCCTCTTCTTATAAAAAAGAATTTACTTGGTCGCGGCCTCATAAAGGTTGGGAAGCACTAATATAGACAACGATTAGAGGAGCTTTGTAGGTCTAACAGGGCCTTCCTTATTCGTGACAGATTTAAATGGAAAGTGTATAGCAATAAATGTGGAAGGATATTTTCATTTCTTTGTCTCATTCAAACAGTCACAACGAGTTTACATTCGATATCTATTGTGAATGACACATTTGATTGATTAATGTTTTCGAAATTAGTTTGCCGTCATTAGAGAGTGGTCATGAATAGCACGTTTGCGCGTGGTATTGATATTTGCAGGTGCTGTGATTTACATATTTAAACAGCTGTATTGTGGTTTTTTTCCGATTCATTTCTACTTCTACATTGTAAGATTCCGTCGTTAACTTCCCTGTATTCCAGTAACGCCACCATCTGTTTGTGATTTTTTTTTTCAAAAGTAGGACGATGGCCATTGTTTCTTCGATGTCAAAGAGTTTTGACGTCGCCTTATTTTGTTGTCAACATCAGTGAAATCTGAGCTTTTTATGTGGTGACATATGTACATTATAAATATTTGCAAGTCATTTCATTTTAGTTTGTTGGTCTTCACGTCCCCAAGGCTACTGCTGTCCGTAAGGTCATTTGAGTTGAGCCTAGCTTTAAAACGTGTCCTCTGATTTATTTATATGTCCGTTTTCTTTTCACTTTTCAAGACTGCACGACGGATCATTCTTGACGGAACCGACGCTTTAACATAACCTGCGAACCACGGCACATTTACAGCAGGAATCGAACTCAGAACTCAGAGACCGTATTCGTAACCACTGAACAGTGATATCCTCCTATCTGTTTATTGAAGTTGGGTTTAATGAGCTGTACATTTCAGATTCAAAGTTAAATCCGCTAGTAATAGATAAGATATATTAAGCTTTGCCTGCTCATATAAAAGATAAAGAACACTGCATCTGTTTGTCTGGGGAAGAGAACATGGAACTTAGCATGAAGATTGGTTTAACGACTTATTTCAGCTTACAGTTATTTTATTAGAACTTTAAAACTATTTTGTCATATAAAATTAAAGAAATTAATTTAATTCATAGAGGTTGTTACCTTTTAAATAACGTAAGACGCAAATACACACTGTATGTGAATTCTTCCCATGAAACTAGGGTTTACAAAAAACTTACCTTACGAACTGCCCTAACACAACACAAATATCAATAAAAGGATATCCATTTTTAAATTAAATTTCTTATACAGAGTGCATCGAGTATTCTGGGTTTTAATTCTCTTTGAGCATTACTCAAATATTTAAAAATATAGGTTAAATCTATATTTATACATTCCATATTGAAAGGTAAAATTAATTTTTTGTGATTTATACTTAAAATTATTCTGCCTTCACTTGACAAGGGGAGCTCTTGGCTCGCGAACAGAGCCGGCCATCATATACCGATTCAACCGATTTGGCTGAATCAGGCCCTTCACCCTAGAGGGGCTCTGCGCTTCAAAAGGTGATTTTTTGAATTCCAAATTAAAACTATTTTTGCGGCGGACACAAACAACCAAAATATCTGAATCAGGTACAAGCAAAAATACAAAATGCAGCATAATAATAGAAAAAATGCCAACTAAACTCTTAAAATTAAAAAATCAAACACAGTAAAACCCCTCATTAGCGGACACTTGCTGGACAGAAAAAAAATGTCCATAAAGAAGAAAGTCGTACTGAAGTTGAGTTTCTTGTTGGGAAATTTTTATCTGACTGTAAAAAGGAAGGGATGTGTCTGCAGGATGTCCGTTAAGAAGAGTGTTACTGTATAAAAATATTTTAAAATTAATAACTAAATTAAACACAAAGTAAAATTAAACATATTATAAATTAATACAAATTTTAAAAAACTACAATCCAGTAGTTATTCACCTATTAGGAACAAAAAAAAAAAAAAAAGAAACAAGAAAAAATATATTATTTGTAATAAATATTATTTGTAATGCAAATATGGATATAGTAAACCTCTGAATAGCGGACACTTCAGAACTTGAGTATTTGTCCGCTATTTGGACGTGACCGTTATTTGGAATGGATAATACGCACACACATAATAAACAGCGCTGGATAATAGGAATTGGAAAACTGTCCGTTAAATAGAAGTATCCGTTAAGGAGGTAATATATATATATATATATATATACCTACATAAGGGAGCCCCGCAAAAGGGACCCAAATCGGGCCCCGCACCAGCTAAGGCCGGGTCTGCTCGCGAAACGTTGTGTTTTAAATTTTACTCCAATGTTAAAATAACTGTCATTATGAAATCTCTTCGTGAAACTTTGTATTGTTTTACTAAAAATTATTAGCCTATTTATGATTCGTTTACGTACCTCTTACCTAATTACTGATTCTATAATCGTCATATCCTGATGGTTATAAAGTAAAGCGTATGCGCTTATATGAAATAACTTGTAAGATTTCTCGTTTTACAGTCCGCTATACCATGTATGTCCATTAGCATGTCAGCGCAATTTGGCGCAAAATTTTGGCCGCATTTTCTTATCGATGATCGTCTGCGCCATTTATTTGGTTATTTTAAATCAGTTCATGGGTCACTTTCACAACCTAGATTTTTAAGTACCTTACTTATCAGTTCAAATCATTTTTCATATTCATTTTGATTTATTTTTTCTTTTCTGCGGGGGAGGAAGAAGAGGTCAGTGCAATTTACATTGAGGTTAGTGTGCCTTACTTTCTTAGTCTGTTTTAGTTCTCTTTATTTTCCAGATCAGTGACATTTATGACTTTTGCTTTTCTCATAGTCATAAAAAATTTGTGTCATCTAGATCTCACAAATGCATATTTTAATTTCAAATTTAAAAGAAATACACTTATTATTTAAATTTTACTTAAACTTTCTGTGTCCAAATTTATATCGGTCAAACACGAATAGCACTGCGCCACAGATTAAAATAACACGAATCTTATGTCAGAAAGCAAGAATTACATAAATCGGCTCTGGCAAAACATTCATGGGAATTCGGACATCAGTTTCTATTCTCCAATGCACGTATTAATAAAAAAGTCAACTCAACACTTGATCTCAGTTTCTTTGAGGCATTTCACATTCTAGCAAACATCAATGTTGCAGTTAATGATCAACTCCTTAGTAACTCTATATCATCCACTTGGAAAAACCTTTTGGGTCTCACGGCTGAAGACGTCTCCACAAATACGCTTTACTCCTCCGCCCAATCAAGTTTCCAACCGACGTGATGGCAACACCGACCAACAGCACGGACATAAACAGAAGCCGCCATTCGCTCTGACGACGGTAGCTGGTTAACGCTATCGAAATAGCTATCAGCAGTATTATCGTATTGATAATGTTATCTAACTGCACCACTAAAATTGTGCAAAATGTGAATAAATATGTAAAACCAATTTTACTTAACCACACGTGCAGATGATATAGTTATACTTTCCTCAGGTGAAGAGGGACTTCAAAGATTGATAGACCGTATTGTGAATGAATGTGATTAATATGAACTATGACTGAATGGAAAGAAAACTAAGTAAATGGTAAAGGTCAAAGATTTAATGACAATAAGAGATCTTTTTGTTGGTGGAGAGCGATTTCAAAATGTTTCGTAAGTGACATGCCTGGGATCAACCATAAGCGAAAACTGGAATCTGACAGAGGAAATAAATGCGATGATATAGAGAAAATATAAAGAAAATGCTCTTTTTTTCCTAACTGTAAAAAGTACTTACAAATAGAGATCTCAATCTTGGATTCAAAGAATCCATTTTCAAATGTTATGTCTTTACAGTGCTTCTGTATAAGGCATAAACAAAGACCCCCAACGACGCTAATCCAAAAAGTATCTAAGCTTCCGAGATGTGGTGTTACCGACATCAACGTAGAGTTTTCAAAATTATTAGGGGCTCGGGCCCAACGGGCTCATGTAAAGCTACGCCTATGGTTATCGAAGCATCATACGAGCCAGATAGACGTAGAAAGTCAGTAACGAGGAAGTTAAACTAAAATGAATCAGAAAGTTCCTCACATATTAACCATTAAGAAAATAAATCTACAATATTTCGGATATATGATAAGACACTCAAATAGCTATGAACCTCTTTAACCATTTTTCTAGGGGAAAATCTGTGGAAGGCGTGGTTCGGACAGAAGAACCTTATGAATGTAAACCATTTTATTAATTTAATCGAAGGGTTTGGAAATAAATTGACAAGCGAGGTATTTAGAACGGTTACTAACAGATTAGAAATTGAACATATGATTGCCAATGCCTGATCACAGGCACGACAAATGAAGATGATTACATTCGTGAATGTCAAGGTCAGTAGGAACTACGAGGGCCGTTACAGTCGGGGCTGTAAAAGGTGCTCCTGCATCTGGATCGCCAAAACTAGAGGTTTAAACCTAGACCGTTTATTACATTATTATATTGGCGATCTTTAGATTGAAGATTAACGTTGAGGAACTTCGTTCCATTTTATAAAAGCTTTTTATAAAAGCATAGTTTGAGTGAGGGGTGTTCCTAATATTTTGGCCACTGAGTGTATATAATAGTATACAATAATTTTTGCCACCCACGTATTAATTAGCTCAAACTAGAGCTTTTTTTATATTTGGAGAAAAAGAGGCGCGGACCTCATCCTGGGTTCGAACCAGGGTCCCTCCGTTTAGCCCGCGGTGTCTTGACCTACTAGACGAATGAGGACAAGAACAAACGCATTTTTCTCCGTATATGAGGATGTAAGATATTATTACCCTTCACAGGGATAACACAATTGCCAAATAATGGTCAACACAGAAAAGCCTCCGGGGCGAGATTTTTGTGAGTTTATCGTGGGGGAATTTATTATACAATAATTTTGTTTAAAAAATTATTGTATAATAAAATAATTGATTATTATTTGGCAATTGTGTTATTCCTATGAAGCTATGAAGGGTAATAATATCTTACATCCTGTATATAATAGTGACAAAATATGTACATAGCAACCAGAGATGGAATAAATAACTTAGTAATGCTTCTCTCATGCTTTTTTTTTGGATAACGCGAACTACTGCTAACATGAACAGATTTTCTGTCACCACCCCCCCCCAACCTTGGGGTTCGTATTAACGAGGTCTGACTGCACATAGATATAAAAGTAAACATAACATCACAGCACTTCCAGCACCTAATACAAACTATGTTTTATACGTTGATGCTTTTTGGGGGATAATAGATGAAGCCAGTGACGTAACAATTCAAAAATTATGAGGATATGTTTAAGTAGCTTTGAAGAATAACACATGATGCGGCATTAGAGAAAATAATGTGTTTTGATATACAATGGGGGGGGGCTTGAGACGCTGAGCCCCCCTTCCGTGCGCCACTGGATGAAGCGACATGTCATTGGTTCGATATGCATTGTTATATATGATTCGTTCTTTCACATGCACTACTTGACATTAACTTTGAACACTTTCAGTACAATTTTAATGTCGAGCAATACAGAAAAAAAAAACCCAGATTAAATCGGGCTAGGATAAGCATTGAATGTTCATAATAAAAAAAGTATATATGGTATTATCGATCTATTTGAATATAAAAATATAATTCATGTTAAAATCGTTCTAAGAATATATTCTCTTACTTCAAATTATTAAACACAGAGCATACCACGTACAACCAGCATATATTATACATTGCAATGAAAACAAAAACGAATCATAATGCAACAGATATGAAATTTGTTTTCGGACTTAGTCGCAACTGCAGGAAGTTTGTATTTATCTCTTCTATAATCACTTGGAAACCTCAAAGTGAACGCTATATTCTTGGATTTGCTGCACGTGTGTTATTACATGCCAAGCACTTAAGTGCTCACATGAGACTTTAACGACTATATCGATTAGATTGGAAAACAATAGTGTAATGATTTGTTCAGGGATAAATCGTGATCTTCGAAACAGGATGACAGACAAGTCTTTTTATAATAAGGAAAGAATAGAACTTGCTATGTATCTCGTAATACCCACGACTGAAATATTTTAGGTGGTGCTAGTATGAGAGTTAGTTTTGCAGTGGGTGATAGTGTATAGACTCTTTCTTTCTTCCTTAACGGTATTTTTTACCTTCTGTTCACAGGCCAAGTATTCGTGAGGTACTTGTCGAACATGCTTAAATTAAACAATATTCAGATCATATAATTAAAGAGAAGGGAGTTAATCCCCGTTTCTGCTGTCTGTGGTAAGTTTAGTCATACCAATCGTCGTTGAGTACATCACAAAGATACACCATTTTCTTCTTTCATTATATACTTCTGGTTCCCTGCTGTAATAAATATATAGGGATGTCTGCATTCCTTAACAATTAAATCTGATTTTCTTAATAATTAAATTTATTTTACACTGGACAGGGCAATATGTAAAATGAACACAAAGTGCTCTTTTCGTACTTCGATGCAGTTCATAATAGGTAAGCAATAAGATCTAACGCAATCGAAAGTAGTGTATTTCTTGGACAACGATCATCTAATCTATATGCCATAATGAACATGGTGTAGTGCTCCGGTACTGCTGCTGAATCAGGTCACCTCGAGTGGTTAAATAACGGTGACCTTTAACACACAAAGACCAAAATGATGACTTTAAATTATTTTTAAACTTCCGGTTATCCTAACCACATACATACAATGAAAGAATTATAAGTAAACATTGAATTTATATGTAGTGTTGCCTGTCTTGAGATTTTAGTTGAAAATAAAGTATAAAGTTAAAGAAATTCATGCATATTGCCGTTTATGCCTCGTAGTTGCTAAATTCAAATATTTAGCACAGTACTAATTTTTAATATTTAGTGCATTATCCTGTGTTTAACAATCCATACATTTGGAAGATCTATTTGTCGTCTTCCTGATATTGTGTTATTTGAATTATTGTATATTAAAATGAAAGGAATCGACTGATCAGTTATTCAGTAATTTAACGTTACAAAATGTCTCTTTCTCTCTCTCTCTGATGTGACTAATAATAGACAGTCAAAGTAACAGAATCTATAATGAATAACCTTTAAGTTGTTTAGGTTATTATTATAATACTATTGAAAGTCTTATCCTTCCTCTTATATGATCTTGGCTTATGCAGTATTTTCCTGTACTTTGAATGGATTGCGGTCATTTCTTACTCTTTTAAATTTAAAGTTTTTTCTTTTGTAGATTTCATCTCTACTATTTTTCAAGAAAGTAAAAAATGCGATTATTTCGTTAGTATTTTTCGTTTATATAGCAAAACTAGCGAACTCCTGATTTGTTTTCTAAGCTTACAAAACCTTTGTGTCAGAAACGTTTATTAAAAGGGTGATTTGAGGATAAGTTTGCGCCAGAAGAAAAATGTGAACAAGCGACGCTATATTTGGTTATCGTTACCAAATTTAGATTGTGGGTCAGCACGGTTTACTAGGGTGTGTCTGAAGCGTCTTAAGAGTTGGATGTCCGGCGAAAATTAATGCTTTTGGACCACCCACAGATAAAAAGCAGCCTATGAATAGAGGCATGAACCCTTCTCGGCCCAAATTTAGAGAGGAAATGCCCGATGCAACTTTTAGCAATAACGTTGGAGTTCCTATAATATTGACTTTCTGGTGTGGTTTCAATGGATTTTGATAATTAATAAACAATTGTCAAATTCGCAAATTGGCAATTACGTTACATAAATATTCGAACCATTAAACTATTCACCAGATTATACATAAAAACATGTCTTTTAAAATTTTTAGTCAAAACGAGCAACGCAATCTTTCTCTTTGTAATATTATTTCCAAGACATATGCAAGGAATTTAATGCCCAAGAATGTGCATCTTAACATGAAAACGTTGAGATGGAATAATGATGCTACTATGTCGAAACTACCTTAATATTTTTCATTTAACTTCATGAGGAAATCACCTTCACTTAAAGGAAACATATTCCCCAGTTGCCAAAATCTGGCACGTTTTCAAACACTATTATGAATGAAAAATGAGTCTTATACGTCACCTCTAGAAGGTGACTACAAGAGATGTGACAGTGACACGTGCGTGTAAGTCATAAAGTATACATAAAAAAAGAAAGCTCTTCTCTATAGGCAAGTTAATATTCTGATTAATCAATGATACAGTGGTAAAGTGTTCGGATGTGCTCCAACTATAGAGATTTTTATAACTGCTATATTGAAAATAATTTAGTTAAATTAGTTTAATTCCAATGAAAAGAGTACATAAAATCTTTAATTGGATTTCATTGTACGCTTGATATAAATCTAGAAATTCAAATAAATAAATCACGTGTATTTATGAAATCAGAAAAATTAGACTTATTGAAATTTTCTTGCTTCAGTCTTAATCTTAATTCAATCCAACCCTTTTGTTTAAATATGTTCTTACGATCATTGCTATTTCGATGTTTACGAGTAATTTTTTTTATGTATATAGGGTGTTTCAGAACTAATGGAACAAACTTATAGGGGCTATAGAACACTTTTCATCGTAGAATGCATGGTCGCAAGTGGAGAGGTTACGCGCTAGAGGACAATTTCATGTGTTAGAGTAGGGTTGTCCAACCTTTTTGGGCAGCGGGACATTTAAACACTTTTCATGGATCTCGCGGGTCAAGGGTTTCGGTGAGTTTCGTAAAAGAAAAAAAAAAAAAGAAAAACACTATAAGCCTCCCTTCAGAGTTTCTTCCTGTTATTTGTTTGTTCGCTTGCGATATAGAAAAGGGTCACCCATGTTGTCCTCACGATTTTCCCTCATTTCTGAAAAACAAATAAAATTTTTTTTTTATTTTTTTTTATTCCAAACAATTGTCGGCGGCCGTATGCGAACAATCCTATACCAGAGGGTTTTTTCAAGTGTGCCTATAAAAGCCGTGGTTTTAGTATGCAAGACAATTAGCGACTCGGAATGGATCGGTATAGCAATGTGAAGAACGCAAACGTGCATTTTGTCTACGATCTCCCCAATGGATGCCAGGGAAGCGCAAAGGCTTTACCAACAGCGCTTCCCCAACAGGCGTGTTCCATCACAGGATGTTTCCTCGCCCGACAACTGTCTGTAAAGGGATCATTCACTGCTGCGTTCACTGTACAAGTCGTGGCAAAAGTGTCAGAACGCCGGCCACGTAAGAAGAGATTTTATAGGAGGTGATTAATGTGTGTATACATGAGATTTAATTTGTACATTTATTTAATGTCTGTAATTTTGATTTCATTTCATCATGAAAGAGCGAGTGGAAACAACAAACTAACGCAGTTAAAAATGTTTAATTACACTTTTGATAGCTATTTCGGTAACTAATCCGCCACCATCCTCAGAACAGTTATGACTCCGTTTATATACGTGGGCGAGAGGCGTTACCAAAGCCGTGATCATAAAAACAGCGAATTAAGAGGTCTTTACAGGTTGTACGTTAGGGGTGGCGTCTCTTGCTGTAGAACTGAGAAAATTTTTCCAAATGTGTGAAAGCGCGTTGAACGGGAGCTGGTCATTCACGGAATTGGCTGCATTTGTAAGGATGTGATAAGCTTCCAAGAAGTTGAGGTCAAAATTTGAAGAGATTTTTACAATTAACTGTGCTTCGGAAAAAGGAAATTTGTAGCCAGCTTCCGAATTTATGCAATTCGCACGCCTCGTGCTCTTTTAATCGAAAACGTAAGACCCGACATGTTTGGCCGATGTATATCATGTCACACTGACGCGGGACAGAGTAAATTTACCAATTATCATTGTCCGGAATGCTATCTTTCAATTTTGAAAAACCCAGCTTATTGACTGGGGTGAAAACCACACGGAAATTGAACATATGTAGGATAGCGGAGATTTTGGATGAGATTTTCGGAACGAAGGGGATGCACACAGTATTGATCATAGGAGAAGAGCTATTGGAGAGAGTGGTGGCCAGTTTAGGTCTATTGAGTTTAGAAAAGATCTCGTTGACAATGGACGGATCGTAACCAGGATCCGACGCAATTTTCGGTAGGATATTGAGTTCAATATCCAAGGCTTGCCTAGTAGAATTAAATTTTGTCTCACGGGAGATAAGCCAATAAAATGAACTCATTTTTTGTCATTGTGGATGCGCAGATAGTGAGTGCGGTGGGAGAGACACAGCGAAAGGTTTTCTGTATACACTGGTTTAGAAAGCAGACGGGGTTCTTGTGACGTAGACATCCAGAAATGACAATGAGCATTTGGCTAAATTGAAATTTAGTGGGTAGTAATTTAACCCGTCCATTGTCAACAAGATCTTTTCTGAACTCAGTAGACCTAAACTGGCCACCACTCTCTCCAATAGCTCATCTCCTATGATCAATAATGTGTGCATCCCCTTCGTTCCGAAAATCTCATCCAAAATCTCCGCTATCCTACACATCTTCAATTTCCGTGTGGTTTTCACCCCAGTCAATAAGCTGGGCTTTTCAAAATTGAAAGACAGCATTCCGGACAATGATAATTGGGGAATTTACTCTGTCCCGTGCCAATGTGATATGATATACATCGGCCAAACACATCGGGCCTTACATTTTCAATTAAAAGAGCACGAGGCGTGCGAATTGCATAAATTCGGAAGCTGGCTACAAATTTCCTTTTTCCGAAGCACAGTTAATTGAAAAAGTCTCTTCAAATTTTGATTTCAACTCCTTCGAAGCTTATCACATCCTTACAAATACAGCTAATTCCGTGAATGATCAGCTCCCTTTTAACGCCCTTTCACCTATTTGGAAAAATTTGCTTAGTTCTACCGCAAGAGACGCCACCCCTAACGTACAACCTGTAAATACCTCTTAATTCGCTATTTTTGTGATCACGGCTTTGGCAGCGCCTCTCGCCCACGTACGTAAACAGAGTCATAACTGTTCTAAGAATGGTGGCGGATTAGCCACCGAAACAGCTATCAGCAGTGTAATTAAACATTTTTAACTGCGTTAATTTTTGGTTTTTGCTCGCTCTTTCAAACTTTACGCAGTGTGTCGTAACAATTCAAGTCATTTCATCATGTCAAATAGGTGTTGATATTTTGTTTTGTTTTAAATAAAGCTTTATTTTGATATTTCCTGCCAGTCCTGTTTTTGCGTTGCGTAAGACTGTGTGTGGAGAAACGGAAATCTCCCTGTAGAGCGTATCCTCTTCACTTGCGACCATGCATTATATAATGAAAAGTGTATGTGTCGGTATAGTCTGTCAACCCTGAAAGTTCATTCTATTACTTTTGAAACACCCAGTATATCACTTTTATGGACCAATGCATGCCACATGCATACAAAATATATAGTTATAGACACAATAATTTAAAATAATATTTTTTTTACATACATTATCATCATTGCATTTATATTTCAAAGATAAAAACTAATTGAATTGCACTACTTGCATTTATTTAAACGTCTGAAGTAATCGCAAGATGTCGAACGCTATATCCATTACAAATACTAGCTCTAATCTTAAAATAAGTCTGGTGATGCCACTCTTATCACCGTAGGATGACGTTACTTTAGATAAAATAATGTAAATGTGTCATATATTTGATGTATGCTAGTCTATAAAACATTTAAAAATTTAATAAACAGTTTTTATTTGGACAGCATAAATTTAGATAAGCTATTAGAAAGACAACAAAGGCCACTAATGGAAATATGAACACGGTATCATACAATTAACGTTTATTTAATGATATATATAGAGATGCACAAATAATCCGGACACAATATAGTATTCAAACAGATAATTGTTTGAATCCTACATTGTGTCGAAGTATAAAGAATATGAAAATAAACAATAACTTACGCTCGAACAGTGGGAAGTATCTCAGATAGCATTTATGTCATTGGTTTTATGACGACAGTTTAAGATTAAAACATAGACGATTAAAAATACTACGATTAGAATATAAATCAAATAGTTTTGCCGCAATATTCATTGAGAAATTTGTAGACAGTTCATCTGAAACGTTCTATGTTTTAATATTTGATTAAATTATAAAATGAAATATTAGGCGAGTTCTGACGAGAACGAAAAAAATAATTTATAAAAAACCTCTGCTCTTAAATAAGGCTTAAATAATTAAGCGGAATGTGTAAACACATTTGTCTTGAAAGACAACCAAGGGTAATTTACTTTACGGAGGAATTAATGTTGAAACTTTTTAATTTAGCGGGATTTCCGTGTTAATGTGGGTTTGAGAGAGAAAGAAAAGATAATGTAAAAAAATGTTCTTCTTTTGGGAATCGCACAGGAAATTAAAGAGGTTTAGGAGATGCGCAAGACTAATTAAATACCCGAAAATTAAAATCATGACACAAGAGAATGTTTAGAAAAAAAATAGAGCGTGGTTCTTTAATTTTTTAAAATAAATAGGTATCTCGTTGGAGTAGAGACATCCATTTAATAAAATATTCTTATGTAAGCTGTGTTTTTTTTTTTGATCGAGAGAAAGAGAAGACAATGTTTACTTTTCCTTCTTTCATTGATATATATTTACTCTTTCTTAAATGGAGGTAAAATTAAAATACACGAAAATTGCATTATTACAAAATAGTTGGCTTATTAGATTGTGGATTGTTGTTCGTTAATTCTAAGATTAAAAATCGTATAATTCATTATTTTATCGATTTAATATTTTACAACGATACAATCTCGTTTAGAGTAAAGTTTATGGAAGAAGAATTACACAAAATTTATTTGGAAAAGTTATACACGTAACTTAAATTATAAGCCAAAAATTAAAGGGCGCGATTATACAAATTATTCTTCAGAATGACGACCCATTTCAGGTATTTAAATGATTCGATTAGACATTCTTATAGATTAAAGATAGTAATTTCGAACACATAAATTAACACAATTTAATAAAAAGAAAATATGCAATTGCAGAGGAATACAAGCTTCCGTTAAAGTCTATGAAAACGTAAGATTAATTTTAATAAACAAAAAATTGTTTATCATCGCCTTTTCGTTGATTTAGGTTTGTCAAAATAGTACAATTACCAAATAAATGGCTAACACTGAAAAGCCCAGGTAGTTTTACGTATATCAGTTTGTTTTACGTTTTAGCACAATTAAGGCTATTCATAATAGAGTTAATTAATAAAGTTGGAAGTAAATTCTCACTTTATAAATATAAAAATTTATGTTAATGGAACGCAACTAACGAATTAAATAAATTCTTAAATTTGTTTCATTATTTTAATTTTTATTTAAAAAGTAATTAACAAAACAATATAATTAATGAATAAAGGTTCGCTTCAAAAATAGTAAAATAAGGTTGACGTATTTTGAAATAAATATTTTTCCACCAATGTTAAAATAATCTAATACACAATAAATTAATTAAATTTACGTTTTTAAAAACAAAACTTTTAACTTTCTAAAAATAATTTTTTGCTTTATCAATACCGTTTTTTACTTTCCTCAACTCCAAAATATCGAGTTTTTCGCGACTAACGATCTACAGAAAAAAATATATCCTCCGCCCCCAGCTTGGCAACTTTTGAAATGAGAATAATCTCGTTCATTATGTCAGAACCCTGATACTTCCGACTCCTCTTGGATTTCAGAGAAGCCAGCTATAAAGCCAATACATATTGTTGAAACTTATTATTTCCCTTCTCCGGACTAACACAAATGCCAAATAATAACAAACAGTTATTTCGACACTGGCGTAAGGTTTAAAAACACGACGTTTCGGGAGCCAACTGCTCCCTTTGTCAAGTGAAGGCAGAATACTAAATGAATAATAAATGAAACAAAACAAAAGTGAAGACAGAATAATAAGAATGCCTTCACTTGACAAAGGGAGCAGTTGGCTCCCGAAACGTCGTGTTTTTAAACCTTACGCCAGTGTCGAAATAACTGTTTGTTATGGAATCTCCTGGTGAAACTCTGTATTGTTTCGTTGCCAAATAATGGTCAACGCACAAAGCCAGCTTGTGTGTTGACCATTATTTAGCAATTGTGTTAGCTCTGGGAAGGATAATAATAATATCTTACAATTTTATTATATACGGGGAAAGGGAGCGCCATTCCTGTTCTTGGTGGCCTAGTGGTTAGGGCGCTCGGAATTTAACGGAGGGACCCTAGTTCTCCTCTAGGCCGGAGACGGCGTCTCTTTTTCTCCTGTACTTAAAAGCTCCAGTTTGAGCTCAAGAGTGGGTGTCAAAAATTATTACTTATAACCGGTGCACATTCTGGTGTGATGATTTAAAGAAGATAGCAAAACTCCAAACTCTGGGATTTCTGCCCACAGGCATAGTAGGTCTATCCAAGAACGACGTATCACGCCTTCCACCACCCCCTTAGCAAAACAAGGAAATATGTATTTGCAAAAGAAAGCAAAACAATGAAACTAGTTTTTAAAGCTGATTCGCATTTCAATCGCGTTATTATACGCAACATATTTACTATTTTTTCGAACTCTAAACAATGATCATTCAACGACGTCTCTAAAAAGAGTCTGACAAAATATAGAATATTGAATAAACATGGCTGACTAGGTTTTTTCCATTCATATTAAAATCTCAGATACACAGTTCTCTCCAATTACAAAAAAAAAAAGTCTTTTTAAACTATTTGCAAATGTGTTTTCTTCTTTCACAAAACTACGACACTTACAATATGTAGCATTCTTTTCCACCCTCGCACCGTTTTTCCCTCCTCATCTACCCACGTTAACAGATGACATGGTCTGAATTTGAAAAGCGCTAATTCACTAAACAGAATGTCAAACTTATTGCTCAAAAAAACAAATACATTAAAAAAATACATTTTTTGGAACGTAAACTCTAACTAAATTTTGTATTTAAATAAAACGTATGCGTCAACTCAATGCTTCATCCTCACCAATATCACAGTTCTCAAATGAGGCCATAACTCCACACACACACACACACACACACACACACACACACACACACACACGTTTTGTCTTATAGTCTACTGAAAATAAAATTACTGTTTTCCCTTTCATTAATTCTATAAAAATAATGTGAATCTAGGCAACCAGAATCGAGAAAACTATGATAAATCAAATACGTTACCTAATTACAGGACAACCTCGGAACAAGCTATTGATTTCTGCTATCCTCCATTTCTAATTTAATCATGACAATATCCTCTAAATCTCAATTGTAACATTAAAATCACATCGAAACAGATGTATCAACAATAACTGTATATAAATAGATGTAAATCACTACACCATAAAGTATAAATCAATTTAGAAAACCATTGAAGTGGTTAAACATTTAATAATACTTAAACACGCTTTCCAACAGTGGCGCCGACTTCGTGGGTTCGAGACACTTTTTGCACCCTCAATAATTTTGTTGTGGGTTCCTCGAACCCATAATATTTTTGCTCGTGGGGAAAATACACGTACAGAAATAGAAGCACAAAGTTTTTCGTCATCAAGTCTTCAATATTTTCATTATTTATACCCTGTTCCCTGAACCTTTCATTAAAGAAAATTCTTCATTTTGTCTGGGTTCATAGAAAATACAAAAGTTCAGTCTGTAGCTCTACACACAGAGACGAGAATCTTTAGCGGCCATAGTGGTAAAGACGAAAATATGGCTGGGGGATCCACAATTTTTTACTTTACTTTTTACTTTATTTTGCCTCCCAAGCACCCCTGGAGCACCTGGGTAGGAGGAGGAGGATTGTGCAAGGGTTTCATTGGGAAGGGTGGAGCACCTGGGCAATCTAGCTTTTATTCCAGTCAACTTCGTTTCAAAGAGAGACGGAGGGTGCGGGTGGAGACACATACACACACACATCTGAGTATTTTGGCAGCAATCGTAAAACTATAAAGGGTGTATACATTTAGGGGGCATTAAATAATTATCTAGAGAAAAAATATCTTTCTTTAATAACCTATAATTTGCTTCATTTTAACATTTCAAGTATCTTATTGTATATATCAGATAATCTGATAATGAAATTTAAATTACCCCTAAATCCTTTGAAAAATACGCCGATCAATTGATTTGAAATTTTCGGAACCCCCACTAATTTTTTAAGTCGGAGCATATGCTTATGACCATTCAAAGTGATGGTCATCATCAAATGTTATAAAATCTGAAATAACATCTGATGATGATGACCGTCACTTTGAATGCTCGAAAGCACGTTTACGTATTATTAAAATTTTAACCACTTCAACGTTGTTGTAAATCTGGACTGTATATAAGTAGAATAAATTTATATCTCTCTCTTAGTTAGAAAAAGATACGAAACGAAAAATTTCAAATACACAAATTATTAAACTGGATTTTCTAACTAAGTAAATAAATAAATATCGTCATATTTACAATACGTTTATTGCATATACTTAAAATAAAAGTAGCTACATTTTCCACTGCCATAATTAGTACATTGCTAGAGAACAGGTCTTTATACGAGATAATTTATATGCGTTTCTTTGCTATGTGTAGGGGGGTATTAAAATTCATTTCGAACGTACGTTACATCAAAAGACCCTCAAAATAAATGATATATTATTCATAAACGAATTAAATTTTTTTCAAAATTAGATGAAGTTTTGCATAAACTAGAAAAGGGATACTCAATTAAAACGAAATAAAGAAATTCACGTGAATCAAAGTAGTAAGCTAAATGGAGATTATGTCCTGTGCAAGGTTTTTGGCTTTGACAACAACGTACAAAGATTGACCAGGGCTTACCATAACTAGTAAAATTTGACACTGGTCGGAATATACGAAATACAAATGAAGAAGGTAAAAGATATTTACCATCTGCAAAAATATTCGCAACGTTTCGACAATTACTGTTCCCTTCATCAAGCGAAAGTGTCAAGGAAATGTAGGTGTTCGGTATTTATACCCTAACTTTGGTTTTCCCCGAAGCCATCCCGAGCTCGGGTTTTTCCCCTATTTTTCTAAGAACTGTCCCGCACTCGGTAATTCCCCCTGTCTGAAACTGGTTTTCCCCCATCTCTAACAACTTTGCTGGGGATGGGGAAAACCGAACAGGAGGGGATTACCGAGTGCGGGACAGTTCTTAGAAAATCCAGATTCAGACAGGGGGGAAAACCCGAGTGCGGGATAGCTTTGGGGAAAACCAAAGTTGGGGTATAAATACCGAACACCTACACTTCCTTGACACTTTCGCTTGATGAAGGGAACAGTAGTTCTCGAAACGTTGCGAATATTTTTGCAGACGGTAAATATCTTTTACCCTCTTCATTTGTATTTCGTATATTCCGACCAGTGTCAAATTTTACTAGTTATGTCTTTGGCTTTCTTTTGATAGACGGGATTCTGATCGTTTTTCATCTACTCTTTTAAATCAATTTCAAGATTTCCTTTAAATAATCAATTTATTAAATGTAGTTCCACATCCTTTTGTAAACTTTTAAGCAACTATCTGAAGTTAGAGAAAGAATGTATGTGCCGTCTATTTAAATATAAACTTTCAACAGACTTAAAATGATACCACCTTATCATCAGCGTATCTAGAATAGACATGTAGGTAGTCATCAGCTTGCGTCTATATTTTAGGAATTGGGGGCAAAACCATTAATAATTAAAGATGCTAGTGGGCAGTAAGTAAAACGGGTTAAAAGGTTCAAACAGATTTTGATGCTTACTGAGGATCTAAATGTAATCGTTATGATGAACGTGGGAAGGGCTTAGCGATAACGTTTGATAACATAACGTAATACGAATGAACTCAACCATGCATTAAGCTTTTTGGTGAGAATCGATTCAAATGTAAGTAAGCCAAATCTGCCACTTTTTTTTTATTCTGCGGTAAATAGATATCTTAAACTAAGTAGTAATGCGACATAAATATTTAAGCTAAACGGTCACAGGTATTGATAGTGGAGGAAAATATAAAATAATGAGCTTAAAACAATGTTCAAGCTAAGAAACGAAAGAACTTTAGCTTTCCAAGGAGAACCTTTTTTCTTAATCAACCATTCAGAAAAGCTAAAACTGATTATGTATGTATATAAGTACAAATTTCATATATGATAATCACAAAAGTAACGTTCGCTAATTATACACCAGCATTAGGTATAATTATTATTATTATTATTAATTAGGTATAATCTTCAAGGTGGGCCTGTCCTAACTGTACAAGCAGCGTCGTAATGAAAAACCGAACAAAAATTTTTCCTTGGACAATGAATGTTTTATAACAAGATTTCGGAATTGCCACTGAACTTTTAAATGAGCAATGTTCCTTTACCGTACGAAGTTTTTTTATACATACAAAGAGATAAAAAGTGACTTGGGAATAAAATATAAAGTACATGGGAAGAATTTTATATAAAAAGGTTAGATATTGGTAAAATAAACAAAAGTAAGATACTCAAGAGAGCTTTCTGAAAGCGTTGACACAACAGTGCTTCACCAGGGGCGGATTTAGGATATGAAGCGCCCTAGGCACAACGATTTTGGCGCCCCTCCATTGTCGTAACTAGAGGGCTAACCCTCTAGAAAATTTATTCTAAGATATAAGCGGTTTTGCCGCTCTTAGAAAAAAGTTAGCCGCCTAGACTTCGAAGCTAGTTACGCCCATACCAACGCCGCCCTCCCCGGCCGTAATAGCAGAAATAAATTCTGTCGTTCCGCCCCCCTAAAATGCGACGAAAAATCGCGGAGGACGAGGAAGGGGCGACATTTATGATTAGTCTACCTTATGTGCATCATTATAAGATATAATAAGGATATTTTTATAAACAAATTTAGTTTATCCGCAGCCTCTTGCGCTCCTAGAAATTTTGCACCCTGGGCAAGCGCTGAATAATATGTATGAGGCCGAACATGTGGAATAAAATCCCAGAAAGAATAAAATCTGTGAATAATAAAAGTATGCTTAAAAAATTAAAATAATAGCTGTGTTCGAGAACGATAGACGGAGTAGTATAATAATAGGAATGAATATGAAAGGTAGTTGGCATTTGGTGAATAAATGGGGTATCTTTTTTTTTTTTGAACTAGTCTCATTTTAATAAAATAATGTTTTAATATAATAAAAATAATAGTAAAAAAATGAAAATAAAAAAGAATATAGGAGAGGCTTAATTCATAAAGACAAAAATGTGTAATAGGAGTGTATTTGGGGACCTAGAGATAGATAGAGAGAGAGAGAGAGAGAGTGTGAGAGGTAGTTCATACATCTCTATTGTATTTACATTTAGACCCGTTTCAGCTCAAGATTAAGTGTTAAGTAATAGTGTACTATTATTAATTAAATTAAATGATATTTTTAAATAGGAAATGTAATGTATAGAATTTTTACTTGAATGTTATATATAATGCTGAACAAGTTAATAAGTTAAAATTGATTAAATTCATTGGATTAACATATATAATGTTAATCACATTTACAGCGATACAAACATGCAATATATATATATATATAATGATATAGAATATACGTAGCATATGGTCTGAAGCAAGTAAAACATACATTTATTAATAATAATACTATAGATATAATATGAGATATAAGTAATAATTTAGTAAATTTAAGGCAGCAGTTCTCAAACTGTGTTTTAGCACTTTATGCTCCGCGAAGATATTCGAAAGAAAAATAAAATTAAATGCGACAAAATCTGAAAATTGTAAATTTGTGTGGCCATAAATGCGTGCAGGAAAGTATTGGTTATGAATTATTTGGTTTCTGGAACAGGGTCGGATTATCTCATAGACAAACAAGACAAATTTCTAAGGCTCGCTGTTTTGGAGGGGCATGGCACGGTGAAGACTCGACGGTACTTCAAAATCGTTACCAATCAGACCTTATCACTAAGATAGTAATTTTATCGCGGTGTGAATTTCCGTGACGTTTGCCACGAATTTTAGAGTTTTTGTATCTACGTGGCATGCAAATATGTTACCTGTACCGTCTTTATTTTCAAAGTTTAAAAATTAAATTCCAGAACGGATTTATAGACAGCGATCCTTTTCTTTGGTCCCAGGATCCTCGTTATATACCGGTTTTACTGTAATTACACAGGCTTAATTTAAAGGGGCAAGTAAAAAATTTGTGTAGGGTCTCATGAAACCGTAACGCCCTGTTCTGCAGCGTGCTGGGAATCAGTGTGGATAGCAATTATTGTAGACCGAAATACACCTCTTGCGTCACTTCAGTGAATTTTGCCTTCCCGTACTTTCTCGAAACCGCAAAAATATGCTTAAATTATCTTCCATCTTCCATACGGCTGCCATTCGGTTTAATACCTATATAGGTGCACACGTATGTGCAAAATTGACTCAACGTTCAGCTTTGCAGCTTTTTTCAACGGAAAAAAAATTAAATTTAGATAAAAATTTAAACTATTTAGAAATCGAAAAATAATTCGTGCTTTTATTATCGGATAAAATATTGACTATAACAATCGATAATAATCGAAATAACTTGTAAAATGTAGTTAGATAAAATCAGCAAAACCTGCACATATGTGGCTTTGGCATAAGGGAGACGGCAGTGCTCCATGAAGAATTTCTCTCCTTAAATGTGCTCCGCAACTCGAAAAGTTTGGGTACCACGGATTTAAGGTATCAAGTTTTGGAAGCTTGATGTTTACTAATCAATTAATAATAAATTAATTAATAATTAAGTCTTAATATCCAATCAGTATATGAGAAAATTAGGTGTGATGTTATGGAAAATTAAATAATGCAGAAAAACTTGTTGTTCATGCTTTCTTGCTTGTTATTCACCAAGTACGTGTCTTGCTATTCGAGATTGTGAGCGAACAGTGGTTGATTAAAAGATGTCTGTATTGTCTGTTTAAAATCGCAGGAGAAGATAAAATAACAAAGAAATGACTGGGGTAAAAGAAACAAAAATCCAAAATTAAAATTTTCTGCATGTTTGAATATCAATTCTAACATACTGTTATTATTATTATTAATATATACAATATCTTAATGTATTTACATACTAAATCTTTCATCTGTTATATATAGAGCCCAGATTATATGCAAATGCATATGTAATTGCCTATTTTCGCCCTTCTTTTAGCGTCAATGCATGTAAATGCATAAAAAAGATTAATTTCCAAAACGAATGCATATTTTAAGGGTTTTAGTAATTTTAAGAATTTTATTATTCCTTTACCGGAAAAATTTCCAACACAACGCTAAAACTAAACTTCCCACTTGCTCCACATATGAGCAGAAAGGCAATGGAATTTTCAAATGCGTTTATCGTATGCGCAATTTCCGTATGCGTTTAATTATATCCCAGGGCACCAAAAATGTAGTC
Organism: Dysdera silvatica; assembly: GCA_006491805.2. NCBI lineage: Eukaryota > Metazoa > Arthropoda > Arachnida > Araneae > Dysderidae > Dysdera > Dysdera silvatica. Next base: position 312,093,218 of record QLNU02015360.1, read on the forward strand.
TCATAGCTGAATTATTGCCGCTATCCTTATTTGGAAAACCGAAGATTTAGTTTTATTATGCTAGATTTGCAGTTGATTGAAGGTTAGATTAAAATAAACATTTACGTATGGTAAAATTCCACATCACTGTCTTTCAACGATACTCGTGGATGATAGTCTCTCACGAATAAACTATCAGTAATAGACAATCCGCAAAATTTTATAAATGCTGTCCGATATCTTCATTAGCTCTAAAAAAGGACCTTTTTGGCCATAAAAATGCTATTTCATGATAGAAGACAAAGCTGTTTAGAATATCGAGAGAGACATATTGTGATATGCCGTCATAGGAACTATGCTGTATAAAGCATATCATTTTGCGTATATCGAATATTTCTACTCGGAAATTAATAATAAATCGATTTGTTTTAACACGCAGAACATGTGATTTTCAAGTAAGTTAAACAAATTTAAGTGCATATTTATTCCTTTTAAGTACCCATACATGCATATTTTGAGGCGTTTCAGTGCATATTTGCATGCATACTTTGCTGGCTTTTTAGTGCATATAATCTGTGCTCTAGTTATATAAATAACATACTAAAGTGATCAACCGTGGCTAAAGTTCTCAGGCCGCAACAGGCTCTTAAATATTTCATATGGGATGCGAATGAAAAAATAATTGTCTTCTACCATACGTTGACTACGTCTTCAGTTCGAAATCGAGTAAGCCATAGCTGTTTACAAATGTATCGGTATTCAGAGTTTACATTTGCTTACCTTTGATCAACAATAACCCTTTGTACATTAAAAATGAATAAAAATTGTCGTCAATTATTTCTCACTGTTTACCTTATATGTAGCCCTGAGATCAAGGCGTAACCTGCTAAGCATCATATAGTCACATCCTAATAAGATATAGTTGGATTATTTTTTAACCACTGATTCAATTGCATTCTTCGTTCGTGACGTCGCGGACGAGAATTGCGGGTTCATATAATTCCTAATACGAATGATTAGAACCAATTCTTCGTGGAAACTATTCAAATCATACTATCTTCCGATGTATGGATGACGTAATAACTATATTCGCAATATTGATAATCATTTATATACACGTATAACTGTCGTATGCCATGAAGTTAAAATCCCATTGGCTTTCTTTTCTGATAAAGAATTTGGTATCATCTTCTTCCCTATTTCAACATCCTTAAAGAACAATATGTCCATTTTCGATAATCACCCTTCAAAATCCATTTACACAACTACGTAATGCGTAATGATCCTTGTTACTAATAGCT
>QLNU02015360.1:312096036-312160816 GCA_006491805.2 Dysdera silvatica
CTAGATCTTAACCTTTCCTTCCTTTTTCTTAAATATATTTTTATTTTATTACTTTCATCTGGTTTCGTTGTTTTCGGCTACTAACTGGTGATAAGGCTTATTAATTTTCATTCTTTTTATCCAAACCTAAATGCTAAACAAATGTCTTTGTTCATTTGCAATACCCTTTTTACAATTATATTTTCTTATATCTCTAATATTACTGGCTGTCCTTTAAGCCTTACTAAACCTTTCTAAGTCATTTAAGAACTCCACTCTCCGATTTAGGTGCCACCTTATCAAATGGATTGAAAATATATAGGGGATTAGATGTGAAGGCAGAAAGTATTCTCGACGTGAATCGTAAAGTACATGCATTTTGAAACCTCCGCTCTAATTGCTTTCAAACGAATCGACGTAGTAGTTAGTTAAGTGAAATAAGGGTAGTTTGCAATTAAGAGTTGAAAAGCACGGACAGGTGCTTATGGCATACTCTTTAAACACCAGGAAGCAGACGCGGCTCCAGGGCCGGCCCTTTTATGATCGATGCACTTGCAATGTAAAATGTTTGTCATTACATTGTAGACCCCTATTCATTATAAAACGTAAACGTAATTTATTCGAATTTCAATAACGCTAAAATGATCTTTATTGTTCTTACAATTCATTTGTTATACTTTTATCAAATTAAGATTATTGTTATTAACAACGGATCAGAAGAAGACAAAACTATTTACCATCTCCCATCAAATGGCTTAAAAAGTTTGTTTTAAAGAGTTCATTTTTCAAATTTTTTCGAATTTTTCCGAACCCCTTTTCTTCGTGATCTATTCCATACCGCCAGGCTCCCTGGTAAGGCCCCTTTCTAAAATTTTAGGGCCCTGCAGAAATGAATGGCCCAGGGCCCCGCAAAGTCTAGGGCCGCTACTGCCAGGAAGCAAAAATACAACCTGGGCTCCTTTTATTCATAAAGAATATTTACTTGCCTTACTAAGTTACCCCATAAAATTTTGCTGTTCTACCTTTGTTCTTAAAGAAAACAAAAGGGTTCTTTACCCGCGAGTGACAAAGTAGCTTTTTTCGAGGAGAGGATGAGAGTGCGGAGACAAACGCCGTCCTACAATGACGTCACTAGGACGCGAATAGACAATAGTCGGTTTGACAGTTTCTAACTTTTCAGAACGCCTTGAACAGCCTTGACGTTATACAGAGCACTCGCCCTTATTCAGCATAGAAATTAACGCCAAGGTTTAGATCAACAGACAGTCGTGTCATTGCAAATGAATACATAGTCGACATTGAAATTGATTTAAAAACCTCTAAGAATATAATCAGATAGCACGCAGTGTTTGACGGTACATGTTAAAATAAAACAACTTATAATTCTAGACAAATACAACTAGACTATTACAACTAAAATATCCAGAAAATTGGTATAATTTGAATAAATTAATTGTTAATATAGAAAAAACAAAATACATATTATTTCATAATAAAAAAATTGATATGACAATATAAAATATTGTTTTATTAAATAATAAAAAAAATTGGAGGAGTGGATATTACAGAAAGTTTGAACGGGAACCCACATATAACAAATATACGTAAAAAAATTAGGAGAAGCTATAATGGCAAGAACAAACACTAATAGCATGTAAAGAGTAAATCAACTATATCGAAGTATTTAGAGTCACTTAAATTATGGAAATAGTGTATTGGGACATACAGCAAAACCTCCTTTAACGATCACCTCTAAACAACGGTAACCTCCGAAGTCCGGCCACATATCAATGGAACCGAACGCGATCCATAGGATTAATATTTGTGCTAACCTCCAAACAACGAATTCCGATCAACAGCCAACCGGTAAGCATCACGAAAAAAAAATTATTCAAGTTTTAAATTTTTCAAATATACATGCAACCGAAATTGCCAACAATGTAAAGTGAAATTTACTTGGTGGTACTTTTTTTCAAAGTACTCTATTGAAATATACGTTACAATATGTTAATGTGTTATTAAACATACGTTACATATGTAAAATTTTGTATCTCTATACGTACACCCCCTTTTCTGTGAATACAGTGTCGCTATTTATAACTGACCATCCTAATATTTTGGCGGCGCAAATAACCATTGTCCCTTAAAAATTGGTTTTTGGTAGTCCCGGTTCTTTATGCGTTGTTACTATTGAGTCGTGTCGTGTCAACCTAACTTCTGACCATTTGAACGCCAGTTTGTAATCATGACGGGGTTCCTCATGAAAATCCTTAAGTCTAAGGAAGAAAATTAAAGTTATCCAGAACAGAGAGTATAAAAAAGGTGTAACTACATGGAAATTAGCAACTCTATACGGTTGTGGGAGGTCACAGACAAATAAGATTTTAAAAATAGTGACGATTATCTGCAACAGTCATTTCGAGGCGTGAACTTAGATAACAAAATGAAACGTTGAAAGACCAGAAGTGAAAAACTTGACAAAGTGCTGTTAGACTGGGTTTCCAATTGTCGATCAAAACACTTTCAATCAAAATTCTTGCAATTAAAATACTTCTTAATTACAGAATTTTTCCTCACCTGATGAACCCGAAAATACAGGCAGAGATGATGATGGGAGACGGGTTGGATGGCATTCTCAGATTAGTAGGAATGACAAATATGAAAGCCAGCGAATTTGTTTGCGTGGACGAAGATTTAGAACTTTCTGTTACGCATAATACTATTCAGGAATTGTTAGAAAATATGATGGAAGGGAAAGAAAGTGATGAGGAAATGGTGAAAAAGTGACGAGGAAATGGAAGCGAGAGTGTGGAACTGCCATAGAATTCGGACATCAAAACATATTCTGATGAGAGAAATATGAGCGATACACTGCGCAAAAATAATATTTAAAACAAATTACACACAAACGCAGTTTAATTTACGCAGTGTAACAAACGCAGTTTAACAAACGGCGTTTGCGTGTAATTTGTTTTAAATATTCTGATGTTTTGGAAAATTTTCGGGAGATCCAAAACTTTACTCCGAACAAAAATGACAACAAGTTATACAAAAAAACTAGAAATATATATATTATTATTTCTTTCGAAAAGAATATTTTTTGCCACAAAAATGTAAAACAATTACGAATCACTGATTTCTTAATGTAATTTGAAATAGATGAGGATTAATATATTTGAAATGACTGATTTTTATCACTAATTTTATTATTTATTTTGATTTTTTTATACTGAACATCTATAAATAGCAATCACCTCCGAAGGATAGTCATCTTTGCGGAATCCTGTGAGTAACTGTTATTCGGAGGTTTTACTGTATTAATAAAGAACAAGAAAATAAGTTTAAATCAATTATAAACAGAGTTTTAAAAACAATAGGTAAATTTATAAATAAATCATTACACGAAATAAAAATTGAAAATAATATATTGAATATAAAGGAAATAAATGCATTTAAAATATTGAACATGGTCTATGAAAGAATAAAATTAAATATCAAGGAAGTAGATAGTTCGAGGAGAAATTAAATGTCAAAAGTACAAGAAAAGGACGAGGGATAAAAATAAAAAATGTAAGAACTAAAATGGGATCACACAATATAAATTACTATGGGTTAAAGTTATGGAATGAATTGCCAGAGGTGATAAAAGAAAGCAAAACAAAAAGGGCATTTGAGAAAAAATTAAAAATACAATTATTAAAAGATCAGGATCTGCGATAGAGAGGTTGGCTAATTTTTTCAGTGACAGACGACTTAACTTTTAGTTCTATATCTTCCCCTTCCATGTCACATGAATTGATAAAAGATAAATACTTTATATGACTGTATATATCTAGACAATATATGAGCATGGAAAAATAAAGTTATTTGTATTTGTATATGTTTATACATATACTATTTACACCCCTCTTCAGAGAACGAATAACGTTTGTAACAAAGTAAAACGTTTACTCACTGCTCCATTTAAGACGATAAAAATTAAATGGACAACTTCCAAACATTTTCACTTTAATGAAATCAGAATATTGAAAATATGACATACGAATATACAAATTCACAGAGATAAACCTTTTACTTATAGAAATTGACTCTTTTCTTTTTCACGAGTCTTCTCCGATTTGCATGCTAATGGTCATTATGGACCACTGTTCCCTATCTCTGCTCCCATGCTTTCTGCACTAAATCTTTGAACCATCCATCCCTCTTCTCTTCTACCTTGATGTTTCTTCATTTCTCCGTGATGTTTCTTTTTGCTGCGAATTAGGGTAATTTGTATTTTTCATCTCTCTCGCTCTCTCTCTATATATATTCATAATCTACTATAACTTTCTTTTTAGTATTGCTATCTCTTTTTAATCTGGATTTATCCAGGACGTTTTAGTTAGAGATTAGAGATCTCATCAGTTCAGTTGATTTTCATTATTCTTTAAAGAGTTCACATTTTGAAAGCTTCAATTTTGTTTCTGGTATTTTTTTTACTGTCTGAGTTTTACGTCTATATTGCAGAATATGGCCTGCAAAAGGGTTGCTGGTATCTAACTGGAAGGAGACCCACACGCTGAACGTATGTGACGATGTGTGGAACCGGCCAGGCCAGTAACCTAGTGTCCTACCCCGCCTTCAAGTGGTGCAGGCTGAGCTTTCTATTTATGTGGCAAATTAATATTTGCTACACGGATAGAAAGGCGGAAGGGGAGGGCTAATTCACCAACCCGTCTAGCCAGCGTGGTGAAATTATGGCTAATTCCTCCATTATGTTGACACACCAGAAACCATGGCCCCTAGTCTCCAGGTGCTGGAGTGCTCCTGATCAAGGCAGCGGTCAGTGTGGCATGAAAGCAGGGGGTGCTAAGAATCACTGGAATGGCCCAGGCTGCCGTTTGTTATTGACCTTGGCTACGTTTAATGGACGATCCCTTGCTTCTGAAGCAAAACTTCAGGAATTGGAAGAGGAACACTTGGGTGAGAGAGCAAACTAGAGTAGAGGACATCATTGTTAAAGTAAAAGGGCTGAAATGGCGATGGGCTGGGCATATTGCAAGAAGAACTGATCAACGATGGACAACAGAAATTCTGAACTGGATTCCAAGAGACCACCGAAGACCTAGAAAACGTCCTCAAACTAGATGGGTGGATGAAATAAGAAAACAGGTTGGGGTGACGTGGAAACGAATGGCCCAGGATAGACTTGTGTGGAAAGCATTTGGAGAGACCTTCATCCAGCAGTGGATAGATAATGGTTGAATATGATGATGATGATGATAGCAGAATAAGCCAAATATAGCATTTTAGAATTAAGATTCTACGTTGCAGCATTTATTTTCTTTTGCATACAGCTGTTTCATTTCATTAACGATCATGGTCAATTCGGCGCCAAATTTCTTTTGTTTGGTCCCTATTGTAGCAAAAATATTTTCCTAAATTGCAAGACGTACTTACTCGTTTTATGTTTATAATCTTGTTTTTATAATAGGCACTGATATTTTATCTTTCCTACTAATACACATATTTTTTACTGTCTTATATTTATGATTAGATTTACTTTTTCGCCTTTTTCATCAATATCCCCGATGAGTACTTAGAAATCGTTATTTGAAATTACTCTTACGACTATATCATCATCATACCGTAAGTTATTTATAATTGTTCCATTCATCTATTTCATAACTTGTTTTATTATTATTTCATCCAGGGATAGATTATATAAAATTGGAAAAAAAATACCCCTATATCTGAGACTCTTCTTTTTAAAATTTACTCTAGATTGCGAAACTGATAAAAGATATTTATTTCAATCTGTTTTAAAATCGTATATTATAGATTGGAATCCAAGAAAGCTAAATATGAAACAATTTTTATGCAGATGTAAACCATAATAGGAAACATGAACCTATTTTTATAGAAAGGAGCTGACAATGCATTCCTTAATTCCAGTACAAAAATATTGCAATAATCGACCTCAATCAAATCGTACTATTTATTGTTATTGGTATTATTACGAGTTTGGGCAAACTAACACAACGACAGTAAGAAACTGCGAATATTATAATGCAGTCAGAAACTATGTGGACAGAACGAGAAATAATAGCTTGTCGACATTATTTCAATATTATTTATATAGTTTGACTGGCTTCCAAAATTGTCGAATTTACAAAAGGTTGTTTTTCTTATTGACTCACACGTGACATGACACATTAAATTCAAGCAAAAGTGACGCAGTTAATGTACTTCTACTCAGCTCTTGGTAACTGTATTTTGACTCTTGAATTGCAGTTCTGTGATATGACGACGACGTTTCGTTCATATTCTAAGACTGTCAAAGAAAACTAACTAATTCGAATTTGAAAGCTATTACTAAACCAATGCACGCTTTCGTATTTAAAACGTTTAATTAAAAATTTCACTTAAAAGATCTTTTGAAACCTGTTAAATTGGTTTTCCTTTTACTTATACTTTATCCTTAGTTATTATTATTAATTATTATTTTAATTATAAATTATCATTTATTAGCTATATTACTATGAATATGGGACATATAATTAATATTGAATTATATTTCTAATCGCTTTTTTACCTGATATTTCAAATACTACCATATTTTTCGTTAATAGGGTTATTTCGAATTATTCTGATTTCCATGACATCGATCACCTAATTTCCTATTAACTTCATAAAAGAACGAAGAAAAGTCAAACGTACAACCAATTCTAACAAAAAACAAAGTTATAATAATAATAAAGAAAAATTAAACGTAATGAAGAAAAAAGTATAAATCGTGTGATTATATAACTTCACAAAGGAAAAATCTGTTTCGTATTCTTAAAAAAAAAAATTTGAAACTGACATAAGGGTATAAAATTATAAGTACATACATGTCATATAGCAATACATCTTTTCACAACATTTGCAATAAAAAATTTACCTTCTCCACTATAACAGCGGTTCTTAAACTGTGGTCCACGAAAACTTGAAGTGAACTCGACTTGATCTCGTTTACATTAAAAATAAATATAGAAAATTCTTTAAGAACGCAGAGACAAAATTAAGAATTGAACGTTCAAATATTTAGTCCGATATAACAAAGCTTATATATGAAATGCAGCACCAGCCTTCTCATTAATAAATTAATTCGATGTTTAGTATCGTTATTATTATATTTTAAAATCTAGATATAATTATTTTAATTAGAATATTATAATATAAAATGTGTATATTTATTTATTTCTCCCTCTTTCCAAATTTGAAGACACTTGGTGAGCAACTATGAATAGATATTTGAAGCATTTTAGGGTGTTCCAAAAAGTTGAGGAGGTTTGTAATGGATTCAGCAAATATTTACAGGGGGTCCGAGGTAAGGGAAAGTTAAGAACCGCTGCTCCATATCGTATGTTATAAAAATAACATCAACCAGCTTGTCGAATTATTTTCTTTAAAATAATCTATTGCGATATTTAAAATCCTTCGATATTAAATAACATATCAAACTTTTTAACTATCTCCATTTAAATTTAAGTACTGTATTTATTAATATATTTTCTCACACAAAAGAAATGATTTTAAATTTAAACAGATACAGAGAGGAGATGGAGGAATTATATCCAAGATGAAATTCAGATGCGTGATTTGAATGCAAAAATATTTTCTCGTTTTTCCGATTCTAAACCCACTTATGCAAAACCAGATTTTGACAGGTAAATATTTTTATATATGATATATATGATATTATATATGGGTGTGTGGCTATCTTATATATCACTCATTCATAATAATTTCTAAAGCATTGTTAATATGGTTAGAAATAAGCTATATATATATAACTTATTAAAATAAAATCAATATTCATAAATCATAACGAAATGAGTTAGATGTAAGATAGTTATATAAAATGTGCGAATTATATAAGGTTTTATTTAAGGCACGAAGTAAAAGCGAGGAAACTCAATTGATCACAATATTGAAAATTTCATGTTGAGGTGCTGCAGAATTTTTTAAAAAATCAACAGAAAACATAAATGCCTATCCAGTATTAAAATTTCTAATTTGACTTTCTTGCATACCTAATGAAAGAGTACTTTATGAAATTCCGCTATTATATATATACACAGCGCAAAAAACGCCTTGAAAGTGATCACTTACCTTAGGTTCGTTCACATAATATATAGCTCTTTTCGGCCAAAATCTACAGGCTTTGTGGGTGCAGAAGGATGAAACACTTTTTGAAGATTTTTTCTTCATTTGTTTAACTTTAGCTGATAGCGCCATGTACGAAAATGGTTCGTTCACTATTAACAGCTCATACATAAATAGTAATAATCATTTTTTTTATATGCGTTGACACGAAATGAAGACTGCAGGTCTGATGTGACACTCCACCGACAATATTTCCCAGATGAAATGGACATTTTGTATATATATATCCTCAGAATATTGTCTCTCCCCCTCGAAATGCAGTATTCTCCATATGTTGAATAGCGAAGAGAAATAATAAAAACGTAATATGCGGTCCTCCAAAATATTATCTATGAACTACGTCAATGATATTCAAATGTCCACGATCTTTATATTTTGTGATGAAACTTATTACGTAAAAATAAAAATGAAACTGCACATAGATTAATGTTCATGTGTAAACAAAACGAACGTGCTTTTTCCGGTTAAATAATGCTTCAAAATGTAGATGCCTCACCATCCGTAGTCTAACGTCGCCAATTGCTGGCAACAGAATGAACAAACAGCTGAAAAGGCTTGAACAGTGAGGCTTGTGTGGGTTGGCGAATTTCTAAGAATATCGCCAACGATTTGGCTCCTGTTTTTGGTCGTCGTCAATGGACCAAGCCTTTGCCTACGAGGTAAAGAACCCGTTATTTACGGACCTTGAAAAGCTCGATTTATAGGTCTAATCTTAATGTGGGTGAAATGTAGATGTCACCAATACGGGCTAAAAGGGCAAAAAAAAATCAAAAAAAAAATCTATAAAGATGAAAACATGAAATTCGACTCTTTTTAAGAGAGGTATGTATGTAGTGATATAATCTATATGTGTATATATATATATATATATACTAGAACACATATACGTAGGCATATAAGCAGGATTCAACAAATCGCGAAGAACCATATTCACCAGACATGAATGGAATTTAATGAATGGTGAATTTAATTTAATGAATGGTACTTTTCCATCTCAATAAAGAACTTAAGAACCTAGCAGAAAATTATGACTTTTCCTATTTGCCAGCTGCAAAGTTCCGGATCTATAGAGATCTGCGATGTGTACAGTATAAATTATACAAGTAATACAGAAATTATAACTATTTCGCCTAATGACATAAATTGCAATATTCAATTAGCGTAGTAAGATGACACAGTTTATAAAAATTAGATATTTAAAGAAAATTGAAGTTTATTTTAGTTATATTTCAAAATAAGGAGATTTATACTGAATTTTTGTAAGTGATTTTTCTCCTAAAATATTTAAAATTTAAATTGGCGTATCCCTGAAGCTTTACAATGTTTTCTTTTTTTATCAATTTCTTCCATTCATCTCCATAATTAGAAATTTTTATGCTTTTAATGATCTTCATTTATATGTAACTAAATATCATTTACAAGGCAAAATGTCTGTTTCAAATTTCAAATCCATTTTTTTATTTGTCAGACCTACAATTTCTCAAATGACGTAGTCAATGTTATCACATGTTTCGCCAATTTATTTTAGATTAAAGGTTTTAATCACCGAAAATTAACCAAACTGAAAAAATAAGTAAATTCCTAAATCTGTAAGAAGAAAAAAACCTTTTAATAATAATGGAGCTCGACCTGCTCATGAGTCATGTGTATTCTATTTCTTAGAAGAGGGTCTTGTTCTAGCTTCGCTAATGTTCGCTTCCGTTTATACACTGCTTTATGCATTTATTAGAGGTTCATATTTCGAATGGGAATATTTCTTATGATAACTTTATATGCACGTTTACGATTTAACTGAAGCAACAATCATTCCTTAACAATAATCTTTTGCGCATTAGAAACGAACAAAATTATCGTTATTATTATTGCACAAGTCTACAGTCCATATTGTAGATGGCTGTGGTTTTTTTAATCATCAAGCCCTTTCAAAGGGCCTCAGATAATGATATCGCCTTGTAATATGGATTGACCAGGAAAGGATTAAGGGCAGTGCGACCGGTTCCGTCGCATTGGGCGTTAAGCCAGGGGGTGCGCCAAAAATGCCCTAACGACCCTGAAGTGTAAAAACGTTTTATAAAAATTTATGTTATTAAATTTTTAGAACTTAAAGAGAGTGAACGTTAAACTATATTGACTTTTTTAATAAACTCATCATCCCCGGCCCTTGTATAAATTATTTTTACAACAATATTTTTAAATAAGCGAGTGTGTAAGAAAGTGAAAAGTTCTTTTCCAATAAAACTACGACATGACATTGCAAGTAATAAATTAGGAAAGTAAAAACTACATCAAAATGGGGATAAACCTATTTGACTGCACAGAGGACATTTCAGATTATTGAAACTCGTGTAAGGCTTTAATTTTTTTATTAAAACAATTTAATTTTTAGCTCATCAGAAAAAGTATTTGTTGTTTAGTTACATGTTATTTGTTGTAAGGAAATTTTAATTGTTATCGTGGCTTTGCGCCTTGTAATAATATTCAATAGCCTATTGAGAAAATCCTTAGGGAAAAACTGAGCCACAAAAGAAATTATTTTGAAAATAATTAATATGGAGTGAGGGGGTGGGGCGCCAAATTTTGTAATCGCACCGGCCGCCATATGACCTATATCCGTCTCAGGGGTTGACCAAAGGGAAACTGGGAAATCCAACCGAAATACGTGGCAAGTTTTCCTCTCTGCATAAAACTCAAGTTATGGTATGAAACAAATAAACAGTGGAGTATAACAACTAAATTAAAATAAATAAAATAATAATAATATTAATAAAATAATAATAATATTAATAAAATAATAATAATATTAATAAAATAATAAATAAATAAAATAATAATAAATAAATAAATTAAATAAATATTAAGAACTGAATCGTTTAATATGGGCTGTCCCCAAAATTGCAATATTTTGGATTATGATGGCTGGACTTATTGTCTACTTGGAGTGTGTTGAGGTGGCTATTCAGTTTTGTGGGAATCGCATCCATTGCACCCACTACAACTGAATACAGCTGTATTTTTCTTCCCTTCAAAGCTTTTCATAGTCGAGTTACGGCTTTTTGTAATTTGTGCATCTCTTTCATCTGCTTGTCTGTCTCCAGTGCAACGTAAACTAGCTTAGAAAAGTAGGGAACGGTGTATACCTAGATTAATAAAGTGATTAAGAAGCTGCATAAGAGAAGTGAAGTTGAAACTACCAATGTTAATTTAAGTTTGTTTACGTTTTATGGCGCAAGGACATCTAAGATCATGCCACACCATGATTTACGATTCGTTTAGGGTTCCGAATTTCTGTCATGCAGAGATCAAGCTCGGGAATACATCTTGGCAGAAAACCTTCAAGCGTTTACTATCGTCTACCTCAGCGGTTCTTTAACTGTGGACCGCGGGACCCTTTCACGGGGTCCGCGAGATCCTCCCAGTGCCCCACAAAAGTTCGGAAAAGTACTAAGACACGAGCATTTACTCTTTAATGCTAAGAATAAATTATGAGGGGACGAAAAATTCCTTCCCCAAATGGTGAAAATTAGTGATGAAACACTAGAAATAAATATGTATGATGCAAATTCCGGGCTTTAAACTTTGAGTTAATTCTTGGGGGTCCGCGAGGGTGAGTGAACTCTGAAGGGGGTCCACGATCCAGGAAAATTAAAGAACCGCTGGTCTACCTTATGAACTCAAACCCGGATTATCTTCATGACAAGTAAACGCCTTGCCTCTATATCACTATGGGGCAACATCAATATGTTAAAATAGTTTATTGGAGAGAAACAATGTGGATACAATGAAATCTATCTATAGCAGTGATTTTCAACAGGTGTGTCGCGAGAACTTTTAAAACATGCAATACTTGATTATTTAGTTACATGCACTAACTTCGTTTTTTTCGACGATAAAACCTTTAAATAAGAAAACAGGTTGGGGTGACATGGAAGCGAATTGCTCAGGATAGACTTGTATGGAAAGCATTTGGAGAGACCTTCATCCAGCAGTGGATAGATAATGGTTGAATATGATGATGATGATATATATATGGCCCCTAGTCTCCAGGTGCTGGAGTGCGCCTGATCAAGGGAATGATCAGCGTGGCATGAAAGCAGGGGGTGCTAAGAATCACTGGAATGGCCCAGGCTGCTGTTTGTTATTGACCTTGGCTACGTATAATGGACGATCCCTTGTTTCTGAAGCAACCATTTCCATTGTAACCAATGGCTAATTTCAAAAAACATTTTGGTAAACATTATTATAAAATTTATAGTTTTACCTTTGCATGCCTTAATGTTCTAGAGATTGGCATCTAAATATGCTAATTTAGAAAATTCTTCTAGTTATATAAAAAAATAGTTTATATGATACTAATATGGAATATTATGCATGAAATAAATACCGTAACGCGTAGTTAATTTTTGAGAATGCCACGATGATGTGTAGAAGCTATATGTATTTATTATATTGTTAATAAATTAATAGCTAAGTAATGTTGGAATTCTCTTCAGAAGTTATCGTTTTTGTTATATGAGCACGTCTCAGCGCCTGGAACACGCTCCTGAAGTTATTAACCCGCCTATAGGGTCTCCCTATGTTTTGCACCCAATCAAAGTTACTTTTGTTGAATTCCTCCGCCTACACTATGTAAATAAATTATAAACTCACCCATAAAGCACAAATAACTTACGATTGTAATAAGCATTTGATATAAATTTATGCAAATAATATACCAACGGTGATTACATACATATACCAATTACAACTTTTGAAAATGGTGAACAATTTTGTTCGTGAAAAAAATAATCATTTACAACCTGTAAAGAAACATAAATTCAATGTGGAAAATTTCAGGAAATCAGAAATTAATAGCAAGTCGGTTCTCCTTGCTTTTCAGTAATATGTATCATTCTGTCAGGCATTGTTTGAAGTAGTTTTCTTAAAACACCTAAGTCTGTGTTGTCCCAGACATTCGAAGTTGTTATTTGGAGATCATTCACACGATAATATTGCTTGTTGCGCCAATATGCAGCCTTTGCCATAAAACCCCACACATTTTCAACTGGATTCAGGTCTGGAGAACGCGAGGGCCATGGAATGACATCAACCTTTTCTCATTTAAACCACTCCTTGATGGACATTGATGCATGTATACTGGCATTGTCCTGTTGATACTTCCAATTCGGACCGTCTGAAAGAGGCCCAGATGGGATTAAGAGATCATACATTAATTCCTGATATATTTGGAGTTCATAGTGCCCCGAAGGAATACGATGTCTGCTTTTCCTCCTGCTTCGAATGCTTCCCACACCATCACTTCGTCGCCTCCTTTCTGTCCACCCAGCCTTATCTTTGGCTGAGTGTGTAGATCATGACGCCATTTTGCAGTTTTTTTTACGCCAATCGAGCTAATTTAACTTATGACTGGTAGTAAGCTTCGGTTGGTTTTTCATTTTTTGGAACTTCACTTTCGAATTTACATTTAAACTTTTCCGCACAGTATAGTGGGATACAGATGTTGATAGTACACGTGCAATTTCACGAGTGGACACCTGCTCACGAATGGCAAGAGCTTGAACGTGCTTTTGGTCCCAAGATAGCAGTTTTGGTGGTCTACCTGATCTTTTTTGGGTTCCACAATTATCACCTTTTTTCTTGGTTCCATAATCATCACCTTTTTTGATGACATTTTAGACAACAGTTTGTGAGCGTCCTATATTACGGGCTATCCATTTCGTCGACTCTCCCTCTCCATGCAGCAAATATATTTTTCTGACATCCTTTTCATTTAGTTCTTTTCCTCAATGCATACTCACAAAACGCAATTTGCATCTCAACTCTGAACCCATGTCTACATTCTTCCAATAATGTATATAAAACTACACATATGCAAATTAGTTTACAGGCCCGCAGTCCGTGAATTGGCATGTTGAGTTTATATTTTCTTTACAGGTCGTAAATGATTATTTTTTCTTACGAAAAAAAATATTCACCACTTTCAAAAGTTGTAAGTGTTATATATATGTAATCACCGTTGGTACATTATTTGCATAAATTTATATCAAACGCTTATTGCAATCATAAGTTATTTATGTTTTACCGGTGAGTTTGTAATTTATTTACATAGTGTAATACGTTCCTTCATGTATTTATTTTTTTCTTTCTTCAGTGTGTGCATTCTAAGTTTATTGTGCTTTCTGTTTCAGCGTTTTAATTGTAGCCAGATCTTGAGAGAGGCCCCGCCACCTCCCCTTTGAAAGCGTTGAGTTTCCCCCTGACGGTTTAGCAGATCGGATCTCCCCCCCCTCTCCCCAAACCCTGTCCATTTTCCCCTAGGATAATTTTTCGTGCTGCGTTTAGGTGTATTTAATATAATAATAATTTTAAAAAAGGTAAAATTAAAAAGTTTTGCACTTGGCCCCCCGGGCATTGCCCCTCCCCTCCCTTTCTATGGGCCTGCCTTTGAGGCAAAAACGAGAAAAAAATGCTAATTAAGCATACCTTTGGAAAAATGAAGAACGATTTCAGCTTTATTGAAGATATAAATAGCAGAAAAATAAACTGTGTAAATTAAGAAAAAAACACAGCGAACAACATGTGTAGGTGGTAGGCAACTAGTAATAGGCTCTGGGCATGAAAACTGGTTAGTGACATCTCCTTTTGGCACGTTTATGTGTTCGCACGCAAATATACAAGGGGTTTTGTTAAATTTTAATTTTATATAAGAAATAGGGTATACTTTTTTTTAATAAAGAAACAGTCCGTTTCTTTTTTTTAAGGCAAAATTTGAGGTCCTCCGATAAAGCGAGGCCCGGGCCAAATAGTCCTACTGGCTCCCCTCTCGGAGGCACTAATTGTAGCCAGCTATTTAATGTATCCTTCATTATTTTCATTAAGTATTGTGTAAACAGTTGTTTGTTGATTGTTTGCATCTCAATGTAAAACTATATTCAATGCTATTTATTGCCATATTGTTTTGCCCCGTGGGATTGGCAAGTCTATATTCTTGTCAACTCTTTTACCGGGCTTCCCACAGGCACGTGTAATTCCTATTGTCTCCTGAACAACAAACAAAACAGACAAATAAATAAACATTCAATGTAATTAATCCTAAGGCTCTATATTCTAAAATTTATATAGCTTTATGTTTTTAACGTGTTTCATTTTCAAAGATATTATTACAGAATCTTTAAACAATCCCGTACATCTGTCCACATTTTTTTTACAAAAATAAGTAATACCAATTAAAACCTTATTGTAAAAAAATTAGATGAAAAAATGTACACTCTAGTGCCCAAAAGTTAGGCATAATCTCGATGCGTGTAAATATTTCAGGAACCAAAATTTGGAACGGAACGAAACTCGGTATGTTTGTATAAGTAGGTGATGCAAATACCTTCAAATGAAAACATAAAGGACTAGAGTAAAAAATAATTTTATGTAGGAATTACGTAGACACCCTGTATATAATTTCGAACCAGTGTTACTAAATTTTCCGAAACACGTGCGATTACTCCTCCTATTTAATATATGCTACAAACGTAGGAATTTCTTATCCTTATAACAATAATAAAGATCAAATTAAGCAGATAAATGGTTTTAAACGTGAGTCATGTGTTAAATACAGGTAACGTATAAAGCAAAAAATTATTGCACCTTCCATGCTTCCAGCTGAACAATAGGAACATTTATCGGCCGATCTATTATCGCCATCGAAGGAAAACAAAAGGGCTGCCATTAAATTGGTTATCTTTAACAAAAGAGTTATTTTCAATGCCAAAGACAAGAAAGAGCCATTAGAGTGTATACATATAGCATCAAAAATATAGAAACATGTGAATCACGTTAGTTAATGAATATAATTATATATGGTTTGAAAATTTTTCTAAAGTTCTCCTTTTTAGTGTTGCCTTGTTCGAATATTCGTAGCTGCATATGGTGTGTAGTTTAGAACACTCGAATATCAGCTGTTATTTTAT
Source organism: Dysdera silvatica (assembly GCA_006491805.2). Classification (NCBI taxonomy): domain Eukaryota; kingdom Metazoa; phylum Arthropoda; class Arachnida; order Araneae; family Dysderidae; genus Dysdera; species Dysdera silvatica. The sequence continues at coordinate 312,112,164 of QLNU02015360.1, forward strand.
TTTTATTTGTGTAAAGTGTAGATATGCTTCTAGTGATTGGATTATCTCAAGGTGAAAAAATTATATTTCAGTGAGCGAGTTTACTCGCCCACTGAAGCAAATCAATCAGATCAAATTAAATTCAATAACATTATAATATAGGTAGAGTTAATTCTATTACCTTTCTTTGAGTAACAATCCAAGAACAATTAAGCTAGAACCAACAAATACTCGAAATTGAGAAAAAACCAGAAGAGCCAATAGAATTTTATCAAAGCTTAACTCATCCTTACCACTTAAAATTAAAAACAAAAATTTCTATTTTACATTGATTTACAGCTTTATAAATTACGATAATATCGTTTAGGGAAATTTGTCAATAACTAACTTAAAAAAAATTAACGAACTTCTTAATATAACATTTCAAAAATTTTACTTTAAAACAGGAAAATGAAAAGATGAAATAATGCATGAAAAAAAAATATTAAATGTAAATAACTTCCATAACTTGAAAGTTGCTACATATATATACGAACAACTTAACGAAAATAAACACTTAAACTCTACCTTAATCAATAAAAACAATCAGAATCATAACACAAGAAATAAAAATGAACTTAACAAATTAAAAATAAGAACAAATATAGGGAAAAATAACATTAACTATTATGGCATAGATTTATGGAATAATATTCCAGCGCTAATTAAACAACTTTAACCTACAAACAAATTCAAAAATAAATTAAAAGAATATCTTCTGGAGACTCAATGAAATTAAATGCGCCTCGGTTGCAAGAATTTTAAATATTTATTTTGTCTTGTATCCTTTGTATGTCATGTTTTTAATGTGTTATACATGAATAAATTCTAATTTGATTTGATTTTAAGTATCTTTTAATTAAAAACCAAAATGAAGATAAAGAGAGAAGGACATTTACACAGTATCTCTCCCTGTACTGTATTGGATTATGAAAACATTCGCGTAGTGTGTGTGACAGGGAACCTTATATATATATATATATATATATATATTTCGAAAATGAAAATACCTGTAAGGTTCTCCAGCGCAGTTTTCCAGCTTAAAGAATTGCATTAATGCAATAAAAAGTATAATTAAAGTGCATTAATGCAATTAAAGTGCATTAGTGCACATTACATAAACACACATGACATATATATATACAACTAAGTTTGGTTATCTGAGGTTACTCAGGCGAATCCACATGTTTGAGAGGTGCAGATGGCAATATAATGTTATAAGATACAGAAATATAAAAATAGAAATGAAAAATAAAAATAGAAATAGAAATGAAAAATAAAAATAGAAATAGAAATGAAAAATAAAAATAAAAAATAAAAATAGAAATAAAATAAATAAAACCACAAATTGAGGTTTTTAATGAGAGTGGTCTTGTTTTTCATCAGGAGCCGCAAAATGTCACTGTTATTGGTTTGCTTTTTCTGATAAACAACGTTGAGATTCCTGAATTCTGTGGGACCCAATTACAGCCAAAGGTGCCAAAAAAAAAAAAAGAAAAAAGCTGAATGGTAATGCAATATTATCAACACTTGGACTATTATATATAAAATCTCAGAGAAAGAATAGATTTGTAATAAAAAGTGTAGCTAAATATTATAAGCTGGGGAAAGAACAAAACTGATTTTTCAGATAGATAATAACTTCAATCTTTTAAGAATGTTCAACACGTTTTTAATTGTAAATTTGGTTTTGAGAATTTAGTACTTTCTGACTACAATTCGCGCAGTGTCGTCATTTCCCGCTGTCTTAACCATATTCCTCACGTCTGGCCAAGAGGAGTGGGTAGTATTTGCGCTCAGTGTTACTTGCACTCAAATAGATTTTAGTGGTATTTGCGCTCAAACGAATGGTTGCCAATAAATACACATAGTCATAAATTGGCGACAGTTTACATTTTTTCTACCTGTTTCATTAATCACATTTTCCAGGGATGAAAGACGGTGTTCGCGTCCCCCACGTCAGCTTAGTATTTCATTGTAAACGGACTTTCGTTTGCCGAATTCCAAAGAGCGATATTTTTGTATTCAACAAAAAGATACGTTCGCACCACTCCTTCGTCCCCCATTTCTTGAAAATGTAAAAATTGCCTACTTTATCTCTTATTAACAATCTGTTAATTATAATTGTGCTAATTTGTTGCAATTTGTTTTCGTGTGTGTGCCCGTATTAGTATACATCAATCCCTTCATTTTCAATTACAGCTGGAGTTTTGAAGATTAGCAAAGCTACAAAAGGGAAGCTTTCCGCACATTACGGTAACTATCAGTACAGATGGTATCGAGTTAATGGAAAAAAAAACATTACTTAGAGGTGCATCAACGAAAAATGTCGTGATCTGTTAAAATCTTAAGTTGACTTATTCGTTACAGACCATATTTGCAAACCTGGTGTTGCAAAGATGGAAGTTAAAAAAATTCAGCAAATGTAAGAAAACGAGCAAGAGAAAAGGATGAGTCAATTTCAGGAATTTATCATGATGAAATGAAGCGAGCCCGCAGCCAAAATGATTTTTGTAACTTTTCGGCTAACTTGCGCCTAAAAGTTCTAGCCAAAGTGGAAAAGTTCTAGCCGAATCAGAAAAGTTGTTTTAACGTTTACAAGAAAGTTTGATCAGAAATAGTTAATTCCATACAATGGAGATCGGTATTCTCAGTAAGGGTACTTTACGTCACCGATGTGGAGGGCGCCATCATGACCCTTTTCCTGACAGTACCGTTACATGCAGTGGGCTGGTCTCGCTATCATCACCTTTCCAATTTTATTTGGAGTTTTTCGGCGAATTGCTTAGCTGTTTTTCTAACCGACTTTTGGTTAGCGTCGCCTTTTGGCGAAAAAGCTAGTGATAGCTTAATCCCGGATTAAATGACCCCAATTCTCCATCGTGGGTAGGAATTCGCTGCAACCAAGTTTGAGCTTCTCTGCACCGCGTCAGATAAAATGCAAAGGGCGCAAGTAAAGATCCGGATACTACGTAAGAAATTGAGTTTATCAGAAAAGAAATTCAAATGGAAGATGGTTCAAGTTTCTTGCATGCCGATGATAGACACGAAGACAAAGTTTTAATTTTTACCAGTTGGAAAGGAAGTGAAATTCTTCAGAATTCCAAGCACTTTTTTCGTCAATGGAACGTTTAACAGTTGCGGCAAGCAACTCAAACAAATTTACACGACTCATGCAGATACAGGAAGTACTGAAAATGAAATTAATATTGTTCCCGTATCTTTTGCTTTACTAGGAGATAAAAAAAGTCGATTTTATGAGACTTTCTACTTTTTTCCTTCGAATCCTCAGAATGGAACAATAGTCTTGGAAACATCTGCTATCATTGCACTGATAAATATATTTCCACTGGTAAAAGTGAGTGTATGCAATTTTCACTTTAACCAATGTCTTCAGCAATGCATACAAGAAGTTAGCTTAGTGGATGATCATAAACAGAATGTCCATATTCGATTGCAACTCAGAATGTGTTCCGCATTAGCCTACCTTCCAATCACTGATGTTAGCCAAGGATGGTTGATAATTCAAGAAGAAACTGAAGATAATTCAAGAAGAAACTGAAGATAATTCAAGAAGAAACTGAAGATAATTCAAATCTTAAGAAATTTTACGATTATTTGGTAGAACAGTGGTTGGATAATAGTAATATTAAGGTTGATATGCGGAACTGTAATGACAAATTACACTGAACGAAAAATACTTTAGAAGGCTGTAACAGCAAATTGAATAAATTTATTGGTACAGAACATCCCAAAGTGAATGAACTTGTACGTTGCTTTAAAGAGGAATCTGAATATGCCAATTTCTTGACTGAGTGAGTCGAATTCAACCTAGGAAAAAAGCGCTCCAAAAAATACATCGACCTGAATGATAAAATTACTAGAATTCTATCAGATTATGAAACAAAAAAAGATTAAGAAAACTTTAAAACCTTTGACATATGTAACTGAATTTGACTGAATAAGCGATTACTTCTAAACTAACGGCAACATTCATCATTGTGTGCGAAATAAAAAAAAATACAAATAAATGTGACACCCATGTATTAGTACTTCAAACTAGAGCTATTTTTTGAAAGAAAAAAGCGTTTTTTCTTGTTCTCATTCGTCTAGTAGGTCAAGACACCGCGGGCTCAACGCGGGGACCCTGGTTCGAATCCGGGATGAGGACGGCGTCTCTTTTTCCCCTAAACAGAAAATAGCTCTAGTTTGAGCTACTAATACGTGGGTGTCAAATTTATTTGTAATAAAAAATCCCCCACGAAAAACTCACAAAAATCTCGCCCCGGTGGCTTTGTGTGTTGACCAATATTTGGCAATTGTGTTATCCCTGTGAAGGGTAATAATATCTTACAACTTAATATATGGAGAAAACAGCATTTGTTCTTGTTCTCATTCGTCTAGTAGGTCAAGACACCGCGAGCTCAACGCGGGGACCCTGGTTCGAATCTGGCATGAGGACGGCGTCTCTTTTTCACCTAAAACAAAACTAGCTTTAGTTTGAGCTACTAATACGTGGGTATCAAATTTATTTGTAATAAAAATTCCCCCACGAAAAACTCACAAAAATCTCGCCCCGGAGGCTTTGTGTGTTGACCATTATTTGGCAATTGTGTTATCCCTGTGAAGGGTAATAATATCTTACGACATAAAAAAAATGTAAAAAAATGTATAAAATCTATAACATCGAAAAAAAAAATCGAAAATATAATTAAAAAAAAAAAAGAAAAGAAACTTTTAAACACGTCAGTGGTGCTGCCAGTCCTAAGTCTGAGTAAAGTTCGATGGAAAGTTACAACGAAGTTAAGAATGATACCTTAGCACTAAAATAATGTATTAAAAACAAATTCTTAAGGAGATGCGGATATCTCCCCACCATTTGGTGATAATCTTTGGGGAAATTTGGTGATAAATAATGATCATATGTAGATATGGTAACCTCAACAGCATTACCTTTTCATTATTCTAAAATATGAGCGCAAATACCACCAATGTGAGCGCAAGTACCCCTATTTCGGCCAAGAAGCGAATGCGCTGGTCTCAGATTGTGAACGAAAGGAATATGCACGTTACAGTGAAAGTGAAAAGTCAGAGAGAAAGTATACAACCACAAGCTATTGGTCACTGGCAGTGAAAGTATAGAATGAAGTGTCGAAGGGGACTTGTGGTGTTTGGTAACCCTTTAAATTTTCCCCCAGGCAAGAGAAGGGGAAATGGATTAGGGGAAAAATAGGGGACAACGTGTGCATTTAAAATTATTTATTTTATTTTATCAAAAGTATATTTATAGAATATAAGCAAAAATCACACATTTTTTATAATTTCCTATTATTGTAACTTTATACATATTCTGTATTTATTAGTAACTACCCGTACATGCATGTTATATATTTGTAGTTTTTAATAATTATAACTTTAATACGTATTCTGCAATTATTAAGGACAGATCATGTATATTATATATACTTATTAGGGACTACATATTTCCAGGCTTGTGTTATATCATTTTGATATTTTCTTGAGACCTTTCTTTGTATAGTCACGTTGTCGTCTATTCAGATCTTATCAAATTTGCTATACTGTAGATTTGAGTAATGATACAACGACTGTACAAAAGAAGATTAAATAAAGAGTATTATTATTATTAAATATATGTTTAATAGATTTATATTTATTCGGACTAGAAAATTTAGCAAGAAAATCGAGCGGTACGTAAAAGTGTCGTAAAAGAGAAACAGCCCATTAAATCAAGCAAGTAATTCACATATCAAGCGTAGATTTTATACATTTAATTTATAAAATTTGTGTTATGAATTTATTAATTTCTTAGTAAATTTATTAGAAATAAGACACAAAGTACCAGGTAAAAAATTTAAACACAAAAAGTTAAATACTGGAAAGAGGGCAAATTAAGTGTAGGGTGACCTTTTTCATTCGCATTTTTACCATTATCTAACTTTTGTATGTAAAGTAAATTTATTATCGTTTTTATTTCTTTAAACAAAACTATGCCTTCAAACAACATACTTTAATTTTTTTAAGAAAAGCTATTAATATACAATAGGTCATATAATTTCGACCAAACAATTCACCAAACCTTGTCGCTGAAATCCGCCATTATCGTTTTAATAAAGCCCCTAGTAGCGATGTGGAGAATATTTCATAATTTTGATAATAGTGTTGATGCTTTTGGAATTATCAAGGAGCTAATTATCTGGTTAGACTTTCTGTAGTGTCAATATAGCGTCTTTTGCAAAAAGGTTTGGCTTATTTGAATAAAAATCTGATTTTACAAATTTGTCCTACGACATATATTTATCTGTACGTAAATATGTAACTTAAATATATAGAAGAAATTATAACTACGAGGGCCCAAATAAAAAGAGGGGAGATGTGTAGTTGAAAATTTTGAATTACTTGTAAAATCAATTTTATGAAGAGAAAAGTGTTCTGGTTAAGTTTTTAACAGTGCCATTCCAAACCATTTCTATTGACGATTAGTTTTAAATTTTTCTACTTACTAAGTATCAATATCATTCTCATTGATGCCCGTATCCAGGGGGGGGGGATGTTGGGAACCGGTCTCCCCAAAAATAATTTTTTAATGAGACTTTGCTATGACTTTGCATGCTGTGATAGTATCGATACATGTTGTAAAAATTTTTAAAACTCCCCGAAATTAAATCCTGGCTACGACCTTATCTCATTAATGTTCTTTATTCCTTCGCTGATGTGCCTTTTCCCCAATCCGCACATTCGTTAATTATTTTATATTAGTCGTAGCTTTTTTTTTCGTTATCTTGTTATTGACTTTAATATTGTCCTTTTTTGTCTCACCTACGTCTAGCCGTTTCAATGTGGCTTTGGCTCAATTGGCTTCCAGTAATAAATCTTATAGACATGCCAAGCTATAGTAGGTGAGCATAACAGGGCTTTAAAATGAAATTTAGCACATGAAGAAAAGGAGCTATTCATTTATTACGCAGGGAAGAGCAAGGGTAAAATCATGATTCATTGTGGTTTGAAACCATCAACGTAGAGTTTTCAAAATTATTAGGGGCTCGGGGCCACGGCCCATATAACTCTACGACTATGTGTGGAACTATGAATAATTGCGTATGTTTACAACATAGGAATAATATATGGAGTGGGATTTAAGGCACGTGAAGTGTCTACGAGGATACGTTGTGCGCGATGGCCCTTACTTCATTTATAATAATTATTAGTGCAGACCATTTAAAGAATGTATTTAGGGGTAGGTTTGCCACATTATACTAATGAGGGCGTGATACGGATATGACATCATTTCGGATAGCGAATCATAATAGATCTTGACACAGGTGCTGTGGCGAGTCATAATTTGCTCCCCTTGAGAAAAACATCTGAGGGAGGAGGGACAAGATAACTTCTACGCCTTTTGCAAATAATGGTGAATCGTTTAGTTCTAAATTTTAGCTGTTGCGCAAAGTTATTGCGAACTTAAAAGACTGATCTCTCTACCCATTTAATCTGTTTGACGTGCTTCTAAATCTATCACAATCAAACTTAAATATATTGCTCATGAAATAATGGTGAAAACAGAAAGCGCCCTATATTTTCTGCTTTCTTAGCCACGAATTCCATCCAAATGACTGTTACTAACTTCATTGTAACTGACTTCATATTTATACAAATTGTGTAATGCTTGTTCTCATTAATGTTAATAGAATTATAGTATATAGTAGGAACAATATATAGTATAATATATAAGTGTAGTATCTAATATATAAGTATAGTACCAATATATAATATAGTATAATAATATAAGTATAGTATATATATTGTCCTTTTAATATACATATCATCATCAACATCATCATATTCAACCATTATCTATCCACTGCTGGATGAAGGTCGCCCCAAAGGCTTTTCACACAAGTCTATACTGAGTAATTCGCTTCTACGTCACTCCAACATGTTTTCTTATTTCATCCACCCATCTAGTTTGAGGACGTTTTCTTGGTCTTCGGTGGTCTCTTGGAATCCAGTTAAGAATTTCAGTTGTTCACCGTTGATCGGTTCATCTTACGATTTGTCCAGCCCACCGCCGTTTCAGCCTTTTTATTTTAACAATGATGTCCTCCACTCTAGTCTGCTCTCTCACCCAAATGTTTCTTTTTCGATCTCTAAGTTATTCCAAGCATGCACCTCTCCATGCTTCTTTGGGTTGTCTGTAACATCCATATTGCTGCAATTGTTAGACTCCATGTCTCTGATCCATAACAGAGGACTTGCAATACACACTGGTTGAAGACATTTATTTTTAGACACAGAGGCAATTTTCCCTTCAGGATAAAATTGTTTCTTCCGAATGTACTCCAGCCAAGTTTAATAGGTCTGTTGAGTACTTTCATAACGTTGCCTTCCATTGAAATCAGCTGGCCGAGGTAAATATATGAATCAGCAATCTCTAGCTCAATGTCGTTAACTTGTATTATTGTTTTCACTACGAAATTATTGAACATGATTTAGTTTTTTGTAGGTTCATCTTGAGTCCAACTTCTCTACTTCTAGTTCAGTGTTTCTGCACCATGTATATATAACGGGGTGGGTTTTAATGTAGAGCGTAACTACTGTTTACGTCCATCACGTTGCTACGTAGCCAATTGCATGAATTAAATGCAATTTTTGATACATAATTTAAGTGAATGAGCTAATAATACAGCAGAGACAAAGAAATCCGGAATTCCGTTTTCTGATTTTGATCTGTGTTACTGTTTAGTGAAAATAAGCCTAAAACTGCCTTTTTTAACACACTGGAAAAGAGTTGGGAACTGCCAAGTATGTGTAACAGGTGAAGAACATCAAAATAAACATTTTTTGTTCAGTGAATTTTTTTCCAAAAATTAGCCGTTCGGGCACTACAGTGAATTTAGTATTTGCATCCACCACATTCAAGGTTTTCACAAATGGCTACAATGCGCCATTTCAAGAATTTTTCAAATTATTTAATGTGAACAGACATCGGGCTCTCTCCAGCGATTTTTTAAAATCAGTCAAATTCGCCAGAATTGTATGTGTAGAATTCGCCGCTTCAGGTGCGATTGTATGAATTCTACACATACAATTCCGGTGAATTTAACTGATTTTAAAAAATCGTCGGAGAGAGCCCGACGTCTGTTGACGCTAAATAATTTGAAAAATTCTTGAAATGGCGCATTGTAGCCATTTGTTATTGACCTTGGCTACGTTTAATGGACGATCCCTTGCTTCTGAAGCAAAACTTCAGGAATTGGAAGAGGAACTAGACAAGATCAAATGGGACATTGTAGGACTCAGTGAAATTAGAAGAAAAGGTGAAGAGTTGGTGGAACTGAAAAGCGGACATTTGTTTTACTATAGAGGAACGGAAACCGGAAGAACAAGTGGTGTTGGCTTCTTAATCAACAAAAGAATTAAAGACTGTCTTCTGGAAGTTGAAAGTACATCAGATCGAGCAGCGAGGCTTGTTGTTCAACTAACCCAGCGATACCAACTTCAAATAGTACAGGTATATGCACCAACATCAAGCCATACCGACGAAGAGGTTGAAGAATTTTATGAAGAAATCAAAGAGTTACACACCAAAGGGAAACAACATATCAAGCTCATCATGGGGGATTTCAATGCAAGAATTGGACAACAGGAACAAGGAGAGACATCAATTGGTAAATATGGATATGGGAAAAGGAATGAACGTGGCGATCAACTCATTGAATTTGCAAAAGCTGAAAATCTTAGCATTATGAATTCATTTTTTAAGAAGAAACCACAAAGAAAATGAAAATGGAAACACTCCAATGGCGGAACCAGCGAAATCGACTATATCCTGGCAAACAAGAAATCAATTTTTGAAGATTGCTGCGTTCTGCACAGATTTAATACCGGAAGTAATCAATGAATGGTGAGATGTAAAGTGCGCTTAAATACTAAATTAGAAAGACAGAAGCTCATTAGGAAACAAGTACATAAGAGAGTGGATTTAAAGAAACTGAAAGAAAATACTTAGGCATTCAAGTTGGAATTCAAAAATTGTTTTTCTGCATTGGAAGGACTTATTGAAGAAATTGATATCTAAGAAGCAAATGAAGACATTGTTAAGACAATAATTGAAACTGCTGGGGAAATTGGTGGTGTAATATGTAAAAAGCAGAATAGCAAATTATCTGAGAAGACGAAACAACTCATGAAAAGGCGAAGACTTATGAAGGTGGACAATCAAAATACCAGTCGCAAGATCGAGTATGTAGAACTTTGCAAAACTTTGCGCAAAAACATGAAAGAAGATATAAGAAAATTCAATTGTGAGTTAGTAAGGAAGGCCATTGAAAGCAACAAGAGCCTTAGGGTTGTTAAAGGAAGTTTGTCTATTGGGAAGAAACACATCATTGCATTAAAAGGAAAGGATGACACAGTAACAAGAAATAGGGAAGAAATACTTAGAAGAGTTGAAGAATTCTACAGAAAGCTATATGAAGGAAACAGTGGATTAAGCGAAGACAATGAAGTAGGCGAAGGAACGGCTCCTAAAATTTTAAAAGAGGAAGTAGCATTTGAAATAAAAATATGAAGAAAAGAAGAGCTCTGGTGATGATGGCATCACATTAGATATCCTAAAAGAAGCTGGAGAACATGTAGAAGACATACTTGCAAAATTCATTAGGGAATGTTTTAACAGCGGTAACATACCAAACCAATGGGATTCTGCAACAGTAATTCTTTTGCATAAAGAAGGTGATAAAGAAGATTTGAAAAATTACCGACCAATTAACTTGTTACCTGCTATTTATAAAATCTTCACAAAAGTACTAACACAACGCCTGCAGAAAAAATTAAATGCAGCTCAACCAAGAGAACAACCTGGACTTCGAAGTAGATTCAATATAATAGACTATATTTAAGTATTAAGAGAACTAATTGGAAGAACACGTGAATATGAACGTCCATTGTGTGTAGTATTTATTGACTATGGGAAGGCTTTTGACCCTATTAAAACATCAGCAGTTATCAACCCTAAGACCAACAGACGTCGAGTCAGTGCAAAATTTCGGTTACATAAAGATACCAAATCTATCAAAACTAGTAAACGTGTGAGGTAGGGCCATAACATTTCTCCAAAATTTTTTACTTTAGCTTTCCAGATGATTTTTCAGCTGATAAATTGGAATAAAAATAAATGGTGAACATTTAAATTATCTACGATTTCCTGATGGCATAGTTATTTTTTTTCAACGAACCCATCAAAATTCCAAGACATGGTGCAGAAACTCTCAAATAGAAGTAGAGAAATTGGACACAAGATGAACCTACCAAAAAACTAAAATCATGTTCAATAATTTCGTAGGGAAAACAAAAATACAGGTTGACAATATTCAGCTAGAAATTTCTGATTCATATAGTTACCTTGGCCAACTGATTTCAGTGAAAGACAACATTATGAAGGAACTCAACAGACGTATTAAACTTGGCTGGAGGTCATTTGGAAAAAACAGTTTTATCCTAAAGGGGAAATTGCCTTTGTGTCTAAAAAGAAAGGTCTTCAACCAGTGTGTATTGCCAGTCCTCTCTTATGGATCAGAAACATGGAGTCTAACAGTTGAAGCAATACGGATGTTACGGACAACGCAAAGGAGCATGGAGAGGTGCATGCTTGGAATAACTAGGAGAGATCAAAAAAGAAATACTTGGGTGAGAGAGCAAACTAGAGTAGAGGACATCATTGTTAAAGTAAAAGGGCTGAAATGGCGATGGGCTGGGCATATTGCAAGAAGAACTGATCAACGATGGACAACAGAAATTCTGAACTGGATTCCAAGAGACCACCGAAGACCTAGAAAACGTCCTCAAACTAGATGGGTGGATGAAATAAGAAAAGAGGTTGGGGTGACGTGGAAACGAATGGCCCAGGATAGACTTGTGTGGAAAGCATTTGGAGAGACCTTCATCCAGCAGTGGATAGATAATGGTTGAATATGATGATGATGATGATGATATATATAGCGTGTCCCGTAAGTTTATGGATTTGTGGACAACATTTGTTTTTGGAATATCAGATGAAATGCACGGAGAAACGAATACAAAATATTTTATGCATATAGGAAATCAAAAGGCATATTATGCAATATTTAAATATCATTTAACACTCACACATATTTTGTGGGAAAATTAAATATAACAAAATGCTGTTCCATGAGTATATGGACATTGTATATTTTGTTCTTTTCACTTCTTATTTTGTATCCGTTATTTTAAATAGTTTTACTGATTCGATCAGGTATACCTTCAACGAGTTTTGCAGAAATTTTGTCTTCAAAGAGGACCAGCTTCATTCTATTTGCTGTTTTATCTCCTTTACTGTGCAAAATGGTCGACCGTTGGCATACACATTGTATGCTAATATCCCCAAAGGTTTTTGTAGCATGCCCATGTCCAGTTTTACATATATGTTTATTAAATCAAGTATTGTACGTCATGTGTGGTAATGGCCACACATGTCCATTAGTGCATAAGCGAAGTCCAACCGAGGTGAGATTAAAACCCACTTTCGCTTGTCGTACCAATATATTAGGATCGACTGAAGAGGTTGTTTAGGTTCTCTTTTAAGAGAACAGTTATGCGGGTAGTTCACGTTTAAATGTAAGATGTAACTTCACAGTTTGTTAATCCGGTTGTGTTCATTTAGTCAATAATATCAATAATCATTTACTATCGTTCACGTTGTTCTAATCCTGCTGAAGTTAATAAAAATCTTTTCAGTGCACATGTAATGTGTGATTACTAGAGCAAGTGATTCTTCAATCAAGTACGTGAGTATTCTTTATAGTTATTGGACTTATGTGACTGGATTTTAGGCACCGGATTGTTTGTATTCTCATGTTATAACGAGAATGGTCAAAGGCTACTAATGGTGATATGCCTTACCTTAAGACGACATAGATGTTCGGTTCAGAAACAATAAGCAAATGAAAACACGTAGAATTATTCACTTATTGAAACCTTACTTCTAGAACAATGAAGTCAAAGTAATAGCAAACTGCTATATTATATAGAACCAAAGCGTTACCATATCCTTGCGCTATTGGAATAACCCGCCAAATTTGTTATGGGGTTGAGAGTTGGCCATTTCATAACCGTAACATTATTTTTCAAAAACCACTTATTTGTTGATTTAGAAACATGGATAGAAGCGTTGTCCTGTTGGAACACACATTGTTCACCTCCCAACATTTTCCCAAAAGGCAGTAAATCACTTTGAAGTACTTCTTGATAATCACTGGAACATAGTCGACCTTGCATATAAGTGATATCAGTGGGAATATTAAAATAGAATACCGCCCACACTGTGACAGATGCTCCACCTTGTTGGCGGCTGAAAAAAGTGCGAAGTTCTCATCGTATGTCTCGCCAATAATAAGCTCAACCATCTGTACCATCTAGATTAAACTTTTTTCCATCACTAAATACCGCATAACCATTCGTCGGTCTAGTGCATATGTTTCTTGGCTCAAGCAACACGCGCTTCTCTGTAATGTGAACTGTGACTGGAGAGCGACGCGTTTTACGATCAATATGAATTCTACTTGCCCGTAAACATCGATGAAGGGCAGATTTTGACATAACAGTAGCTAAATCCTGTGTTATTTCACGTACTTTTTCAAAACTTTTTTTTTTAAGACTCTTCTCAAGTAGAAGCTAATTTTAAAATTTACCTGTCTTGTCAGTCACTCGCCTTTTTCGGTCGTCTACACCATTTTTTTCAGTCACATTGTCACCTTTTGATAAAACTAGGTAGATACCATATCTATTCGTTGCATTTGTTTAACAATACCACCGACTTTCAATCCTTGGGCTTTAAACGCCATATTTTGGTCACCTCGGCTTGACAAAAATGTAAACTTCGTGGCATTATTTTCAACTAACAAAAGTAAAAACCTTTGCTACGAAATTACATAGAAACATCATTGCGTCATAAAGCAACCACAGTAATACGCAAATTTTGAAATTTAGCGTATTAGAACGACGTTTTGATTTGTTATCCATATACTTTTAGGACAGCATTTTTTTATTTTTTCACAAAATATGTGTGAGTGTTAAATGACATTTAAATATTGTATCATATTTCTGTTAATTTTCTGTATGCATAAAATATTTTGCATTTGTTTCTCTGTGTATTTCATCAAATATTCCAAAAAATGGTTATCCATAAACTTTTAGGACGCGCTATATATATTCTACTTTAAAAGATAACTCAGCTCCCTTATCGACACCTAAGGGAATGCAAGGAGCAGTGTTTTTTCATCTTCCAGTATTCAGAATTCAGTATACATATTACTTGAAAAAAGTAAAAGTTGTCACAATATACTGTGGATGCTTTTGGGATTAAGCCCGGAAATATGATACATTGCAAATTCAACTATGTGGTTTTGTTTTCAACCCAAAATTCAAAGAAAAGAAAACCAAATCGGATAATACAATGGCTTCTTCGGTTTTGAATAGCCCTCTATCACTTTTTATAATATAAAACTACAATACTTCAATTTTTACAGCGCTTGCGTTTGCAGTTGTTTATATAAAACTCAAATTTATTACTCTAGAAATAAAATATTATGTGTGTTTGCTGACAAATGGGACATTTTGACGTCCTCCTTTCGCTAAAAATACGAACTATGTCAACGTTTTTCAAAAGAGTATTGTCACGAGAGAAAAGAAATTGTGTGAGATTCTAAGATAAAAGTGTGAGCTCATTGATTTTTATGGTGCCCTTTATTTTAGCTGTACGGACTGATCTTTCGATAATCGTTATCTTAAGGATGTAGCAACTTAATACAATAAATGCAACGCATTTTAGTGTCACGTATGTTTGGAAACACCCCGGCCACGTTGTTTGAAGAGCTATGAACCCAAAAGTGTACTTAAATTAATACAGTTTTACGAACTTTCTTATCACTCTGTACATATATAGCTAATACAAAATGTTGTCTTAGTGATCGTTTAAAATTATATGCATAATTTATATTCGTGCCAATAAGAAAAGTTTCTTTTTGTATTCTGATATGCAAGGCTTGACAAATAGAATTGCCATTGGCGACTAAATCCTTGTTGTTGGCGCGAGTAGGAAATCTTGTCCTACTACAGGTTCTTAAATTTTCTTATTTAGGCAGGAGAATACTCTTCATGCCTGGCAAGTTCGATTCGCCATGCTGTGTCGATCCCTGCTGAATAGCTAATTACATTTATAATCAACGGTTTAAGAATTTTAGCAAGAGGGTTTGTAATCACCAGAAGTTCCAAGTTTCCATATTAATATTTGACATGAAGTCCTCTTTCACGCTTTTATTTCTATGTATTTACAGGATTTTAATGCACTCAGATTCCATTATATTCCATAGCACTGATTCGCTACAACATGAATTTTAAAGCATAAAAAAAAGACGCACAAAAAAAAATTCTTAATAATACGTAAAACTTTTCAAGAATTGTCATTATTTCAGTAAATATTTAATCAACTAATGAAAATGCTTCATATGTGCTGTTATAATGACCCCACGTAGCACTGATTCGCGACTCTGCAGTGGCGCAGAGGTGACGCAGTGTCAACTGCTCACTATAAGCCAGGGGTGGGGAGGTGGATTTGTTCCCTAGTCCTTAATCACTTAACCTCCGGAACCGTACGTATACGTTTGTTTGTTTGTGGTTTTGCGGCTCAAGGACTACAATTGTCATGATGCGCCGGAACCTACCGTTTTTCAAGAAATCTGAACCTCTTAAGGCCTAGGGAACCAAACCCCGGACTACAGTGAGTCAACAACTTCGTCCTTCAAAGAAAAAAGGCGCTGAAGCATCTTCCCGCGGCTCAACCAGCGTACTTCTGCATAATACAAGACGTCACAGTGTTTAGCTTCCAAATCTCTCAAAAACGTTTGAAATTGCTTACGGTTGAGACCTTTCGAGCGGATAAAATTCACCAATTTTACAAATACAGTCATCACATATTCAAAATTTGAGAATGACTTCGCACCGAAATTTTCTTGGTGGATAATGCAATGGAAAGCCATTATCTTCGTATTACTGCACTCCTTGGCGTCAGATTTTATTAAACTTGTCACTCGTCCCTTCTTTCCGGACATAGCAGGCTTACCATCTGTAGTTATGGCTGATATGTTGGTCAAGTCTAGCTCACAGTATCACAAGGTATCTTTTAAACTTGAATACAAATCTAAAGCCCGTGTCGTGCCGTTCAGAGCAATTATTCTGGCTAATTCTTCTACAATCGTGAACTGTCTTTCAATTCCACGAATAAAAATGGATACTTGTGCAGTATCGGTTGAGTCTGTGGATTTATCCATCGTTACTGAATAAAATAAAAAAATTTTGCATTTCGATCTGAAACTGTTAAATATATTTGCAGCTAGATCCTCCACGTGCCTCGCTACTGTCACACCAGACAAGCTAATGTCCGAAACAACCTGAGCCTGTGACGGACAAAATACACCGACTGCGCACTGAATGCATTCTTTCACAAACTCTCCGTCAAGAAATTACTTCTTACGTTATGCAATTTTTCAGCTATCATGTAGCTAACGGCAACACTATTTTCCGATTTTTGTTAATCTTTGGGAATAATGACTCCTGATAATTTATCTTGGCTTTTAATTCATTAATTTTATCGCTACAAAAATGACCCTCCAATTCAGAATACTTTGCACTGTGCTTCGTTTCATAGTGCCTCTTGACGCTATATTCTTTCATCACCGCAACGCTCTCTTTGTAAATAAGGCAAACTGCCTTATTCTTGTATTCAACAAAAAAATAATGACGACCATCTTTCTTGAAAAAATCGCGCTTTTTCGTCAATTTTCTTCTTCTTTCTAGCGCAGCTCGCCATTTTGAACCTATCCTATTCAGAGACCAAGCGCGTCTGCTGAGTGAAAAATTTAAACCAGTAACCAGGCATCAGGCCTCTGGACGCTCGAAATAAACATTGTCTGCTGGCAGACTTCCATTGAGTCTTATTATTTATTTGTTTTGTCTAGGTGAGAACTAAATATCTGGCGTCTGGGTTCCTCTCTTCCTTTGTCAGAGAATGCATAATTCATTGTGAAAATTAGGCTGGAACTTTCTACATTTATCCTTTTGTAATTATTTTAAAAATTATTATTTTAAAATTTTAAAGAAACGTATTTTAAAAATATTAAAAACTTATTTTAAAATATTTAAAAACTTACTATTTTAAAACTTATTAAAACGTATAATTATTTTGTAATTATTTTAAAACTTATTAAAACGTATAATTATTTTGTAATTATTTTAAAACTTATTAAAACGTATAATTATTTTGTAATTATTTTAAAACCTTAATACAAGCTCACGGGCCCCGGATGGAAGACCCCTATCTTAAGCTACAGTTTAAATTTGTACTCTTTTTTCCGAATGAATTTCCCCAGTGCCAGTTTATTCGCACGCCAGAAACATGACGATTGTTAAGGCTTTGCTCCTCAGCGACATTACCAGCTATACAGAGTGGGTCTTTCAAATTAAACGCTCCCTGTTTAGAGGGGTGTACAGGAAGAAATAATGGACGGATTTATATGAAATTTTGCACACAGATATTTCTTGATATGCGCTCACGAGTTATGTCAAAAAAGGTAATATACGTTTCACGGTTACGGTTATAGTTACTGAATTTCAAAATTTTCAAATGGCAACATCCATATTTTTTAACGGTATAATGATAGGCACCATCAAAAACTGTAAATACCGTTGCAGTTTTATTTTTAGACTTAAAACTGACACAGTTATGTAACATTATGTAAAAGATAAATTGAGAGAAAAAAAAGTATCGTTAACCGGAAACGTCTTTCAAAAGCTTCGAGAAATCGTTGTAATTGAGTGAACCTTTCGAAATTAGTGACGTCGATGTTCACCAGTATGTACTATAGATGTACAAAATGAAAATTATCAAAAGTGCCATAGATCACAAGGCAGGGAAATTTCGACGGCAGGTAAAGTGTATGCATTAATTTCGTGTGCAAAACACTCATTGTTTACAGCATTTGTCGATAGATACCCGTGTGGTAATAACATGTGATGAGGGGAATTTTTCTTTCAATGAGCAAGGTAATACGCACAACTGCCTTGTTTGGTCTGCAACAAGTCGCTCATGTTGTGCAACAAGTCCCATTGCGAAGCAGTATCGTGTGCATTTACGTCCACTTTTCTCATTGGCCCATATTTCTCTGCAGAGGAAACACTGACTGGAGTCTGTATTTGTTGTCATTGGGCAGTGGTATTATGCCATGTTGGAACATTTCGTCATACTGCAGCTACAAGAACACGAGTGCCTGGATGAAACCATATTAATGCAAGATGGTGCGTATGTCACCTCACCACCGTCGCCCTAACAAAAAATTACTGAAACAGCACTTTACTGACGAACTGATCAGCCGATGTTTCCAAACATCATGACTCCCCGATCTCCGAACCTCACACTCTCCCTCTGACTTCTATGGTTGCGGGGTTATTTGAAAGCCTGCATAAATCACGAACGATGCATCATCTAAAGAACAGCATTCGACGTCATATATTGGGCATTCCAGTTGAAATGTTACTCTCAGGTTGTGAAAAACACTATTCTTCGAATGGAAACTGTTGTTAGCCAGAATAGAGGACACATTGAACAATTGTAGAGCTGTTGAAGAGATTTTTACTAACGTAGGCTACTGCCATAATGACAATGTAAATGTACTACCATAATGTTGTAAGTAATGAGAGTTTTGCATGCAAAATTAAGGCGTACGCTTTACCTGCCGTCGACATTTCCCTACCTTATGAACTATGACGCATAATTTTCATTTCGTACATCTGTATTACATACTAACAAACATCGACGTCGCTAATTGCGAAAGGTTTACTCAGTTACAGCGTGTTCTCGAAGCTTTTGAAAGACGTTTCCGATTGACGGCATTTTTTTTTTTTTTCTGGCGCCTAATTGGAAGTGCCTTCTCAATTTCTGTTGCTATTTCGGATACATTTCCGTAAGAGGATATTGTACTATTATGTTGATATTGGACTTTTATTTAAAGTTGTAAAATTTGCATACTTCGTAGTAAATTTTATTGTAACTTCCTTGTAAATTAGCGCATCTTCTTCTGGTTTCACCCAAACCGACTGTCAAATACCGTTATACAACCTGCCTTTCCTTGGTACCGTCTCTTGGTATCATATCAGCTGGTGGTAAAATATTTTGGAATTGTTATTGGCGATCTTCCCGCCAAGATTAACTTGTCAAATATCTTGCCAAATTTAATACAATATGCGTCGAAACTAGCTGTTCCATTTTACAAATATTTTTTTAGAATATTATACTTTTTGCACTATTTTTTCTTTCAAGTTGCAACATTAAAAACAACAGGTTTTCTATTTAGGCAGAAATTTTGTGGCAGCAAAATGAGTAAAAAAATTTGGAACTTTCCCAAATTGCAAATGGTGATAAAACTAATTTACATTTTATAAGAAAAGTACAAAATGAGAATATTATGACATACATTAAACTAAATGTAATTGTATATGCTTGGAGTTAAACGAATTTTTCTATATATTTGCCATCTTGATATAAATGACACTAATGTCATAAATAGGGATAAAGTCTATACGACAAGGCAAGTAAAATATACTATGAAAATTATAATTCTCAATAATAAATACTTGACTTGTTTATAACTTAACAAAATTTAAAGAAATAAACGTAGTTCATATTCACAATAAAGTAGTCAAGAGGATAGGCGCTAAATGTAAGGACTGGGAAGGGGGGGGCGTTCTTGTTTGTCCCTGAGAATGAAAATATACATATTTTGAACTATATTTAAAAGGCTAGTAGAACGCCGAGATAACTAGATTATGCACTCAATTACCTTAAATAACTAATGTAAGGGTCAGTACGGAAAATCCGTAAAAACGAATTATCCGCCAATGGCTTCGCTGAAGCGTTTATGTGAGGGGAAGTTTAACAGTGTGTGTCGTATAGAATTTGAAAGTACATTCGTACAGACAAAAAATAATAATAATGCAAAAATTATAAAACACACATGTATTTGGTCCTGGCCATGTGATCATACGTTCCTTGGCCTTCAAATGTTGAAAGCACGTAATTGATATATGAACGATATTTATACGATTTCACTTACCTGTCCGTACTAAAATTGAACCACTACTCTATATGAATAAATTTCATATATCGTATTATTAAAAAATAATTTTCTACGGGAATGTTGGACAGTCCTGAATTTTATTTTCATAAAAAACTATTATCGGGCCCTTAATCATAATAATTTTAGAATCCTTAAATATAAATATATAGATACATATACACCCGCCATTGCGTGGCATATTAACCGCGTGGGAATAACGGGAAAATGGGAAATATAACTCGTGTCACTAACCCAAACCATAACCAAAACTTATTAACAAATGGCCACGCTATTACGTCACCACTGCATGTTCAGGAAGTACCGAAATACAAAGTTGCGATTGGCTAAGACGTATCCAAGAAGGGGCGCTTGACAATATTTAAGGGGTAAGAAGGGCTTTTGGGTAGGGACGTGGTCCTTTACAGACGAGGAGAATATTTCTCCTACATGTTTTATTTTAAATATAAATTGAGAATTGTAAATATGCTTTGTTTTAATTAATAAATTAGTTGTTAGTGACAGCAGTGTATACTTTTGCATATAAGATTATTTAGTGTCAAGATGAAGTTCTTTTCAACGACGAACCTGCATCGCTTGGATTATTATCATACCTAACTAAAGTAAATAAGATTCGTAAGTACGTACTGTTTTGAAGTGTTTTAATTAAAAGAGAATTTCAGAAACCAGAAGAACCTGCACATTTTAGTAAACGATAATTTGTGGAATAATTGAAAGAAGGTTTCTGATAACTATACTACATGAATATATACATAACAAAAATAACAGCTGTACTACTACATTAAAAAAATTGTGAAACACTTTTCACTCACTAGATCAGTAGTACACGTGTAATGTCACACGTTCTACTCATGTCTGCCACCGTAATGGTATGTATTCTTAGCTACGTGCAATGTGATAACAATACTTATACTCACGTAAGCCATATCCTGTGCGTAGAAACAATTCTCTCTTTGTTAATTTACGAATCGATTTATAACTTTATTTCTTCAAGTAACATCTGCCATACTTGTTCTCGATAGTAATTTTAAAATTTTTTTGGCATGCTTACATAAATTAAATTGCAAACACGGATAATCTACGAATGGAAGAGCGAGAGTATACTGTACTGCTTGTACCATTCCTTTAAGTTGAATGAAATATTAACCATGCGATCAACTGAAATAATCTTTTCATAGCTATTTTTAAGAGGTGAAATTTCGCCACTGGTCGAATGTATGAGGAAAAATTTCTCAACATTTCGGGAAATACAGTTTCCTTTATATAAAAGAAACGGTGCGGAATCTTTTCTTATATCAGGGGCGGACTGAGTCCTTTCAAAGGGCGCATACTTTGGATTATGGGAGGGCGCGAGTCATATTGCATACGAGGGCGCACCGGGCCAGTCCGCCCCTGTATACGTTGGGATTGTGACGAAATTTTACTACTTATAGTAAGCTCTAACCAGTCTTGTCGATAGATATTTTTATTATGAAAATAATTACGCATTGCTATTTATTATTTCACTACTTATTTTTAAATAAATCACAGCCCTGCGGTGGCGCAGTGTGGTAACGCGTTCGCCTAGTACGCCGTTAATCCGGGTTCGACTCCCAACAGTGTACAAAGAACGCTTACTCAGAGATCTCATAAAAAGATCGCACTGCTCACTGTAGTCCGGGGTTTGGTTCCCTAGGCCATAAGAGGTTCGGATTCCTCGGAAAACAGTAGGTCCCGGCGCAGCATGACCATTGTAGTCTTTGAGCCGTAAAACCACAAAACAAACAAATAAATCACAAAAACATAATTATTATAAGAATATTTTAGATTTTTAACACTAACTAACATTAACGTGTTAAAACAGTAATAAAACTGTAATTCTAACAGTTATAAAAATACTCAAAATTCATCTATGAAATACACATAATGGCAAATAATACATTCTATTAAAAATACATAAAATAGAGAGCCGGTCATTACTCAAGATAGGGTTTAAAAATTAACCAGTTTTGCGTATAATGATTATTTTTTCTCAGGGTTAAATTTATTTAATTGAGTATAAAAATTAATTTCACTTATAAATGCTTTATTTTAATTTTTCAAATACAGGCTATTTCCGTATTTTTCATAACAGCTGTTAATATTTCATATTCCGAAATATAGCGCTAGAATTTCTATACAATTATTATCCTTATGTTGTTAGGTTGTCTGAGGATTGTTGATATAATACGCTTCTCAGTTAACCCTCCGTAAACAGACAGAAGTCCGAAAGCTATTGCCAGAAACTTTGACAGCTCTTAAAAGAAAATGCTGTGAAACGAGGCCATATTTGCAAAGTTAAAAATCGGGAGGCCTTACGCTATATTATTTTATGCATAAATATAAATCTCGTTTTTAAGTTTTATTTTTAACAACAAATAATTAATACAAAATTGTTAATTTTTTTTAAACTTTCTTATGACTAATGGACCACCTTGCGTATATCAGTTTCCACGAATCTGACAAAACGAAGCACAGAAATCGATTTTTTGGAAGACGGAATTGTTTTAGTAGACGCTACATACAATGAAAAATCTATGATGACACAATCAGTATTAATCTTTGGCCAGATACTGTATACATTCATGCTTAATATTGTGTGTTTTGTGACACAATGGCCTAATAAACTATTTTTGTTTAATCAGTAAAAGACGCAGTTTCTTTAGAAAAAAAGCAACAACATTCATATGACATATTTGAATAACTAAATACACGGTGATATGCTGCGTCTTATTAAATATAATAGTCTTACTTTCTTACTATGGCAACATACGTAATTTCTTTCACTTATAAAAGATAGTTGATATAATCATATAGAATTTAGCATTTTTAATTCCTGGAAATGCTTGTATAAAACAGAATTTATATTTCAAAATCATGTTTGCTCTATTAAATAGTGACGTATTATTAATTAAATATGTTCAATATATCCTACCCCATTAAATATGTTGTGATAGGTTTTTAATTAATTCAATAATGTCAGTATATGCAAACGTTTAAAAGATAGATAACATGCAATTAACAACAATATGCGAAAACAAAATACTTAAAACTTAGAATTTAGAAACAGTCGCAATTTTTTCAGAAAAATTTTTCAATAAAAAAATTATCAAATCTGTAAGATGTTATTTCCCCTCTTAGGGTTAACACAATTTCGAACTGTTTAATGCACTCCGGTTCGACTCAGGGCCAGGATGTTTTTGTTTTTTTATTTATAGAAGCTCTAGTTTGAACTTAAAACGTGGGTCAGATGACTAAATGCTTGCAAAAAGTGGGTCAGATAATTGGTTGGTTGGTGTCGTATCCCCCATAGAATCATAATTCATGGTGTGCTTGTATAGTCTTTGCAATGGCAATGGCATTAAAGGAGTATAAATCTTCTTCTGTAGGATAGTTTAAGAGGTGAAGGCCTGCAGCTACTGCAGGGCAGTCGAAAACATGATGTGGTGTAAGTTCCTCGTCGAGGCAGCTGCCACAGTTTTGATATTTTTTAGTCCCATCTGCAGAAATTTTCATGTTTTTATGATGTTTTGTTCTTAGTCTGATGAGAGTGGCGGCTGTCTTCCTGTCAATGTCAAGGTTAGTTATTTGATCATGGGCCTTGATTTTCAAGGGGGTGAATAGTCTTGACCTTGCAAAAGCATTTGCGTCTGCCAGCGAAATTGGGGTTGTTGTATTTTGGTTGAGATCTCTGGCACTTTTAGCCAAAGAATCAGCAATTTCGTTGAACTCAAGGTTCACATGGGCAGGAATCCATTGCATGAAGCATTTTTTCTGGAGACGGTGAAGTTGTCTAAGTTGTGCCAGGATATTCAAAATTAGACTTGAAGTACCTTTGCTGAGGGCTTGTAAGGCAGACCTGCAGTCGCTGAAAATGGTGATACCACTAAGCTGCTGCGAAGGTCCAAGATTGGTGTAAGTTTCGATAGCCGCAGAAATGGCTGTCAATTCTCCCGTGAAGTTAGACGCAATTTTTCCAGCGCCAACTGCAATCTCTCGTCTTTGATCATCAGGTAGAAGCAGTACCACTCCCGCACCACCGTTGGTGAAAGTGGAGTCTGAAGATCCATCTGTGAAAGCCCTGATGTGGTTGAGATCAGAAAGGGAATCGATAGTTCTCATCCCAAGTTCCTTGAGTTTATCATTGGAGTCTTTTTTCGAACAGGGTTCGATGAGTTCCAGGCATATTGTAGTGTTATCTGGAACAACTCCGATTACAGGGGTTTCCTTTCCGAAACAAACGTCATCGGGTTTGAGGTGAATTTTATCTCTGATGGCCCTGTCAAACAGAAGGGGAGATGATCTTTTAAGTCTAGATTTTTTATTCCAGTTTACGATAGTACGGTGTGAAATGTGCTCCTCATCAAGGCAATGAGCGCTGTTTGTAAATTTAACAGTTAGCATTTGTCTCCTTTCTTCCAATGGGACCAAGCCGCATTCCTCTTGAATTCTTAAGTTGTTGGTTGATGAGACAGCACCAGACATTATTTTTGCTGCTTTCGCTTGCACTTTATCAAGCCTCTCTCTTGAAGTAGAGGAGGAGTGTGACCATACTGGTGTGGCATATTCCATTATCGGTCTAATAAGAGTTGTATATGTAGTTTTCAGTGTTTTTGGTGCAGCACCCCATTTTGTGCCGCAAAGCCTTCTTAGGATATTCAACTTTTTTAGTGCTTTATTCGAACACTCTTGAATATGATGGTGAAAACGAAGCTCTTCGTCAAGTATAATCCCGAGGTATTTTGGCTTAGATAACTTTTCTATAGGAGTGTTAAATATTGTGATGTTAGGACAAAACGTATGCCGGTGTTTTCTATCAGTGCTAAATACGCTGAGTTTAGTTTTGTTAGGATTGATGACTAGTTTTAGATCCCTTGACCACCTTTCCAAACCTGTCATTGATTTATTAAGCTCAGTTTCGGATTTCTGAATACTCTCGCTACTGTGCCAAATGGCGATATCGTCTGCGTAGCATGCTACTTTTGTTTCTTCAGAGATGTGAGGGTGTATATTATTGACGTAAAGAAGAAAAAGCAAGGGACTCAAAACCGACCCTTGTGGAACACCAGCCCAGAGTCGTTTCCTTTTGGATAGAACACCGTTAAATTTAACCCTAATTTCTCTTCCTCTTAGAAACTCCGCAATCCAGATCAGGGCATTTCCTTTTATTCCAATGTCGTGTACTATTTGAATGAGCTTTTGCCGCCAGACACGGTCAAAATCGGAGGTCATGTCTAGAAAGATGGCAGTCGTTTTTCTTGATGGCTTGTTCTGGAAGGAGTCAATTATCGACTGGCAAAGATAAAAGAGCTGATCTGTGGTTGAGTGCTGCGCTCTGTAGGCTGTCTGATAAAAATTAATTTTTTGGTTATCGGTAAGCCAATGCATGAGTCTCGAGTGAATCAGACGTTCAGTCAGTTTACACAAAGTGCTGGTTAGAGAGATAGGACGATAGCTGGAGAAGCTACCAGCGTCTTTGTTCGGTTTTAGGATGGGAATTATTATTGTGGTTTTCCATTCTTTAGGAATCTTACCGGTTTGCCAGGATTTGTTGATGATGGTGAGTAGCTGCACTTTAGCAGTCTTTCCCAAATGTTTAAGCATTGATGCAAAGATGAGGTCATTTCCCGGGGCCTTGTTAGGTGGCATTTTGGCTAATGAGCCATTTAGCTCGTGTAGTGTGAAGTCTCCAGAAAAGTCCCAGTTTGAGTAGTAATTTCTCGCCTTCAGAAGGACCCTTTTGCTGTAGTTGAGTATTTTCTTATCTGCTGTTTCATAGTTCAGCTTTGAAACCCTTGAGTAGTGCTCAGCTAGAGCATTAGCTGTGTCAAGATTGTTGGCGAGAGGCCTGTTGCCGTCAAGAACAATATTTGAATTAGTTTGAACATTTCCTTTGGTATTGTCCAAAATTTTGATGAAATTCCAATGTTGACTCACTCTTCTAGGGTCTAGTTTACTACAGAATTCAGCCCATTTCTCTCGTTTGCATTTATAGATTTCTTGTTCTACGTTGTGGCTTAGCTGTGCCAGCTCGCGTCGAAGTTCTTCTGTGTTCTTTGTTTTTAACTCTTCATTTACTTTGTCTCTCTTGGCGATCAATTTATCAATGTTGTGATCTTTCCAGAAGGGGACCCATGAGTCTTTCCTTTTTCCTCTCGGGATCGATAGACAAGCTGCTTTTCTTAGACTGGATCCAAACGTTCTCGTCATGGTATTTATGTCTCCAGTAAGAGGATTATTAGTACAGGTATCTTCTAGGATTTTCTCGAAACTCACCCAGTCCGCCTTTCGATGCTTAAATACTCGCAAAAGAAAAGGATGATTTTTCTGCGCCTGGTCTGAGCCGAGCCAACATCTCAATTTTCGGTTAAGAGCTCTATTTACTAAGCTACAGCTTCGTCTGTAGCTTAATGGGTAGAGCTCTTAACCGGAAATTGAGGAAATGTAGGTTCTACTCCCACCAGGCGGAAAAAAATCATTCCCTTCTTTGCGAGTATTTAATCATCTAATAAAGTTAAACCTCGTTAAGACGAACACGCTTAAGACGAATTATTTTTGATACGAACCGTTTTCTGAAGTCCCGTCAGATTGTATAGCATACTATGCTTTCTGGAAAAGGCGAATTACTCTTAATGAAAACAGATTTTCTGTTCCCCTTGGTGTTCGTCGAAATAGGTTCAACTACACATCCACATCATTGGCTGCGGTGAAGGAATTACTGTAATTAAAACGCGGGTGCCAAAAATATAATCCACCAGATCCGTTATTCGTTTTAGACTATTTTAGTTTTATGCAAATTTTCTGTGAAACTCGCCATTTAATGGATAAAATATGTAAGCAGGAGATGCAAGAAAATGCAACTAAACTAGGTAAACAGCCTTTCTTATGAAGTTGCAATTTCTCAACTACTTTTAATGAACCTGTTCGTGCGCATTTTGCATGAAGCTCTAACTTAATGTACTAGCAACATCATCTAGGGGAAAGCATTTCTCAAATGCCGCCATCAAGCAAAAATAACTTCTCCGAGAGATTTAAGCTGATTTAAAGCTTTGCTTCCAGAAATGGTGCAAACGGGATTTAAAATTTCTTAGCTATTTTACATATATACAATGCGGAAATTTTCAGCCCCTATCTTAAAGTACGTGAGATGTACATCACAGAGTCCTCCCATAAAGCTAATATTCATATAGTCTACAACATCGATCACATTTGCCTTGCAGAAACTGTGCAAACCAGCAATACATAAAAAAATTGATGCAGCATTCGCTTACGGAATCTATTTTCTTTTTATCTGAATGCCTGATAAAGAACGTTTCCCTAATTTGATGCCCATAAATTTTCTTTCATAAAAGAAAGGCCTGTTTTTACAAAATTAAAAAAAATATAATATTAAAAAGTAATATTTTTTCCCGTATACTCTAAAAATCTACATCATTCTTTAACAAAAAGTACCATTCTTACATTCTTTAAAAGTGCATGGCGTTAGGCTTCATTCAGTTAAGCTTTATCATTCAATTTTTTAATCACAATATATGGAAAAAAGTTTGTTTCTGTGATCATAATTTTTAATTTTATGTAAAACAATTGTTTAATATAATTTGAGATATAACTTTTAAGTTAATCTAGTTAGTGTTAGCCACTGGAGGCAGCTTGAAATATCTGATAACTACTGATACACTTATTATACCTGATGACCCGTATCACATGCTTGCGCGTTGAGAAGTCTCTTAAGGTATTATATTTTCTAGTGTCAAAACCAAGACATTCAAAACATTGCTTTTTTCGTTCAAAGCCGTTTAATATCATTGTAGTTACTACAAACAATATAGTTCGTTTTTCTTTGAAAAGCGAAAATCGTAAAACCGATGTTGAAAAACTACAAATAAGATTTATGAATTCCGTTATGCCAAAATAAATTAAATGTACAGGCGCAATCATTTTAAACCATCAGTTTCCTTGTTAATACAGGACGAGAAAATGTAAAATCTCCAATTCCCCTTTATTCTTTATTTGATATTTTCACTAAAGAAAATTGGAAGTGAAAATCAGAAATTTCAGTGCACGCGACCGTGGATACAAAAGCGTAAAAAAGGAATATTTTGAATCCATACCATCACATTTAAAATTTAAATTTAAATGTATGGAGTTTGAGAAAATGTATTATTTCTTTTCTTTACGAATTTAAATACAAAAAATATCATGAAATGTATGGACATAACTATACCTGCTCTTGTTGGTTCTGCGCTTGAACATCCAAAGAACCTGCTAACACTGCATACCAATTTGTACCTTTATCACCTTGGCGGAACACTAAAATTAGGAAACACCTTCCAGTTTTATACAAAACAATATAAAATCTTAGAAATACAGTTAAAAATAACGAATTCTTGAATAATGTGAATTTTAGAGTTTTAATATGAATAAAATTTTGAACTGAAACTTTTATTTATTTTTATTTATGAGTATAAACCCAAAATACCATGTGATGAAAGGTTCAAAAATTTTATTTCTATACGGAAGTTTTATTTAATGCAATTCTGGATATGTTTGTTGTGTTGACAATTTTATTTGCTCTGAGTTTCAGAGTTTCACTTTGTCTGCACCAATTTGTTCAGAGGACTGTGGAAAACGAAAACCAGAAGTCCAGATATCCATTGACAAGGTCAAGTGGAAAAATTAATAATGGTTTTTGATCAATTATAATTTTTTTTGTCACTTCAATTTACGTTGGACCTTTCACTCTTAAAAATCTCCACTCCCATAAAAAAATCCTACGCAAGCAAGTAGAAACATCAGAGGTAAATGAGAATCATGACATGGCAAACGCACCCGAAAATATTTACGCTAATGTGTGAAAAACAACTTTCTGAAGCAATTTTCATTTAGTTCACAGAATTTGGTAACTTTTCTATTTTTTAGCTGCAGTAGAGTCCCCATAATTCGACTTGATGTGAATAGAGACTACATATTATTGGAGAAAAACCATAGTGTTTTATTAGCAATATCTTTTGCATAATAATTTCAATGTTTAGTCTTGATTTAAAAACGTCAATTAGTTTTTAATTTGAAGAGATTCTGAAGTTGGCATTAAGCCAATTTACAAAAATTCTGAAATATTATAGTCCGTCGTTGTGTTTTGGACTTTTTTTTAGATATACAAACAACAATGATGTCTTTATCTATGTGCGTTAATTTGCATTATAAATTGTTTCACTGTTTAGAGACACAGCTAATTAAACAATATTATTCTAATGGAAAAGCTCGGATTATCAGAATTTTGGATTATAGCAGTGCGGATTATTAATTGAGTGTCTACTGTATTTATTTATACAAGTCGAACACTACGCAGATTAAATTAAGAAACAATTTTTATCAACGTTTTTTAGGCGTAGTAATAGTAACGCCGATGTTATGGCATGGTTAGATGGTGAAACGTTCGTAAAGAAAAAAAAATGTTTTTTTTTTTGTGGCTGATGGGGTAGGATCCCACGGCGTTCTACAACCCGCGCAGGTGCTCTTACCAACTGAGCCACAGACGACAAACACTCAATCTCCCTACGAACGTATTTAAAGCGTACTTTTCGAAACCGGTTATTTCTCGGAATGGGCAGTACATGGACTGCTTTTTAAACCAAATTGCGAAGAGATCGGTATTAAATTCATCGAAAAACCAGTTTCAGTAGATATATTTATGCAAGTCGAACTCTTCGAGGATTAAATTAAGAAACAATTTTTATCAACTTTTTTGGGTGTGTTTAGACGCAAAAAAATATTTTTTTTTTCTTGCGAAGGTTTTACCACCTAACCATGCCATAACATCGGCGTTACTATTAGACTACTACGCCCAAAAAAGTTGATAAAAGTTGTTTCTTATTTATCTACCGTGTATTAAGATTAAGATAGTGACTATATGTAACTGAAACTGACACAAATTAGTACTAATTGATCAACTTATTATTGATATTGATTAACTGAAAGAGATTAGAATTTGGGGTTCAATATCTTACAGGTGACACCTTTGTCCAGTTCTTCGTAATAGCCAAAGCAACACATTTGGCGTAACAAAGCTGGGTGACAATTTTCGAAAGCTTCGATACAGCGAAGTCGGTTGTAAATTATCTCCAAATCTGCCTCCGTCCGATCTGTAGGTCTAAAAAGAAAAGATCTTTAAAGCATTCATAAAAAGAATAATGATCGCGTAACAAATTATATTATAAAATATTTTGCATACAAATGAAATTTTACAAAAATCTATGATTCAAAAGAAACTTTTTTTATTGTGTAACGGTTAAAGGATTGCTGATTGGACGATTTGTTGTGTTATTGCGATGATGTTTATGACGATTTGTTGTGTTAAATGCAGGACTGCTCATGTACTGTAGTCACATTTGACGAAATTAATTACTGTGACTTAAAAAACAGATACATTTACAATTACCAGTGCCGTATCTAATGTAAGAATTTGAACCATGATTGCATAAATAATCAAGTGTTGAGCTACACCATCATTATGGTAGTGAAAATGTTTGTTTGTTTGGCTTTTTTATGGCGCAAGAGCATCTGGGCTATACTGCGCCAAACATGGTAAAATCAAAGACTGTAGTAAAAGCCAGTACTTTTTAAAAATTTAAAAACGTGCGTATGGTCAGCATGGTCATTTAAAATGTCAGACAGTGATGAAGAGTTAAAAGTAAGAGTGCGGGCAAGTCTATGATAGGGGCATTGAGTTAAAATGTGTAAAACACTCATGGGTTCATTGCACACTTGGCAAATTGGTGCTGGTTTTCCTTCCAACAGATGTCTATGGGTGAGATGGGAATGCCCAATGCGAAGTCTAGCAAGGAGAACCTCCTCTTTCCGATTTTTACGGTATGAGGAGGGCCAGTTACCAATTGTATGTTTAATATTATGCAATTTGTTATTGGTTTGATGATCCCATTCTTCTTGCCACCTTTGATTCACACAGGTCTTGATAATTGGTTTCAGGTCAGAGAAAGGAAGAAGTTGGCTAGAAGCAAGTGGTGAGTTCGTTGCCCTTGCAGCTGCATCAGCAGCCTCATTCCCTTTGATACCAATGTGAGCAGGGATCCAGCAGAATTTAATATTGGAATGATTGTGCAGGTGCTGCAGTTGTGAATGGATTTTGGATAAAATAGGATGAGGTGAATATTTAAAAGATTCCAGGGCTCTTAAAGAGCTCTGAGAATCGGTACAAATTATACAAGGAATTAAGCTATGAGTTGAAATATACGCAAGTGCCATGGAAATGGCATAAAGTTCTGCTGTGAAAATGGAGTATGATGGGGGGATTTTTTCTGCAATGGCACTGTTATTAATGACAAATGCAGAACCTACATTTGTTTCTGTTTTGGACCCATCTGTAAAAATGAAATTGGAGTCTTGAAAATGATCCCGAAATTCAGAGAATAACTGCTGGTAAAAAGCATTAGGTGTAGTGCTTTTGCTGTGGTTAACCAGATCGCAATGGATGTCCACGGCAGGTATGACCCATGGCAGTGATAAATGAGTATGTGTAGGAGCAATGCTCCGACAATCTATACCTAATTCTCTGGTTAGTTTAACCATCCGAATACCAAATGAAGGGATGCATGAAGGGCGAGCATTAAAAAGTAAGGTGGAACGAGGTTCGAAAATGACATCCCTAAGAGGGTGAGTGGGCAGTGATTTAAATTTCGTATAATAGTTAAGAGACAGCTGCATACGCCTTGATGTTAAAGATGGTTCGTTGGCTTCCACATAAAGACTTAAAGCTGGTGAGGTACGGAATGCACCTGTACACAGTCTGAGACCCTGATGGCAAATAGGGCCAAGAGCTTTCAAGATGGATTGTCGAGCGGAGGCGTCAATGACAGAGCCATAATCCAGTTTGGAGCGGATGAGAGCACGATACAGACGAAGCATTGAATAACGGTCTGCTCCCCAGGATGTATGGGAGAGTACTCTGAAGATATTAAGGGCTTTATGGATTTGTTTTTAAGAGACTGAATGTGTGGCTTGAAGGTAAGTTTATGGTCAAATAACACACCAAGAAATTTTGCCTTTTGAACAACTGGAATACAATGATTTCCCAAATAGAGTTCTGGTTCTGGATGTAAGCCTCTCCTCCGACAAAAATGGACACAAACTGTCTTCTGTATAGAGAAAGTAAAGCCATTTTCATTTGTCCAGTTAGTGATGTTATTGAGGGCAATTTGCAACTGCCTTTCTAGCCTGCTCATGTCACGGGATTGACAAGAGATTTGGAGATCGTCAACGTATAGTGATGTTTGTACAGTGTGTGGGACCTTTTTGATGATGTTATTGAGCCTTAGAATGAAGAGTGTAGCACTCAAGACACTGCCCTGAGGAACACCCTGTTTTTGGTTGTAAAGATCAGAAAGAACCGATCCAAGACGAACTTGGAAAGTACGATCAGTGAGAAAATTTTGAATAAAAAATGCCATGTTTCCTTTGAGGCCACATTCCTGAAGGTCACAAAGTATTCAATGACGCCAAGTTCTATCATAGGCTTTCTCAATGTCAAAGAAAATAGAGACTAGATGTTCTCATTTGACAAATGCTTCTCGGATCCTTGTTTCAAGCAGAAGAAGGTTATCTGTAGTAGAGCGTATGCGGCGGAAGCCATTTTGAGAAGTCATTATGCAGTTATTGGATTCCAAGAAATACGAAAGACGCTGATTTACCATCCTCTCCATTAATTTGCATAGACATCTTGTTAATGCTATTGGCCGATGGTTAGTTGGATTTTTTGGGTCTTTACCTGGCTTTGGGAAAGGGATAATAATTGCTTTTCGCCAAGAGTCTAGAAAGGTAGTTTTCTACCTACCATCAAGGAACAATTCAAGCAGGACTTGATGGCTAGCCAATGGCAGACTAATGATTTTGATTGCAAAAACTACCGTTTTTATACGCGCGCCCTCTAGCGCGCAACCGTTTCATTTGCAACTATGTATTCTATGATGAAAAGTGTTTCGGTTTGTTCTTTCACCCCTGAAAGTTCATTCCATTAATTTTGAAGTACCCTGTTTGCAACCTGCGTTTGAATTATATTTGTACCAAATGTAAACTTTTTTTTTTCAATTGATTCGTATTACTTTTTTTCCTTAGAAAACGAAGTTCTGGATCCTAAACGCGTAATGGCAATGCATTTGTTTACTATATGGATTTGAATCCAAAGGATGACGAACGCTTGCAGAATTCCTACTGATCCGTAGTCTAAAATTTCATTTCTTAGGCGACAGAAAATCTTAACGTAGTATGATCTTAGATGTCTTTGCGTCATATAATAAAAACAAACAACTAAGTCGGTTCTCTATGCGTTTTATTAAAACCAGGCAGGCAGAGTGAAGTATTGTCATGGACTTCAGATATAGTATTTTACAAGTTAAATCATTTCAATGTGTAGAAAAAAACTCTTTACTTAATCCTTCCATATTCAATTACCCCTATTTTAACAAAAAAGGCTCATTGGAAATAAGCGGAATTTAAAATCATTTTTTAATTTTCTAATATACGAGAGGAAAAAAAAATAATTTAAATTAGTTACTTAATTAGCATTCCAAAATTCGTATTGTCGAGTGTCTTACAGAATTTTATGAATATAATGCTGTTCTGATATTATTGCGATAAGCTAAATTTGTGAAAATTTCGTTGTTAAATTAAGCTATATTTACTTAATTTATATTACACGGACTTAAGTATAAGAAGGAACAAGGTAATATTTGAAGCTAGTTAAATAAAGCACAAATCTTTATAGTGCACTATCCTTCATTTAATAATCTTCCTAGGGTGGATATGTTCGTTGATGTAAACGTTATAGATTCATTATTGTGCAATAAGCGTGCTGTCTATTTTCAACATTACATTTTATGTAAAAAAGGCAAAATAATAGCGTGTATAGTGAACGTTACCTTCATGCCCGTATCCAGAGGGGGACCTTAGGAATCAGTCCCCCCCCCACTCGAAACTAAATTTTTAATGGGACTTGGCTACGGCCTTGCATGCTGTGATTGTATCGATACATGCTGTAAAAATTTTTGAACCCCCCCTTGAAATTAAATCCCTGTTACGTCCTTAGTTACCTTCATATTTCGCGATCTGGTGTTCTATTATAGAGACAGAAAGCTGTTCTCATAATTCATGGTCAACTTAAAGCCCATGTTCCTATTTTAGACTACTTCATATAAACAGGTGGTGGATATAATATTAAGTTAATACTTTATTTACGATATGAATGCAAAAAATACGTTACGCTAAAATACATGGTGCGTCAAAAGTTTGTAAAAACTTTAAAAAATCATAAAAAGGAACGAATAATGATAAAAAAAAGTACAGTTTACACGAAAGGGTTTCTAGAATATACGGATTTTTTTAGTCACAAAAAATATTTAGTTTAAAAGTCACCTGCAGACGGCGATGATACGCAAGATGTTCAGCAGAAGTATACAATGCAGGCTGGCAATAAAAGACCTGGATGCAAGTGGACTATTCATTCTAATCCAACGGTACAGCATAATTGGAGAATGTTATCACTGCCAGATCAAACGTTGCTTGTGAAGTTCTTCTGCCTTAACGTTGAATTAGAAGCCATTGCGTTGCGAAGATTTCGCGCGGTGAAACAACTGAAGATGAGAAATGGCTACATGTCATGTGTTGTTCTCATTAGTTCTGTCACATCAAGTTTTAGAGATCAACTGTTGCAATAATAAATCGATGGAATGCACAGTTGTCCTGTCCATTGTCTTTTGGAGTTTTCAGCACCATTTGTAGGTGATTTTTTGAACTAAACATTTTTTGCTACTAAAAAAAAGTGGATTTTTCGAGAAAAATTTCAGTGCAAACCGTAATTCTTTATCATTATTTGTTCCTTTTTTATGATTTTTTAAAGTTTTTACGAACTTCTTGCGTACCCTGTACATACACATCAAAAATCAGTAAATGAATGAAAAAATAAACATAAAAATATATCTACATACATATAGAAAGTTTTGCAATCGGTTTAGCAAAAGAAAAAACTTACCGGGGGAGGGAGAATTTCCTACCCTCACAATTTCATATAATATACAAAATGGCAGGTGATTCGTCAAACGCTTTTGCTATATTAAAATTATGACGATGAAATTGATATCGTAGGACAATACTATAGTGTAAGTCTGAAGTCAAAATTGAAACATCTGGCATTACGAATATCTGATACGCACTTGTAAACAGACATTTTTTAAAGAATTTTTCTCCTATTTTTAAAGGTTTTTGCATTTTTGTTGTACTGAAGTCATTTTACTGATTATTCTTTCATTTGTTTGATTTTATCTACTTTGGGAACATAATATTCACTCAACTTCTAACTACACCCGGTAACTAGACCGATCTTAGTAATTACATTCTTATATTCGATTAAGAATATTCAGATATAAATCAATAACGATTGGACAATTGGATCAGAAATTCAATTTTACCAATCAAATTGTTTATTAACTTAAATTTAGATAACAGATGCGAAATATTTTGAGATAATGAAAGTAGAATAAGTTTAAAATACGAGAGGAACTTGTTTTAGAGTTTAGAAAGTTCCTTTCTTGGCAAGTGCTCGGAATTTGAATCATTCGACTGAACTTTATTGGGTTAGAAATAATTGAAAAGGAATGAGTAGCATTTGCCAAATAGATTTTAATAGCAAATGGGGATATATTAACGATGGTTACACTTTATGACGAATTTTAAATTCAGTTTCGTCAGCGTCGTCTTTCAATATAAATTAGAACCCAAACCTTTAAATCCTTTTCCATTAAAGAGGAATATCAGAATTTGTAATCTAAAATTGAGAAGAGACTCTCAAAACGTTACGAAAGGAACAGTAATGCGCAAAACGTAAATCAGATTTTGGTAATTAATTTAGTAGTGCATAAAATAAGCTACGAATTTTCTCCTTTCCTATTCTTACCTTAATGAAGTTAGAAATTTGGATACTCTTTAATAACACTGTTCTTAATTATAGAATTACAATAATACGTTGTATAATAAAAGTTGGGTAAAAGGGTTTTTTGAGAAAGCTCCAATTTTAAAAAGTTTTCAGGTTTGAACGCTAAATGAAGATGTTTTTTCAAAAAATCGATGTTCCTCCATTTATTGCGACGAATAATTTCATTTAAAATTTTCAAAAATATATTCGTTATTATCTACTTACCTTAGAATAGTCACGAATTTATACTTTTCCGAATTGGTAAAATAACTTCGCCAAAAATTGTTGAAAATAGATTTGAAAATTGACGTAAAATGATAAAAATAATTGTGATTAAAAATGTTGAGGATAAAAATTAATGTGAAATATTGATCAAGAAATGTATAACAACAGTTATTTCGATACTAGTGTAAGGTTTAAACACACAACATTTCAGACGCCAACGGCCCCCCTTTTTCAAGTGAAGGCAGAATTCTTGCCTTCACTTGACAAAGGGAGCAGTTGGCTCCCGAAACGTCGTGTTTTTAAACCTTACGCCAGTGTCGAAATAACTGTTTGTTATGGAATCTCCTGGTGAAACTCTGTATTGTTGTGTAAGAAAAGTGATGTACAATGTCCATGAAAAACCTAATGCCTAATTTTAATAATATTGGTCCTAGAATCTGGAACTCTCTGCCCGAAGGTTTGGTCTCTAAAGATTCTTTTTACACTTTTAAATGTGGGCTCATTGATTTATTAAACTCCGACATAATAGTTTAATTTCGGGGACTTGTAATGAGTATAGATATGTTCCTCCTAGCTGATTTAATTGCTTGTTGTGTATTTTTTGATTTGTTAATTTTAGGGTTCGTCTGACTCATCAGACCTTTGCGGTCTTTTTCAGATGTTTTCCCTCATCTTCATTTGTTTCTTCGTATTTTTTCTTAAATATTATTTTCTTTCAGAGTGTAATACAATTTCAATGCAATATAACGTAAGTGCGGATGTAAGTAAACAAATAAATAAATAAATAAATAAACAAAGAGAGAGAGAGAAAGAGAGAGAGACAGACAGACAGACAGATAGATAGATAGATAGATAGATAGATAGATAGATAGATAGATAGATAGATAGATAGATAGATAGATAGATAGATAGATAGATAGATAGATAGATAGATAGATAGATAGATAGATAGATAGATAGATAGATAGATAGATAGATAGATAGATAGATAGATAGATAGATAGATAGATAGATAGATAGATAGATAGATAGATAGATAGATAGATAGATAGATAATGAAATTTTATGAGAAATGGTGATGAAATTTTATGAACTATGTTGATTATGTTTGATAAAAATGTTGCTCTAAAGAATTAATATATAGTTTTTAAATATAAACTTTTATAAACCTTAGCATATATAAACCTTTTATATGACTGTAGCCACTCTAGAGCAGCGGTCGCCAACCGGTGGTCCGCGAGAGAATTTTGGTGGTCCGCAGAAAAAGCTGGACATTATTTGCATTTTTAATGTTTGATTAATAATAAAACAAAAATAATATTCTAAGAAATTCTCATATTCTGAATGACAATTTTTGCCTTTATATTGTACTAAATTCACGAAATGCGCTTGAAATGATCCTAAGCGTTTAAGTACTAATTTCTTACTTTCTGTTAAAACAATTAATTACAAATTTTTATATATAGAATATATTTGAGATAATTATAGGCAATCAGTAGAAAAGCCTCACTTACCGCAATGCGGTTACCAAGAGAAGCCCTGCATTTATTTTTTAAAAAAAAATCATATTGACGGTCCGCGGCATTTAAAATTATAAATTTAGTGGTCCGTGAAATCTGAAAGGTTGGCAGCAGCGGGCGCAAACCTTTTGGACCTCACGGACCACATTTAGTGAATTTAGTGCAATATGCAGGCCAAAATTGTCACTCAGGATATGAGAATTTCTTGGAATATTATTCTTGTTTTACACTCTATAACAAACAAATCGACGCATCAAGGAGGAGTTGTCCGATTGCGATAAAAATTGGTGGATGTGAAGAACATACATAGAAAAAAAAACGGTTAAAATTTCAGAACAATTGAATGATTTATTGCAGAGTTTGACCGTTACAAAGGGAGGAAGTCAATAAGGCGTTGGTCCACCTCTGGCCTGGATGCAAGCTGTCACCCGGCGTGGCATAGACTGATAAAGATCCCGGATGGTGTCCTGCGGAATTTCTTGCCAAATTGTCTCCAACTGTCGGGCTAAATCGTCAACATTCCGGGATGGTTGCAATCGCCTTCCCATAGCGTCCCAAATGTGCTCTATGGGAGAGAGATCAGGAGACCTAGCTTGCCAAGGAAGTGTTGGGCAAGCTTGAAGACAATTCATAGCAACACGTGCCGTGTGCGGCCGGGCATTGTCTTGTTGAAACGTAAGTCCAGGGTGTCGCAAAAGGAACGGTAACACAACCGGTCGTAGAATGTCGTCTACGTACCGCTGTGCTGTAAGTGTGCCAGAAATGACCACCAAAGGGGTCCGGCTATCAAAGGAGATGGCACCCCAGACCATAACGCCCTGTTGTGGGCATGTGTGGCGTGCGATAGTAAGGGCAGGATCCCCACGCTGCCCTGGACGTCTCCAGACACGTCTGCGGTTGTCGTCAGGACACAGTTGGAAACGGGACGCGTCACTAAAGACTATACTCTGCATTCGCGACCAGTTATCGCGTGATATCGTTAGCAGACGGGTTATTCCATTACAGTTTAGGGAAGGCCGTCTTGGAGGAAGTGGTTTTTCCCTCGCGGAAAACCAGTTTCGGCAAGATGGCCTTCCCTAAACTGCAATGGACTAATCCGTCTGCTAACGGTATCAGGCGTCAGGTCTGCGCGAACGCACAATACACCCCCAGTCAGCGCAGTTCCAAGTTGATCGAGCCCGGCACCACTGTAATCGGACTTGACGGTGTAAAGGCGTGAGAGGTAAGCGGCGTAACGGTCGGCGCGAGCGTAAATTCCGCTCTCTCAGTCGTCTGCAGAGGGTCATGTTGGACACATGTGTGCGGGCCACACGTTGGATAGTTGATAACGACGAATCCGGTGCTGTGACAGCTGCTCTGACAATCGCTCTGTCTTCCCGCCTTGTTGTGCCCCTAGGTCGACCGCTCCCGTCCCGATGCTGACATCTGCCGTTGTTGACCCACTCTTGCCAGCACCGTCCAATCGCCGCATCGCTTCGACCCACATGTCCAGCGATTCTTCGATTCGTCCAACCAGCCTCTTTCAATCCGATAGCACGACCTCTTTCAAACTCTGACATATGCTCGTAATGAGCACGAATCTTTCGGCGAGGCATTGTTACAGTCGACGTAAGATATCCGCAGTCAAAATGCAACAGAAATTTTGACCACATATTGAGAATCGCTCCTTATATACACCTGCTGAATGCGCAGTTCCGATGCGCTGGAGTTCCCGCTATTCATTCATTGGACACCAAATTTTAATCATTTGCATGTTCGGTCAAAATGTCTTTGCATACGAAATTTCATTACAATCGGACAACTCTTTCTTGGTGCGTCGATTTTTTTGTTATAGAGTGTATTATTAATATAACATCAACAATTCAAATAATATCCAGATTTTTTTGCGGACCGTCAAAATTTTCTCACGGGCCACCAGTGGTCCGTGGACCACCGGTTGGCGACCGCTGCTCTAGAGCACAACACTGTGTTTCCCAGTCAAATTAAATCCAAGTTTGTTTGTTTTTTTTGCTACATACAAAAATTAAATGCATATTTCATCTGAAATAAAGTTTTTTTTAACTTTATTTAATCTACCGGCGTAACACAGAAAGTGAGCTCGAGAAGGTTGCTGCAGTCATTACCGCGCAAAGGCAAGCCGATAATGAACGGATTTAGGCTGATATAAAAACTATTTTGCTCTCGACCTCGGTGTGAGAATACTTTTGTCTACAAATCGTATATAAAAGAAGTTTAGAAAAGCCTTCACGCCATGGTAAATTGATGTGAAGGTAATGATATGAATGTGTGTTCTTATTTC
The DNA here is from genome assembly GCA_006491805.2 of Dysdera silvatica. Taxonomy (NCBI): domain Eukaryota; kingdom Metazoa; phylum Arthropoda; class Arachnida; order Araneae; family Dysderidae; genus Dysdera; species Dysdera silvatica. Next base: position 312,152,445 of record QLNU02015360.1, read on the forward strand.
GTCTTTTTAAAATTAATTCACATTTTCTGATGTCAGGTTCAAAAAAAAAAAATTACACAAATTCTTTATAAATTGATTTTCTTACATTTCAATATTTTCAACTAATTCTTTTCGCTTAAAGGAGTTTCCGTGGATGTATTTCTTTTAACGTCGGCTTTTCACTTTAAACTCGTTTTTTTTCCTATTCCAAATTCCTTGTCTTTCGCTTGCTGTTCAAATCTTAAAGATGAAGTTCATTGATTTGAATTTCTGAAAGGAAGTGCATCATTCCATTGCGCCACAATATCTTCGATACGGTTATTGAAGATTGCAGTTTATCGAGCAGCTTTGAGGCAAGAATTATCATCGAATGGCAAACCCAAAAGTACATTTTCACATTAAATAGAAATGGCAGAAACTCATTATAAGAAACGAGTAGCCTATATAAAAAGGTAAATCCAACTAAATTAAAAAAAAAATCAACTGCATTGAATCTGGAAATAAAGAACTAATTTTTCTTCTATGGAATAATCATAAAAGTTGATATTTCAGACGTGAGTGAGTTAAAATATGTTTTGAAACTGTTGAGGTGAAATAATTATGCAAATTCTTTGAATAAATAATTAATAAAAAATTATTACAGAACATCAAAATACTATTAAGGGGGTCATTCTAAAACTTATTCCTCATTATACTCAAAATGCATCTCTCTCCTCATACCAAACAAAAAGAAAAATTGTATAATATATGAGACCAGATACTGTCCTTTCTTTAATTGTGTTTCAGCTTCCCACTTGTGATGTGACTATGTGTATCAGAAGATTAATCAGTGAATTCCTGCCATATATTTTGTCATGGACGATAGGCAACAACAGGACTTGCATCAAAAGTAAACGCGAATTAGACTATCATCAATAAATAAATAAACCATTCATACCAAGTGAACAATAGATTACCGTGGAATATCTACTATAATTTTCAATGTGCAACACTATTGGTTTTAATCAAAATTAACATTTAATTATATTAATTAATTCTATATTTAAAATATTCGCATTCTTTTTAACATAATCGGTCTTCTTATGTATTATTTTATTTCGTCATATATTTTGCAATCATTGTTGATTCATATTGTACTTATAAATTAATTTCAATTTCAGAAATAAATATTTAAAATTTGGATATATATTAATTTAAAGTATTGATGTGTTGTATGTACGTATTATATTATGCAATTATTTCCGAAAATCCCAATGTATTGACTTAAAGCCTAAAAAGTGTAACGTTCTTGATTTCATTTTCATGTATGAATCAAACTTGCTTAACTGCCTTAAAATGGGCACGTAACCTTTACCCTTTTACATTTTCTTCCCATTGATTTCCAAAGTGCAGCTAGGCCATATGGCCATTAAAATGTTCAAACTTTAAGTCAAGCACCCCCTGGTCTTCTGCTAAACAGGCCCCTCCAAGATTGCGCCATTTTCACCTCCTTAATGAGACTGGTATAGTGAGAACGCCGGACCTTACTTCACCTTTGACCTCTCAAGCCATAAAATTGCCCTTCTCCCAGTCCACCAGTGACGACAAACAACCAGACAAAACCCACATTATCTCTGCCAGTCGACTTCAGTTGTATGTAATTACCCGAAACTTCTACGGACACAGATGCAAATGTAAGTTCCATAAACTTCTGTCACATAAATAGTGATCTGTAACGCCCCCACTGGACCCTGCCTACACGTGGAAATAACTTTTCTCACGATTGGAAAATATCGCCAAGGAAGACCAACATTCCAGCTTCCTGGCGACAATTGGTCATTTGGGCGCTTGGACTAGAGAAGAATTCAACGATCATTCTGTTCAAAAATCTTGCCTTAAGGTGTTATCGTGGGGGCCTAAGTCAAGTCTTTAAACTAACACTCTTCTCCCCAAAGTTTGTGCGGGAACGATATTCTAGGACACAAAGACTTGGGCATCATAAGATGAAAACTTAGCCTTGGTTCATCACCTATTTTGATCTACTAATAACCTGGACTTCGATGAATAAATAAATGGAGAATCTACTTGATGAGCCAGCAGAATCACGGTTGAAGTATGCCGGGAACAAGAAGTCATCTACCACCGGTCAGTATGAACGTGGAATAGCTCTTCTGGTGGACCAAACATTCCGGCGAGGGGCCTATCCAGCTAGAGGATGCTAGGAATTCACTTTATGTGAGAGTCATGAATTTTTTGTCCTCTATTTCCCTTTAACCGTTCGTTCCGGTTGTTCACTTCCCTAAGTAGTTACTAAAATTTGGGAAATTGACTGTTGATGGATATTTTGTGTAATAATGTGAGAAAGATGTCGAGATTTAGTGTCATATTTATTGGTTTCAATAGTATTAATTCCTAAAAGGAATGAGAATGCTTATTAAATGTTACCCTCTTAATTAAAAAAAAATCGTTTTGGTGTGTTGCAGTATGTAATATTATTATGTGAATTAATAAATTTTAATGCAAGAGTCACTTTAACATTGATCCAAATTGTGAACTGACCACTTGATAAATACGCCCAGTAATATGTTTAACTGTTGTTGTTTTTTCACGGGAAAAGAAATTATAACTGTAAATCTTATTACCTCCTTATTGTTATTAAACTAGTGTTTCTTTTATGTTCAATTCTGTGTTTATCTTTCTGCTTAAATGGATTTTTGGATCATGGGTATAAATTAAGTAAATGCTAATTTGGGATTTAAAAGTTAGCATTTCATATTCAGTCACACAACGCATATTGAAGTTAAATGTCGTTTAACTATTTAGATATTATTTTAAGATAAATACTTTCGGCCAATAACTGTAATAAATAAATTTTAACACTAACACTATACGACACCGTACAAATTGAGAAAATTAGTGGTGCTATAATTAAACGGAGAAAAAGCAAATTTTCGGAGAAATAGTGGCATACCCGAGGATTCAAGGGGTGTAAATGCTACCTCTGTAATATTTTTAGAGCAAAAATATCGCCTACGAAAGGGTGGGCAAGAGAGAAGCAAGCTTCATATGATACCTATTTTGTTACCTTTGCACCCTATTAGTATGGCTGTTGCTTTTGCATTCATGAAAAACAAAACTATGGCTATACGCAGGGACGGCTCGAGGTTGATTTTGAATCCAGGCGGGCTGGCACGAATTGCTTTTTGGCGTCCCCCACCCCACCTCCTGCGAAAACAGGAGATTTTCACAGATACACAGTGAGCCATATATCCATAGGCGTACGCATAAAGTTCGTAAGGGGGTTATAGACTCAATGGGGGGTTACAGAGATACAACTCACATATTCCTATGTTAAATATACAAAATTTCATTGCAATGGGGTTACAATGCCATCAACACCTCCCTGCGTACGACAGTGAATATATGCCCTATAAAAGTGCTCAAAAGTCTGAAAGAATTTTTCTAAAGATGTCTCTTTAGAGAGATTTTCTACTGTTGGGTCAATTAAAAAAACGTTGAATTTCACTTCAGTTTGACGCCCTCATCCAAACGGGGGTCCGGGCGGGCGCTCGGGTCGCCCGCCCTTAAGCCGCCCCTGACCATACGACTGAGAGAACAAAACAACATATGAAAAGAATAAATGGGGGTGGGAATGGAAGAACAGAAAGATTTCCAAGTTTTAATATTTTGAATTTTGTAAAACTCGACGAAAAAGCATTAATGACGACATAAGAAAATTTAATTGTGAATTAGTAAGGACAGCCATCAAAGGAATTAAAAACCGTAACTATTTTAAAGGATGTTAATATATTGAGAAGAAACCAATCATTGAAATAAAGAGGGAGAATTGCAATGTAAAAAAAATTGTCAAGGAATACCCAAAAAAGTGAGAAATTTTACATAAAATTGTATGTGGAATGCGATAATTTAACTGAAAAAGGTGCCAAAACAGTCGAAAGAAGAATACCCAAAATCCTGAAGGAAGAAGATACAGATAGAATATATTTAATTGCAAGGAGTATAAATAATAAAATAGAAGAAATAGAAATATTGTTAAACGACGACGAATTGCAGGTGGATTTTCTGATGGTGGCGGAAAATTGGATGAAAGAACATGACTTGAATCATTTTGAGGGATTTTATGGTTACCATAGGTTCAGGAATAACAAAAGGGGAGGTGGTGTATCAGTTTATATTAGGGATAAAATGGAGGGCTATTTGCTATGGGAAGAAGTAATCAATATGAGTGATAACTACGAAATAATAGGAATAAAATAACAAAATGAAATATCAATAGTTTTGGCATATAGACACCCGAAAGTTATTTGAATGGAACTATTAAATTGGCTAAATAATTCTCTAGAAGAAAGTACTATTAAAAAATATTTATAATTGGCGATTTCAATATCAACATAGAAAAAGAGAGTAATAATAGTAATCTATTAATAAATAACATGAAATCAATGGGTTTGAAAAATTTAGTAAAAGAAAACACTCGTATTGCATCACAGTCTTCAACTTTAATCGACTTATGCTTCACAAATACTAATGAGGTGGTTATTGAAGTTAATGACTATCAATTAAGTGATCACAAAATGATAATAGTTGACTTTGAGAGGGAAGAGAGAAAGGAAGTAAGAAAAAAGTTAAGAATTAGAAATTAATGCACAAGAAACATGAGCGAATTTAAAAATAAATTAAAATTGATTAAAGTAAAGATAAAAAGAAATATTACATTTTTATAACATTGATACAGAAAATAATAAATGAAATATTTCCATGGATAGAAATTAAAGAAAAATGTTACAATAAGGGTTGGACTAAAAAAAATTTTTTTTTAAACGAAATAAAAAGAAGCAGCAGGTTATATTCCAGATTTGTTGGAAGGAAGAAACTTGTTTATTTGAGTAAATATAGAGAAATGAGAAACAAAATAAATAAGTTAATACTAACAAGGAAACAAGAATACTACAAAAACTGTTTTAGGGATATAGATGCTAAGAATAAATGAAAAATATTAAATAAATTAATAGGAAAATCAAAGGCAAGAAAAGAAATTTTAGAAGGACTAATGAATGAGGGTATCCTAATAACGGACGATCGTCAAATGGCGAATTTATCGAATGAATATTATGTGCATATTTTTGATACTGAAATAGATACTAAATTAGATAAAAATAAAACTAACGAACTTGATTACAGACATTATTTAAAAAGAGAAAATAACCAGACCATGTATGTCAGAGAAATAAATGAATCAGAATTACTGAAAATTTTACGAACTTTAAACATAAATAAGGAAGCAGGTGTAGATGAAATAAAACCAAAACTAGTCAAATAAAATGCAAACATTTTTCTAAAACCATTATTGATAATTTATAATGACATTATTGAACAGGAAAAGATACCAGATGGAATGAAAATTACAAAAATTGTTCCGATTTATAAAAAGGTGACAAGAATGTTAAAACAAATTACAGACCCATCTCAATTTTATCAGTATTCGCTAAAATATTTGAGCGTTTATTATATAACAGATTAATTGATGTCACAAATAGATTTAGAATTTTGGATTATAGCCAACACGGTTTCTTGAAAGGCAGATCCACTGAAACTGCTTTGATAAATATAATAACAAAAATACAGAGGGTGTTTACACATTTTTAGAACGATTTCAATAGAGGATTAAAAAATGAAAATATTTTGTGGGAAAATGGATCTGGCAACATGTTATTATTTCAAATTAAGATTATCGTCTGCTACTTTCAAATTCATTTTTCATTCAAAATGGCGCCTGTAAACAAGCTGTGGATCGAAGGATACGTTTTCGCGCTTTCAGAGGAGAAATATTCTTATTCCACTATTAAAGAGGCCCTGCGGTGGCGCAGTGTGGTAACGCGTTCTCCTATTGCGCGGCTAATCCGGGTTCGACTCCCAGCAGTGCAAAAAGAACGCTTACTCAGAGATCTCATAAAAGATCGCACTGCTCACTGTAGTCCGGGGTTTGGTTCCCCAGGCCTTAAGAGGTTCGGATTCCTCGGAAAACTGTAGGTCCCGGCGCAGCATGACCACTGTAGTCTTTGAGCCGTAAAACCAAAAAACAAACAAACAACCATTATTAAAGAATGTTGTGAAACGCATGGTATAAATATTTCTAAGTGCAAAATAAGCAACATAATTAATAGAAAAAGGAAAGACCGTCAATCGAAACTTCTACATAAAAAGAGGACTCCAAATGAATACCCGAACAAGGCACGTACTGTTGCAAATATTTCTAAAGTGAGATCACTGGTAACAAGAGAAAATCCACCGACGCAGAAATCAATTGCAAACTCTTTAAGAACTTCTGTAGCAACAGTAAATAAAATAATAAACCAAGATTTGCAACTTAAAAAAGCTAAAAAACATAATCTTCACCGTCTTTTGTCGAGACATGTGGTTCAACGCAAGACATGTTGCAGAATCCTGTATGAAAATTACTTATCAGAAGATAAATGGAAATAAGTTGTTACCCTTGATGGCGCATGGGTTTACCTAAATAACTGTAACAAAAAAGGTTCATTTACTATCGCAAGCGCGGAGAAAAAAATGTCCAAACTTGGTTCCGAGAATGCAAAGAAAGCTTCAGTAAAGGCTTTATGATTGTCGCAGGTTTCTCTTACAATGGGAAATTAAAAATAAAAAAGTGGAAAACAACGTTAAAATCAACTCATCATATTATCAGGAGAATGTTTTGCATCCAATATTTACAGAAGAAATTCCATTTTTTTTATTCCAACAATTTTCAGAGTATAAAACTGCATCAAGACAAAGCCAGCAGTCATACCTCGAAAACTACCACTGCATTCCTTGAAAAAATGAAAATTGATAAACAGAAAAATACGTTACACAAACACATTGTTCTGTTTAACATTCGTTAAACAGAACAATGTGTTTTGCTATTCAATGAGGGACTGATCCCCTGAGTACTCCCTTTCCTACCCCACTAACCATTTACAATAAGCACCTAGTAAAATAAGCAAAATTCCTTTCGATAACTAACGTTACGCCAATCGACGTTTCGTTACGTGCAGAAATGGATTTAGGTCCTATGGCGCCCGGATCGCGCACACAATTTGGCGCCCTCCCCCCGGTTAAATATTAATTTTTTTCAACAAGTTATTGAATCTTATTACAAAAAATACTGAATATTATTACAGACAGAAAGCCACGATAACAATTAAAATTTCCTTACAACAAATAACATGTAACTAAACTACAAAACAAGTACTTTTTCTGATGAACCACACAATCAAATTGTTCTAATAATCAAATTAAAGCCTTACACGTGTTTCAATAATCTGAAATGTCTGTCCTCTGTATAGTCAAATAAGTTCATCCATTTTATGTAGTTTTTACTTTTCCAATTTCTTACTTGCAGCATCATATTGTGGCTTCGTTGAAAAAAGGCCTTTTCACTTTCTGACGCACTTAATTAAACAATACTTCATATAAAGATTGGGGATAATGAGTTTATTTAAAAATTAAATAAGGCTTATACTTTAGATTTTAAAAAATTAATAAGATAAATTTTGTAAAATGTTTTTGCATTTTGGGGTTGTTAGATTATTTTGTCGCCTCCCCCTTGGCGCTCAGTGCGACGGTATCGGTTGCGTCGTCCTTAATCCGTTACTGGTTATATGTATATGAAAGCGTACTTTTATTTGGATATATTAGCATAATTGACTGCATTTGGCAATATATCAATGAACATATCGAAAAAGAAATAAAGGATTGCATTTTTTTCTATACAAGTAGACGATTCCACAGATATTGTCCAAAAATCTCAATGTAGTATCATAATTAGGTATGTTATTGCTGGTGGAAAGTCAGTGGAAAGATTTTTGGGATTTTATGACGTCAGTTCCAATCGGACTGCCGAAGCATTGTTTAACCTTGTATCAAGATGCCTCGAAAAATTTAACTATAAATCAAAACTTATAGGAGAATGTTTTGATGGGGCAAGCGCAATGTCAGGGCACTTAAATTGTCTTCAGTCCAAAATTAAAAAAGTGACGCCACATACAGTTTTTATTCACTGTTTGGCACATCCTCTGAATTTAGTGCTACAACAAAGCTGCAACAGCATTTCACAGTGTCGCATATTTTTTGCAACTGTAAGCGGCATACCTGCATTTTTTCATCATTCTGCCAAACGAACTCACGTGGTCGATACAGTCGTCGGAAGACGAATTCCTACTTCTGTTATTACGCGATGGACATCAAACTCTAACATGTTGAGTGTTATAAATAAAGAATGGGATTCTTTAAAAGAAGTATTTACTGAGATTATGAACGATCCAACCTCCGATCAAACTTCGCTTAGGCAGAGTGTCGGCTATTTAAATATATTTAACGACTTTGAATTTTCACTT
>QLNU02015360.1:312160916-312204321 GCA_006491805.2 Dysdera silvatica
CTGAAAGTAAAAAATTAAATAAGGTTTAAAACATTTTATGTTTTAAAAAGTTAATATGATACATTTTTATAAAATGTTGTTTCACTTCGGAGTCTTTAGACCATTTTGGCGCCCAGTGCGACGGTACCGATCGCACCGTTTTTAATCCGTCTCTGCTATATCTGCTATAATAACCGGCATCATTCTCTGAATATTTAAGTGAACAAAATTGACAAGAAAATTATTTTTTTCAATTAAGGTATATAAATGGTATTGCAGGGCTCCCAGTTTGTCCCTTTTTTGCGTAAAGATCTGTAATTTTAAGTCCGCATTAGTCCGGTTTTTTTTATCATTTGGCACCCATTCCCTCCCCCACCCCGGCGTTTAACGGACGCTATCGGAAATTAGTTAATTAAGCGTAAAAATCCACAATATCTATTCGTTTACAAAGGCATCTCCGGAAGCATTTGCGATGAGATAAAATTCCCATTGCTGAATGCTGATTGGTCAGAGCTGATGAAGTTGCGGGACGTCGCATCTATACAATGTTGTGGGATTACAATTATACACAAGGCAGGCAGGCAGGGTCAGGATTTACGGGCCATTACAGAGTTTAGCATATTCTCTCCCCACTACCTCACTAGACAGTTTTCAAAAGCTAACGGATTATTAAATTATTTTTTTTTAAAATATATATCCTTTTACACACATATACATAGTGTAATTTTTCTATTTATTGAAATTTTTAAGAATTTAGTTCCTTCTAATATAGGAAATTTAAGGTTTTTTTAAAGATGTTTTTAATTATTATTAGGAAAATTTTCAAGCTGGGCTGCTGAGTTTATAATTATAATATTTATTTTCTTTCGAACGTTTCACCATCTAATCACGCCATACCATCGGCGTTGGTATCACTACGCCAATAAACGTTGATTGACATTGTTGTTTGATTTAATCTGCGTAGTGTTCGATTTATATAAATACATATGCTGCAACGTGCATTTCGATCAATTTAATACCAGTCTCTTTGCAATTTGGTTTAAATAGTAGTCTATGTACTACACCATTCTGCGAAATAACTGGCAACAATATATATACGTTCGTAAAGAGATTATATATTGTCCTTCGTAGCTCAGTGGGTAGAGCCTCCGCCCGGCAAGTGGAAGGTCGTGGGTTCAGGTCCCACCGAAGGCAGAAATATTTATTTTCTTTCGAACGTTTCACCATCTAATCACGCCATACCATCGGCGTTGGTATCACTACGCCAATAAACGTTGATTGATATTGTTGTTTGATCTACACTATTTGATTCAATATTCTTATTTTTATGGGTGATTTGAAACCATATTTCTGGATGTAATAAGCAGGGCTGCCGTCAATGATAACGGGCCCTCTGGTAAAAACGACTTCAGCATTGTGAGCCTTGCACGAGCTTCCCGGGCAAAAAAAAAGATAAAGAAAGAAAGAAAGAAAGAAAAATCAGCGTCGCGGGCACCTAAAAGCTCCGGGCCCCCGTACCCATATCCCCCTAAACGGCGGCCCTAGTTATGAGTGTATCCACTTAACAGAGTTTATAAACTCCATAACAAAATGGAATGACGTGCCGCAGGTACGATATTATTGACGATTGATTTTATTGAATTAATAAATATAATATAATATAATTGATTTTATTGACGCGTAAAATTTATACATGTACTTTAAGAATCTTTCTTAATCGAGGAAAAAAAATATTCATTAATTGCAACACCCGATTATTTTTGTAAACTTCTCCGACGATATGTGTACTTCAAATTTTGCCACCCAGCCGTAATTTCATATTCAATCTGTTTGCATCCTTTTCGTGAAGGGTTGTTTTCTCATTGGCTATATTTCATTAGAATGGTCCAGGTACCAACAAACAAATATTCCATTTATTTCTCATCATTACAGTAATTTCGCGGAGATAAGCCGCGACTAATACTAATATTTTCCAAAATATTAGTGAATAAACAGTATTCTAATTTTTTGGTTATACTGGAGTTAACATAGCGCGGCGCATAATTTTATTGATGCAAATGTTTGAAAACTGGCAAGTATTGTGCGTTCGCGCTCAGTTGGCGCGTGATCCAGTTAGCAGACGGGTTAGTCCATTGCAGTTTAGGGAAGGCCGTCTTGGAGGAACTGGTTTTTTCCGCGTGAAAAACCAGTTTCGGAAAGACATCCTTCCCTAAACTGCAATGGACTAACCCGTCTGCCAAATGTATCACATGCTAACTGAGCGCGAATGCACAATACGCTATAAGAATTTTGTTATGAGAACGTTTTTTTTTAATTTCTGATTTCACCCTTTGTGATAAAATGAAATCCACTTTAAAAAAGAAAAGATTATTGAGATCAAAGTTCGTGGCCATTAGATTGTTGCAGCACCTTTTGCACCTGAATCAATAATTCTTCTTTGATACACGTCCCTGTTTTTTAACAAGGTTATTTATTGTATCAGTTAACAAACTTGTTTCATAATTTTTATATATATTATAATTTAATGAATTGGATTTTATTTTTTTATTTCGAATTTAAGCAGTTATCGAGGTTGTATAATAAATATTTGGATGCTGTTTTGAATAAAATCGGCACTTTTTTCTTCAGTTCTTGCTCGTTAGATCTGCTTTTTTTTTCAAGAGGTAGGGCGATGTAGTATAAAATATAATTTTTTATAATTGCTCCCTATGAAAAAGGACCAATATTTAAAAAAAAAAAATCTGAAAAAGGATATCGAGGAACTCTTCGTATTTTGAGTGACAATTATTTAAAAAAAAAATATGTGCAAATTACTGCATTAGGTCCTTTTTAAAAAAAATGTTTACTTACTGGTTCTTTTTTTTTTTATTAAATATGGTCCTTATTTTCCTAGTTTCTTGTGAAAATTGGGCCAGGATTTCTGTATTGCGAACTCTTAGAAAAATGTAAATACACTAATACACTTCGCACATTTGAAAATATATCGTATGAGGAGCTTTTTATTGCAGAAAGCATGTATTTTATAAGTTAGTTACACAACTAAAATTAATATCAAAAACCGTAACACATCGCATGTGTTACAGTTTTACTTTTTTGTCTGAAGTTTTTGTCGCTCCCTATTAGGCATTTAGACAATAATACAGCATGGTAAAGAGAAAAGTAAGTTATTATATTATATGAATAGCTGAAATATAAGTTTAAAAAACATAATCTTTTTATACAGTACATTTCTAGCTATGCTATGTATATAATAAAATTAAATTTTAGATTTAAAAACCAAAATAAGATGTGTTGGCATTAATAGTGATCGGCTGATTTTAGAAAGATGATTCATATAATTGAAGATCGGAAGACCACTTTGGTAACTGAAATCGAATTTTAAGATTTAAAGACAAATTAACATTTATGATAAAGCGGTAAAGACTGGAGCACGAAACCAGTAAATTGCTCATTAACTGATCCTACTGGAAAGCTAATTAGAATCTGCGTGATGAAACAACTGCAAAGGCAGAAAAACTGTTGCTTTAATATATGACCCGAGTCAGAAACAGCGTTACTTAAATAAACTTAAACTGGAAGTAGAGTTACAAACAGAAGATAAATGAAACGCCATCTCTTATGATTTATAACACAATGGCGGACACGCACTAACGTCATTGATTTTTTAAATTAGAAATCTCTCAAAGCAGATAACACGTACGATTCCTGATTTAAGAAGTTTGCATTATGAATCATTGTTTCGCACCCAATCCCCTAATAGCTATCCACAAAAACAGAAATACTTTATTGTCGATATCATTCAGGAACGTGCAAGTTTGAGAGAAGAAGAAAGAAGAACTATAATCGTTGGTAGGTGTGTTTCTGTAAGTTCATCCTCGTTGTCTCATCATTTGTATGTGAATGTTTAAAATAAACATCATAAACAAGTTGTACCTAATCTGTGTTACGGAGTCTATTAATAGTTATTCAAACTGTGGCATTTTTCTAAATTTAGATAGTTAGCATGTTTTGAGACATTATTTTCAACATATTCTTATCATATATGTATACCCTTACTTTATACACTGAATGGGCGCTTTATTATAAATACACAGGATACAATGGGAACACAGATGTATCATAGCCAATAAGGCTCTATAGATAAATTGAGAATTGTTTAGAAATAGTCAAGGTTTGTTCCTATTATTACCTAATATTCGTATTAGAGTGCAGATGGATAAATGCAGAGATTCTTGAGCGCATTTATACGTGGAGAGATAGTTTGAGTATGGATGTGTGGTTGTTTTATCCTCTTGACTATAGAAGTTCTGAAATTCTCGTGTTAGATCGTAGCAAGAGTGTACTAAGAGTATGTGAAATCCGGTAAAACTAAAAATTAGTGAAAAAACTGCGGCCGTAAACAAACAAGTGTCGTCCGAGGAGAGAGGTTATTATAGTTCCCGCATCGTAATCGGGTCAGACAGAGACATTAAATTAGACAAGGTCAGAATTCAATAAGAATATGTCCATTATAAGAAGTGTTCGAAAACAATACGCGTACGATGTTGAGAATAGGCTATGACAGCAGATGCCCACATAAGATAGCTTCATCAAATGAAAGGCATTCAAAACTACGATTGCTGTGGGTGAGAAAACGTTACAATTAGACCACCTGAACGCGAATAATTTAGACTGATGAATCCAGATTCTAGTTTTTATATGACGACAGAAGGATACATGTGTAGGGTAGATTACAGTGGGATATGGACTTTGTTTGCCAGGTTACAGTGTTCCAGGATAGTGGTGGCTGTTCACTGTTTTTATGTACGTTCACATGGACTACAATGGACTCACTCGTACCTCTAGAAATCTCTATTACCGGCCATAGATACGCGAGCCGACTCGCCAACCATCTGCTCCCATTCATGGCTGCGAATTTTCCCACATTAGAATGGTGTCTTTTATCTGGCAACTCGTACTCCACCACATTGGTTCTGATTGGCAAGAACATCACTTAACTGAGTTTACCAATCTGAAATTATCCCTTAACGTTTCCGATCTGAATCCTGTTGTGCAACTCTGTGGACCCTGTGTTTGTAGAACGAAGTGAAATAATTATTAAGGAATTTAGACAGTTTTCAACTGACTATTCTGAATTCATGGGTCGTAGTTCCACTTCCATATTTCTATGACTTCATGGGGTTTAAGTCTCAACCCTAGATGAAGAATTAGAGCTACCCGTTACTAACGAGGTGCGTATAGAATAAATGGTTCTATCAGTGTATATATCTAAATGTATATTCTTAAATATCATACATGCGTCTTGCAGGTGAAATGATAAAGCTAAACGATTGAATTCTACAGTCCCCGATGGCATTAATTTCCTTGTTAAATATAACCAGTTAAAAATGACGTTTAACTGTATTTCAAAATAATAAACTTCTCATAATTTCGTCAAAATAAATATTATGAAAATGAAGTTAAGAATGATTATTTTTATAAGATAAAAATCGTTTCTAAGATAGATTTTAAATTACAGAGAATCTTTTATCAATTTCAAACGTGGAAAGGATAAAGCTTAATCAAACGAAATTACTGAAAGCCACAATTCCATCGAGAAATTCGTACTTTGAACAAATAATGTTCAAAAAGATGAAATGTGCTTTGCATTGTTATTTTGGAAAAGACCAATAGATATTTGGATCAGCGAATATCTAGATACCCTCAAACAAAAACTGAGTGTATACGCCAGAAGACTCCGAAGATACAAAGACTATACCAACAAAAAACAACAGAACATGCAATTCCAAACAAACCAGAAGGCCTTCTACAGGAAGCTTCGAGAGACCCCAGCGAACAAAGACAAGTACGAAGCCCCAAAGCCAGCAGAAATAGAGACCTTCTGGAAGACACTATGGTCCAATGAAGTACAGCACAAAAGCGCCCCCTGGATTCAGCAAGAAATGGAGGCTACGAGAGGAATAGAGGAGATGGAGTACACGGGCATCACGATAGAGGAACTCCAGCAGGTAATCCAACGTACGCACAACTGGAAAGCACCCGGTATTGACGGCATACACAACTTCTGGTACAAGAAATTTACCAGCGCCCATGGCCCATTAGCCAAGGAACTTACGGCGATAATTGAAGACCCCAGCAAAATGCCTGAATTCCTCTGCAAGGGAATAACTTACCTCCTACCGAAGGACCAGGATACCAGTGACCCAGCGAAATACCGACCCATTACGTGCCTGAACACCCTGTACAAGATACTCACGGGGTGCATCTCTGAAAAAATAAGCCGGCACAGCGAAAGCAACAACTTAATGGCGGAAGAACAAAAGGGATGCCAGAAAGGGACTCTGGGATGTAAAGAGCAGCTTACCATCGACTCAGTTATCCTGGAACAAGCAAGAAAACAAAAGCGAAAACTCAACACCGCATACATAGACTACAAGAAGGCTTTCGACTCTGTTCCGCACTCGTGGCTCCTTGAAATACTCAGCATATACAAAGTGCATCCCTCAATCATCCGATTCCTACAGAGCAGCATGAAACAATGGAGAACCCGGTTACAGCTAAACACGCCAGACAGTAAAATAGAATCGGCCGAGATCCCCATCCGGCGCGGAATCTTTCAAGGAGACGCATTAAGCCCCCAGTGGTTCTGCTTGGCGTTAAACCCCTTGTCAAGGATGCTGAACACAAGTAAATACGGATACATGCTGAAGAAAGACAAGAGAAACCTACATAAAGTCTCCCACCTCATGTACGTAGATGACATCAAGCTATACGCGCCAACAATCACCCAACTCCGACAACTCATCAGTATAACAGAGACATTCTCCAAGGACATAGGAATGGAATTCGGCCTCGATAAGTGCAAAATACAGAAGAATAGCAAAGAAGATTTACCAGGCATCGAACTCGAAGACGGGAGACTACTGAAGACCTTGGACGAGGGCGAAACCTACAAATACCTAGGGATAATGCAAAAACGGCAGCAGGAGCACAAGAAAGTCAAAGTCCAGCTCACGCAAGCATTCCAAGAAAGACTTAGAAGCATTGTGAAGACGAAACTGAGCGGGAAGAACACCACGCAAGCAATTAACGCATATGCGGTACCAGTGCTCACCTACTCCTTCGGGATCATCAAATGGTCCAACACTGAACTAGAACAACTCCAGCGGAAAAAGGCATCAAATTCTTGGCTGGCCAAAGGCACTCTCCAGCCAGAGACAGAAGGATTCATGCTAGCCATCCAAGACCAAGTGATCGCAACAAGGAACAATCAGAAATTCATCCAGAGAAAAGACATAAGCAAGTGGCAGAAATTGGCAGCGAATGCTGGCTTTCTGACAGAAAAATGCCCGTACTACAAATATGAGCCAGAGACCGTGCATGAGAACGAAACACACAAGCTTTACTGGGATAGAGCAATCATAACAGACAAGACAGTCCCACATAACCGTCCTGACATAACCCTCGTCGATAAATCGAATAAGACCACGTACTTAATCGACATAGCAGTACCCAACACCAATAACATACAGACAACCTACACAACGAAAATCACCAAGTACCAAGATCTCAGACATGAAGTACGAGATATATGGGGTATGGAAAAGATCCTCATCATCCCGTTAGTCATCTCAGCAACAGGGATAGTACCAAAAACGCTTGCGACGAATTTGGAGATACTCAACATTGACCCAAACACCTACATTGAAATACAAAAAGCCACAATCCTAAACACGTGTCACATTGTCAGGAAGTTTCTAGACATGGCACATTAAGAAGTGATGTAAAAAGAGGCTTGGGAACATGGCGCTCTGCCCGTCCCAAAGCCTGTTTCCGCCAAGATATAATATATATATATATGAAAACCTTAGCATCATGAATTCATTTTTTAAGAAGAAACCGCAAAGAAAATGGACATGGAAACACCCAAATGGGGGAACTAGTGAAATTGACTATATCCTGGCAAACAAGAAATCAATTATTGAAGATTGCAGTGTACTGAACAGATTTAATACTGGAAGTGATCATCGAATGGTGAGATGTAAAGTGCACTTAAATACTAAATTAGAACGACAGAAGCTCATTAGGAAACAAGTAAGTAAGAGGGTGGATCTAATGAAACTGAAAGTAAATACCGAGGCATTCAAGTTGGAATTAAAAAATCGCTTTTCTGCACTGGAAGGACTTATTGATGAAAGTGATATCTCAGAAGCAAATGAAAACATTGTTAAGACAATAGTTGAAACTGCTGGGGAAATTGGTGGTGTAACCTGTAAAAAGCACAATAGCAAATTATCTGAGAAGACGAAACAGCTCATGAAAAGGCGAAGAGATATGAAGGTGGACAATCGAAATACCAGTTCCAGGATTGAGTACATAGAACTTTGTAAAACTCTGCGCAAAAGCATGAAAGAAGACATAAGAAAATTCAACTGTGAGCTAGTAAGGAAAGCCATTGAAAATAACAAGAGCCTTAGGGTTGTTAAAGGAAGTTTATCTGTTGGGAAGAAACACATCATTGCATTAAAAGGAGAGGATGGCACCGTAACAAGAAATAGGGAAGAAATACTTAGAAGAGTTGAAGAATTCTACAAAAAACTATATGAAAGTAACAGTGGATTAAACGAAGACATTGAAATAGTCGAAGGAACAGCTCCTAAAATCTTAAAAGAAGAAGTTTCATTTGCAATAAAAAATATGAAGAAAGGAAGAGCCCCTGGTGATGATGGTATTACATTAGATATCCTAAAAGAAGCTGGAGAATATGTAGAAGACATACTTGCAAAATTCTTTACCAAATGTCTTAACAGCGGTAACATACCAAACCAATGGGATTCTGCAACAGTAATTCTTTTGCATAAAAAAGGTGATAAAGAGGATTTGAAAAATTACCGACCAATTAGCTTGTTACCTGCTATTTATAAAATCTTCACAAAAGTGCTAACACATCGCCTGCAGAAAAAATTAGATGCAGCTCAACCAAGAGAACAAGCTGGATTTCGAAGTGGATTCAGTACAGTGGACCATATTCAAGTATTAAGAGAATTAATTGAAAGAACACATGAATATGAACTTCCATTGTGTGTTGCATTTATTGACTATGAGAAGGCCTTTGACTCTATAAAAACATCAGCAGTCATCAACTCTTTAAGATCAACAGACATTGAGGATGTGTACATTGACATGGTGAAACGTGTGTATAAAAATGCAAGTGCAAAATTTCGGTTACATAAAGATACCGAAGCTATCAAAATTGGTAAAGGTGTGAGGCAGGGAGATACCATTTCTCCAAAACTTTTTACTTCAGCTTTACAGATGATTTTTCAGCTGATAAATTGGAATAACAAGGGAATAAAAATAAATGGTGAATATTTAAATCATCTGCGGTTTGCTGATGACATTGTTATTTTTTCAACGGACCCATTAGAACTCCAAGACATGGTACAAGAGCTCTCAACTAGAAGTGAAGAAGTTGGACTCAAGATGAACCTACAAAAAACTAAGATCATGTTCAATAATTTTGTAGAGGAAACAAAAATACAAGTTGACAACATTGAGCTAGAAATTGCTGATTCATATATTTACCTTGGCCAGCTGATTTCAATGGATGGCAACATTATGAAAGAACTCAACAGACGTATTAAACTTGGCTGGAGTGCATTTGGAAGAAACAGTTTTATCCTGAAGGGGAAATTGCCTTTGTGTCTAAAAAGAAAGGTCTTCAACCAGTGTGTATTGCCAGTCCTCTCTTATGGATCAGAGACATGGAGTCTAACAGTTGGAGCAATACGAAAGTTACAGACAACGCAAAGGAGCATGGAGAGGTGCATGCTTGGAATAACTAGGAGAGATCGAAAAAGGAACACTTGGGTGAGAGAGCAAACTAGAGTAGAGGACATCATTGTTAAAGTAAAAGGGCTGAAATGGCGATGGGCTGGGCATATTGCAAGAAGAACTGATCAACGATGGACAACAGAAATTCTGAACTGGATTCCAAGAGACCACCGAAGACCTAGAAAACGTCCTCAAACTAGATGGGTGGATGAAATAAGAAAAGAGGTTGGGGTGACGTGGAAACGAATGGCCCAGGATAGACTTGTGTGGAAAGCATTTGGAGAGACCTTCATCCAGCAGTGGATAGATAATGGTTGAATATGATGATGATGATATATATATATATATATATATATATATATATATATATAATATATATATACATATCATTTCGGCCGTTGTCAATCCACTGCAGGATGAAGGCCTCCTCCGCATGTTTCCAATGAAGTCGATCTTGTGCTTTTTGCTGCCATTTCAGCCCAATATATTTAATAATTTCACCCACCCATCTCTTTCTAAATATATTTATAAGATCATATCAACTATGCATTCAATATAAGTAGTTTACAGATCGGTACAACATTAACTCTGTAATTTAAAATAGCCAGATACAGAGTTACAGATAATATAAACTGAATTTATGTAATTTAATGAAATACAAATTATGGTACTGAAATTCTCTTTGAGAGAATCCATTGTTGGAGAAGAGATGGGGGAGCTGAGACAAATTAATATTTTTCAATGTGTGATCGTTAAAATGACCCCCTTAAACCATTCCTATCATAAAATTTATCGAACTTATGAACAGCCTCTTAGTATTTGCAATACAAAATACACATTCCTTAATTTAAAGAAAACGTCCATCTATTTTAAATAACATTCTTTAACAGAAATCAAAACACAAGTTAAGAGCAAACTTTTCCGAAAGAGTGCTTTGCACGGAAATGACGAAGTTGAGGAAATGAAACTACATAGATAAACATTCCAGTTCCCAATTAATTAATTGGCGGAAGAAAACTTACATGGCTTTAAGATTTAAGAAACAACTACAAAATTGCTTATTTTTACAAACCCGGGTCATATAGAAATTCGGCTTTTATATATTGCGTTAAAGGTATTCGCAATTTTGTGAGAATTAACGTTAATTTCATTAATTGGAAAATGGCTTAATGAATTACGCGTGTAAATGAGGTCGCAATGCCCATTTCTCTTGAAAGTCAAGATAGATCTCTGGACACTGTGACTAAAGTCTCACTGAATAAAATGCTCACATATTTCTGGTAAGAATATTTCTGTATATTACTATGATTGCGTAAAAGTTTATGCATTTTACGCAACGTCTCAGAAAAAAATTATGCGTTTGCAAATATGGGGACTTTATGCAAAGGAGAGTATTATCTCAAGAAAACGATAAAAACCGACAGAATAAACAAGCAATAAATGACATAAAAGCAGAAAATTAACGCAGTTTAATTTGAAAACATTGACAGCTGTTTCAATAGCACGTGGCTATTTTCGTCAGAGTGATAGACGCTGTCAATGTTTTAAAAACTAAGCTACGATAATTTGTGTTTTTATGTTAATTATTAGTTTCGCGCAGTGTATCACTATTCTAATCATAATATACCAGGTTAAATTTTCAGAAAATCCAATACAGCGTCCAATTTCACCTTACTTTCGTTATAGCTAAAACTAGTGATCTGTAATCGCTTTGGATACTTCTCATTTATGACGTGTCTCATGATATCTTAATATAAAAACAAGATGAGTTTTCATAACCCCATCCGAGTTCATGAAACAAACCAGCAAGGTAGCAATAATATTTCCGAATTTTTTATTTGGAAAAAATTTTGATGACATTCAGTTTTCAAAAATCTTTTGAAGTGGTGCTACGGTTTTGAATAAATTATTTTAAAAGGCACATCGTTAATTGCATTTTGTAGAGTAGCTGAGTGTAGAAAGTCGATAACTGGGAAAGAACTTTTTGTAAACCCTAAAAGAGGACGAGGACGATGTCTCTTTTTCTCCTATACCTAAAATAGCTCTAGTCTGAGCTTCAAAACGTGGGTGTCAATTTATTATCATAAAAAGGATCCTCTTATACATTGAGGGCAAGCGGCATTACCGACTACTTATAAGTTAAACGTTGGTTTTGCTAATGCTTGTACCTTTTTCAAATTTTAAAAAGCAAAAATGTGTAGAACCCACTTTTGGTCTTGTAAATTGTTAAAACTTATTGAATGAATTTAAATATTTTTTTGCAGTGTTTTGTAAAGTTGTAGAAGGAATGAAATACTATGTTCGGCATTGCAACTCCCATAAGCAAACTCATCAATCTTATCAAAATGAAACTCCATATTATACGAATGTTAACATTTTGGAAATTTTAATAAGTTTATGAAATAGAAAATTCGATAATTAATGCTATCATATAGAAAATCATGGTCGAATTGCAGTTACAGACTTTTTTCCCGTCAATTCACCACTAAGATGTGGATTAGGCACAGCAGTTTGAATAAAGGTAGATTTAGTCATCATCGAAAACGGAGTAAGACTTACATTTTTAGTTTCTCTAATCCTCAGTGTTTAATATTTTATCTAAGTCTACTTTGACAAATTTTTTGTTTAAGAAAAATTCTTCACTGACATTCCACTACTTCTCGAATTTATTATACTTTTCAATAAAAAATTTTACCCTTCTTACTTACGTTTTTGGTGACGATTTGCCATCTTGTTTTCACAAGTTGTTATTTTTATTTGGAAGGTATTAGCGACTGTTAAGAATTTACGGGCGGGGAAAGATCAGTATATAACTGCAATTCTAATAAAATATCCACATTATTATTCGGTTAATATCCTCACGGTATTTTAAATTTTTAATTCAAATAAAATAAGTAATGTTTACTTTATGGAATCATGTATCAACTACGCTTGTAGGATTTAATGATGCCTTAAAATATCACTTATTTAAAGCAAAAATTATTACGAATTTCTGCTTATTATTCAAAATGCATTGTTTTCCCTCTAAATGTTACGCAGTGTAGCAAAGAAACGCATTATTAACGTTGTGATATATTACAAAAATTGTCACGACTTACAAACACCATTAATGGCAGCATTAAAAGAACATTGCTTTTCGTCAAAATTACTTCAGTTTTGCACTCCCCACAGTATCACCGCTTTGCTGTTCGATATACATTGAGACTCGCTAAAAGACCCCTTTTTACATGAATTTAAACGGAACATTTAAGACGAAGAATTCCATAATTTGTTCCTTGATAAACACTTTGAGCATCTTGTATGTTAGAACATGCCTCCTCTTGCTACTAATCGATATCGTAGTTTAAACACGGGTACTTAAACCTTCGAAGGGGAAGATCTTTCGCCTGTTCATAGCGAATCGTTCAATTAAGAAAATTGATTTGTTGAATAAGAATTTAACTGTTTTTAACTGAGGATACTGAATATTATTCGTCAAATTTTAAAGTGCCTTAAATCCGGTCGATTGTGAACAATGATATTTACAGTTAACTAGCGTTTTAACATGGACTGTTACGTTTCAGAGATTTCAAACATTTTGATTATTAACATGTATTGCTTGTCACGGGTAAAAAACGTGAACACAGTCTCAATTGGTCGACGTAAAATGAAAAATCTTAAAGTGCTTTTTATTAACAGCAATAAATAGGAAATGACAATAGCATTCATTGGTAATAAGCGAACTATTGAAAACAGGAAATTGGCTTTAATAACTTTTGAATCAACGCAATGACTCGGGGACAAACTGTTTCAAATACTGTCAGAACTTATTAAAAACATTTAATTGTCATTAGTACGGGCAATTGCCGCCAAACCTCATAAAAGAAATATGACAGAATAAAAGACTATTACAAAATCGATGAGACGAGTTAACATCTCGGCACTAATTGCAAAGCACTAATTAGACGCTAATGGCGTCGTTATTTCCCAAACTGATGCTTTCCAGCGATATTTCAACAAGAGCGAGAACAAAAGCTTCAGCGCTGAGAAATTTCAGAGTTTTAGAACCAACATGCAATTAAAAATGAGAATTTTCTTAATAGATTTTTCTAATCCACTCTTAAACCCCTCCTTCAACTTTCTGAAGTCATTTTCATTTTTTAAGAGAGAGTTAAATAATCATTGATAACGGGTAATCAAATCCTAGTGCTTTGTTTAAAGAGAGATGGGATTATATAGTAAGTGAAACCATTCATTTTTTCTTTCAAACAGATTCTTCATTTAAAAGAAATTAGAATAATTTTTTTTTATTAAAGACGTAATGTTTCTTCATACATATACAAATTCTAATTATTAGCCTGATTCATATATTTACTATATTTTTCTTTACATTATATACTTGTCAAAAACATTGATTTACTTTTGCAAGATATGTAAGACAATTTAACGTAAGATTACACAGATAAGATTTATAAGTAATAGACAATGTTATAAGCGTAAGTAAGGTTGTTAAAACGTTTTATTTCAACGTACGTTTCTGACGGACTTGGCCGTCTTTCGTCAGGGTATTATCGCCAACGGCCTCATAATGCAATATGTAACCAGAAGGCATTTTGTTGTTGAAGAATTGAAGGGAGATATGGAACAACATTAGGGGGACGGGTCCCCCCTGTCCCTCCACTAACGGCGCCCGTGTTCAGGAATACAAAATGAAAAAATAAATATTAGAAAACTGGAGATGCTGTTATTGCGTGACTATTATGTTGCCAGTTGTGGATGAATAATTAATGTGAAAATTTTATTAGACATTTCCAAGCTTGATTAAAAGTAGGAGTAGATTTTGGTTCATTGACTACGATAGAAGAAATATAATAAGTTGATTTACTTATTGTAAAAGTTATGGAATAATGAAATATATACTCCTAAAATACTGTTTACATCAAGAGTTTACATGTTTTTCAAAAACATGGAAATAATAAATATCTTCAGTAATATTGTTTTTCTCATTGCTATGAATCTTTATAACGGAACATTACAAAGTTTCACCAGGGGATTGCATAACAGAAGTTATTCTGACGTCGTCGGGTGCGGGGATTTTCCCAATCGGGACTGTACCCTACCAAATGACTTCAGATAGCGATTCTCAACACGTAAGAGTATATAAACTTTGGACTTCCACTCACTCTCTATTCTGCTTCAGTTAACAAAGGAAGTAGTTTCTCGAAACATCGTGTTTTAAACCTTACGCAAGTGTTGAAATAACTATTGTTATGAATCCTTATGACGGAGTTAGAATATATGAGTATATATATATACTCGAAACAATATGTACTATTTATTTTTCGCCAATTACAGTTTAATTAAAATATTTTTCAACTGATAATGAAGAGAAAAATAAACCTGCTGGTCTGCAGGCGCTTTTTTCATAAGACGTCGTTTGTTTTGGAATTAAATCTTGAAAAATATTGCTGTTTCATGAGGAATGAAATTGTGCTCAGCCACGGGTACAGTGTTATGTCTATACCCCAATATAATTTTGTGTATTAATCTTTTCATTAGGATAATTTGCAAAAAGAGCGTACAATATATATGCTCGTTACTCCGTTTACGTAAGTTATCATTACCATTCGAATTCAATAATAAATCCTACATTAAAAGCGTATTTAATAAACTGCATACTATTTACCTTACATATACATATTATTTCACCTTAACTGCTTACAGTTTCCTATATAGATTTAAGAAGAAGAAGAATATACCAAAATTTCTCTTTCCGACATCCAAAGTATCTTCTTATTACAACTCTGAAATAATACTTTTTATTTTTGAACCTCTTAAGAAAGAACGAAAAATATACGTTCAAAATGTTTTCTTTTCTAAATCCTCTTATCTCATCTTGTTTAGCTAGGCTATCTATACCCTATTACGATTGTAAAACTTTCCTTTAACTATTCGTTTATCGTCCAAAGGAAAGGAATTAATTTTTTACCATACCATAAGTGCAAATACATACAAGTGATTGTGACAAAAGAATAGAAATGTCTAAATGTAGTATTCTAATAAAACGATACACTATAATAGTTTTAAGTGAAATAAGAACTTTCGAAAGTAACAGGCTAAATAAGTGACTAAATTTCCAGAGAAAACTAATATGGAAACATAAATTGTCGTGTCAAGAAATATGACATTGTCGTAAAAAGTGAATAAAGTAATAAATTAAACTAAACATGCATCCATTGACCACTTCATTAAGTACACCAATGTAATAGTACGTTGGACCTAGTACTACCTTAGTTCTGTTTTGTTTTTTAATTTTTTTAGCAACTTTATTTAAGGCAGAAAATTTTAATTACAAAAATTATAATAGGTGTTAATATGATATACAGACACAATCAAATTATAGGTGCAAATAAAATAACTACACAATGTTAAGATAAGTAAATGAATAAATTGATATAATATGTTGTTAGTGAATGTCTTACTCAGAAGCAGCGGGTAAAGACGAAGTTGTAGACATAAATTCAGTATAAGGCACCAAAACATTCCTAAAGGACGGGTTTACATATATTTTAATAACGTATTTGAACCGGACACAATTCTCCGATTAAGGCTTGTTTAATACTATTAAAGTTACAATTTACAAAACCTAACGTTTTGGTTCGCCTTTGGGACCCTTCTTCAGAAAATTTTTTAATCGTGTTTCAGTGATGGTACATGGTAAATTCTTGTAAAAACAGAATAAAGAAAGCCAGTGAGAATAATTGTTTCAGAAATGACACCACGAGCTCTTCTGGAAGTGCAATAATTCCACATTTTTTTCCCTATTTTGAAACGTGAATCAATGTGGAAATATTCGACGAAACAATACGCAATATAAATAAGACACAAAAAAAGGCCGTTTCCTAGTTTTCAATATATTTGGTTCTAAGAGTTGCACATGGCTTACTGCTGCAATCTGCTAATAAGGTTGTGAAACTAGGTTTCTGCTCTGTATTTTAGAAAATAATTTCGTAACATTATGCATGGCTTAACTTGGTCAATTAACTGTTTCTTTGAAGTACTGCTTATAAGCTCCATTTGAATGTTCTTTTGAAGTTGATATGCTGATTAAATAGATATTTTGAAATGAAACCATTGTGAAATAAATCAAATTTGCCTGTCAAATTATCTGATCTGTCAAATTATCTGATGTTTGCTTATGTCAACTCTTCTTCTATATTTTGACATATAAAACCACGATTCCTACATTTTGGATTCTGGAAATCAAGGTAGCGTTCAGCGTTGGTAGAAAGCAAAGTGTGGAACTAATATTAATCTGCATAACTCAGGTTGCGCTTTGTTATTAACCTCGAGTACGTGAAATGAATGCAAGTTTGCTTCTGAAGCAAGACTTCAGGAATTGAAAGAAAAATGAAAAAGATAAAAAAAAAATGGATACTATAGGACTTGGTGCAGTCAGACGGAAAGGTGAAGAGATGATAGAACTTAGAGGTGGACAGTTGTTTTAATAGGAGAAAGAGAAACTGGAAGAAAAATTGCTGTCAGCTTTTAATCTGACAGAAGAGTTAAAGGAGAAGAAGAGTTAAAGAGTCTTCTTTTAAATAGTGTAATGAGTACTATCTATGTAAATATAAAATGGTTCATTACTATTGACCCTTCAACCGTTTTCTAATAATAAAAAAAATTTAACAAACGAAAACTTTTTATTAACATTATCACAACTAAACAAAGCAAACTTGTAACCAAAAAACCAAAAACTGAATCAAACTCATACTCACAATTGAATGCTTGATAATGTTTTATCGCGTGAATTGTGATAACGTTTTTATAAATTAAAGTCTAATTGCATTTCATGCGATTATGACAATCACCCAGTGACTGTCATTGAAATGAGGGGAAGTTACAGGGAGGCAGAGGTATCCTTTTATACTCCTGAAACGTATCATAATTTATTTATGAACTAGGAAGTCAATTATGTTAGCTCTTATTCTAGGTACCGTCTAGGTCGAGTTACTCCCTCCCTAAGATTATAACCCCTTCTCTTTCCCCCGCGACGTTGCCTCTTTGGCGCTAGGCTTTACGTTTTCTACTCTGTTTCCCTCGGTATTCATGCCACCCTTTTCCTTCTCTGCTATTAGCCAATCCATCTCGTCGTCTTCTCCCTCTGATTCTAAGGGTTCTCCCTCTAATTGGTCTCCTCCTTCAAAGGGGTTCTCCCTATCTTCTTCGGACTGGAACTCTTCATATATTAAGTACGACTCACGCAATTGAGCTTTTAGTAGTCTGTTTATATATGCTCGGATCAATTCCACTGGCTCGGCTACATTTGCCAATTAGTAATTAATTTCTGACAATTTCCTTATTATTCTATAAGGTCCCGTCGCATTAAATTTCAATTTTGCCGAACATTACTTTTTCATAGCTGGTTGATAAATAAAAACTACATCTCCTTCGTTCAAGTCTTTGGCTTTCTCTTCTGTATACCCTGCTCACGATTTTTTTTTTTTTCGAAGGTAATTCTAAGATTTTCTGTGACTCCCATAAACATTTTTGTGTCTTTTTTAGTTGATCTATATAGTTTTCATGCAGGTAATCTGTTAACTTCTGGCATTCGTTGTGGAAATTAATAAGAAAACGCAAATCTCTTCCATATGCTATGTAATTTGGACTATGTCCCGTTGATCTTACCCCTCATGTCACCTTGGTCATGCACACCTATACCAAAAGTGGGCTCGTCCATCATAAAGTATACCTGCTTGTTTTGCCATCGCTAGGATTACGGAGATTTTTTCCTTTAAGGGAATATATTTCCCCATGTTTTAAAAATTTAATTCAATAAGTGTTAATTTCTGCTTTGATTTCCTGCTACAAAAGGTATTTTGTTGTGAATTTTAGTTTAATTTTCTTGTAATTGTGTTCATTTTGTTTTTGTGTATTTATAGTTTTTTCACTTCACGCTTCTTTTTAATAAATTCTCTTTTTCCAATGGGCTGTTGGGAAACTGGATAGGCTTTTTTAGCTCAGGCTGTCTATCTATAAGAAACATCCCATTATTCAGACCTCTAGAAAATGTTTCCCCTGATGATGAATTTTCTAAGGTCTTTAAAATTTGGCTCATTTATTTCATTTTCTTCCATTTTGTTTTGTTGTTTTATCTGTCTTTTTATTTCTGTATTCAGTTTAGTATTATTATTAATTTTTGCATTTTATTATCAGTCTGTTTTTATTTTGATTGCTGTGTTTTGCTGTTTTCGTGTATTACTTGTCACATAATAACTTTATTTCTTCTATTGTTGATTCATTGCAGCTTATAGCGCATAATCACAAGTAGAATTATATCGTTAATGATATCATTAATAACGTCATTTTCTTAACATTTCTTGCTAATTACCTATTAACTTATTATTTTTATCTTTTATATATATATATCCTCTTCTGTGCATAACATCAGGGGTGCATCCAGAGAGGAATTTTTTGGAGGGTGTAGAATACAATTAGGACCACATGTAAAAAATTCGTATTTAGCGAGTTTCCATATATAGCGAGGAAAATATGGATTTTGCTTGGTATAATGATTAAGCGCAATACAATTTAACCGCTTTTAGCGAACAAGTCTTTTTAGACCCCGGATTTAACGAATAATTAAAAAAATAAATAAAATTTGATAAACTAAAACATTACTGTTTATTGTAAGAAGTCGTAAAAGTTAGTCGTTATAATTGGCACTCGTTATAACCGATTCCCACCTCATTTTTATGGATTTGGGGGGAATTTCCCCAATTTCCCCCATGGATCTGCCACTGATAACATGGATTCTCAAACTCGATACCGCAACTGTTTAGAATCTCGTGGAAAAATTGTAAACTTCGGGATGACTTGTCGATCGTGTTATCTCCGGCCAGATGAATATTTGTAAGTCTTGCAAAAACTTTCAGAAAACAAATCTGATACTGATGAACCAGATGCTGATACAAGTGATAATGATGACATGGATTACACGATTCTAAGACAACATGATGCCTCGAATGATTTCAGCGATTCAGGAAAAAATGCGGATCTGGATAGTTTTTTTCAAAATATTCAACAAACGGAAATTGCTACTCAAAATATTCTTCCCCAAACAGGTAATTGTTTTTACTCCATTCCTCAAATATTCTTATTTACGATTTTTAACACTAAAGTAGTTACTTTATACAGTAATGACAGCTTTAAATATTTAAAATATATTTTTTTTTTGCTTAATTTTTTAAGTACGAGTTCTAGAAGACACAGAGGAAAAAACAACGAACTAAACTAAATTCTGGTGCAAGCAGAGAAGGAAATTTAATTTAAAGTCACAAAGTAGGATCGGTTTGTGTTTGATAAAGACGATGACACTACATGGACTGTGGCACCTGTTGGAGCAAATGATGCAAGGAGGCTTAGAGCAAGAAACATACTGAAAAAGACGAAGGGTCCTACTCCACATGCAAAAGACATGTCGATGATAATGTTACCAGTGCTTGGCGGTTTTTCATTTACGATCCTATGCTTCGCCACTTAAAAGGGTGTACTGAAGCAGAGGCATTTTGTAATCAAAAACTCAACCGGTGTGTGTCTGTTGATGAAATTGATGGTTTTTTGACGATTTCGTATGCAAGAGGAGCATATGGATGCAATTTCATTGACTATGATTTTTTATAAAAAAAAGGTTATTGGGGACCTCCTTTCTTTTTTGCATACGATGTTGCGTAAGAGATTCAGAGGAATTATTAAGTACTTGAGGTTTGATTTGAAATCACCAAGATTTCAGCTTTTGGAAATGAACAAATTTTCCCCATTTTTTTTAAAATTTGGGACGAGTTTATTAATAGTTGCGAAGTTGTTATAAATCCTCTGAACATATATGACTGACTGCAGATGAGCAGTTTTTCCCTACGAAATACTTGGACCCCCAGGGGTCCGCGGCCCACAGTTGAAGAACCGCTGCTGTAAACAATGTTCAGGAGATTTTGAAAGATATTATGACCATTTCGCAACATTACTTTAGTTCGCGGGTGCAGGAAAACATAGTGTCTATCAATTCTTAATTCGAGAATTCTCGTTTAACGTTAATTATGATTTTTCGTGTACTCCATATGAATGTGCAACCTTAGATATATAATAAAAGAAAACAGTGTGTGTGTGTCTAAAAATGATTGGTATGCCGTTTTCGTTTAATTTTTTATACACATGTTGTTTATGTTCCTAACGTAAGATCCTGTAAAATTTTATAAAACGTTTTTCTCAATACTTGAGTTTGACATTTTTTTTTAAAATTTCAGTCGTTTTGACATAGGGGCAACATAATAGGCGACAGACACTACCCCACGATACATTTACAACCAACTAAGTAACTTGTGTTGGACTCAAACATAGAAGACTCGAAGACGGAGGAGATGAAAACTCAGACGCATTTAAAAAAAACTGACAGTGGACCCATTCTTACATATTCACAGTAGCTTTTCAGCTAAAAATTTTACTTCGAGAAACCACAAAATTTTGAAATTCAGAACTACTTCTCAACAATTCAAACTTCTGAATTCCTCCTACAAAAAATGCTAAACTAAAGAGTAATTTAACAAGTAGTTAAAGAAAATGGCTTGAAATACCATTAAAACGTTAGTAATAAATTCAGAACTTTAACGACTCAGCAATTCGAATTATCTGTAAAGAAAAGCTCTAGATGGTTTACTAAAAGCACTTCCTCTCGAAGCAATCCACTGATTAGGAAGTTATCCGTGCAGGAAAGCTTAATATCGTAAAAGTGCACCAAGAAAAAAAAAGATAAATAAATTCTGCAATTAAGTGATGAGATATTAGAAAAATGCGCATATTCAAGGAAGAAAAATATAAAAGGACAGAAGAAGTAAATCTAATAAATTAGAAAAACCATTTATAAAAGAAACCCATTCAAATTGTTTATCGGTTGACGTCCATTAATACATTAGCGTCTATTTAGCTAATGAAAAGTCAGCAATAAATAAAGAGATGTGTGTGCGTCTTGATACCATTTTTTAGCTGAACGCAGACAGCTTGTAGTGCGTCTCTTACGTTGTATTTATAAAAATTGAAGCAATGTATGAAGCGTAGCTTATGTTATATGGGATATGGCCTTTGCCAATGAACTGTAGGTGTAGGCTACCATTCTTTGATGATGTTTTTAATGTTTTTTTAAACATCGACATATTGGTAAGAATGGTAAAGGAGAAGCCTTGAGTTAATGATCCACGGAGTTGAAGATGCCATTGGCGCAATATCTTTAATAACTTCGACACTCTCTCTTTCTCTCGAAGACTTGGTATTTCGAGAATTTATTTCAGAGTTACGACTGATAAGGCGCAGAGATAATTGTATTTTTTCACTTTAGATACATGCTTCTTAAACCTTTTCATCAATTAATTTTTCCACTTTTCCTGCTATTATGATTCCGAATTTTGGATCTATTGTGATATCGTCATTTGTTTAATGCAACTAAATGAAATAGTTAATTTTGTGAATACAGAGTTTAGATTTCGAGAAAAACCAGTCTATGCTTTTACTACATTAGTTAATTGTCAGTGTCTTAGCATTTGTAAGTATATCTTCAAGCAGTTATATTTATTTAAGGTATTATTACCCTCCGCAGGGATAACACAATTGCCAAATATGGTCAACACAAGAAAGCCTCCGGGGCGAGATTTTTGTGAGTTTTCGTGGGGGAATTTATTATACAATAATTTTTGCCACCCATGTAATGATTATAGCTCAAACTAGAGCTTTTTTGTTTTAGGAAAAAGTTCTCTTTTGCTCTTAAAACAAAAAAGCTCTAGCTTGAGCTACTTATATGTGGGTGCTAAAAATTATTGTATAATTATATTTATTTTTATGACTTTAACACATAAACGGACGTATTTGCCAAGCCGTTTAGTATTTCTCAATTTGTTAGCTAGTCTTTGTTAAAAACGTCCAAAAGCTTTCATGTTCTATAGAAAATGGCGATTTGACTATTGTATTTTAATATTGATAATGAGATCGAGATTTCCGTTCAAATAACTAACGTTGTTTAGTTTTTGAACATATAAAATGATTTACATTTTTGCTTTATTTATACGTGGCAAATATAATATGCACATCCATATTTAAACATGCACCAGTCAAGTCTTAAATTAAGAAATCATATTAAATAAAAAAAGAGGGACTAGCATAACGAAATTCGCTTTTATTGAAAAATTAATTTCAAAAATTTTCATTAAAAGCAAATATATTTAAAAATCAACACAAACCGATGATTTAGTAAAAAAGTTTAACGGGAAGATATGTTATGTGCAAATGAAACGAGTTTACCTTTTCTTTTACACATATTGAAGTAAGTCATTCAACCTCTCATCTACAAGATCTGTATTTTTTTATTTTTCACAATAACTCAAAAATTACTTTTTCAAATGGCAGTAAATTTTAAATTACTTTTTATTTGTATTTCTCTTTTTCATTATCACCATAGTATAACTGACTGTTAATAGTTTTATAAGTGATTAGTTGTGTGTGAGTGAGTCAAAATAAAAGAAAAATTATCATATAATATACTATTAAGCAGATATTAAAACCTTTTCTATAAATGTTATATTAATATCGTCGTATTAGTTAAATGAAATAGTCATACAATAAACGATGCACAAAGTTGTTTTTTGTCTAATAAGTTTTTATGTCCATGTATAAGCTCAAACTAGAGCTTTTTCGTAAAGTCGAAAAAGATATACCGTTCTGGCCCGGGATTGGACTACGGACCCTCTGTATAAACCTGAGTGCCGTAACTAGCTCGGCCACCGAGACATAGAAACGATGTTCTTTTTCTTCGTATTTAAGGTTTTAATATATGAAAGAGCACTAATTTGGGTTTATACGTGAGTGTTACATTGGAAAACTGCGCCAATCCCTACAACCCAAAACTCTCTCTTTAATTATTACACAATAGTCCGTCAGTCGCTCGTATAACTTCGTGTTAAAATGTGTTTTAAACTAACTCCCAAACAAAGCAGTTATTTACTAAGCACTAAATTAAATGTTATACAATTTTTTTTTGCCACCCACGTATATTTAGCTCAAGCTAGAGCTTTTTCGTTTTTGGAGAAAAAGAGGCGCCGTCCTCATCATGTTTGTTTGTCTGTTTGTGTTTTTACGGCTCAAAGACTACAGTGGTCATGCTGCGCCGGGACCTACTGTTTTCCGAGGAATCCGAACCTCTTAAGGCCTAGGGAACCAAACCCCGGACTACAGTGAGCAGTGCGATCTTTATGAGATCTCTGAGTAAGCGTTCTTTGCACTGCTGGGAGTCGAACCCGGATTAGCGGCGCACTAGGAGAACGCGTTACCACACTGCGCCACCGCAGGGCCGTCCCCATCCTGGATTCGAACCAGGGTCCCTCCGCCATCATCGAAGATGGCAAAAAAGCCATCGAGGAACGTTTTAAAGCTAAATTAAATTAATCTATTACAACTGTGCCTATTATGCTATTGTAGTTTAACATATGCTACAATATTATTAACCATTTTAACTCCATTATTAACCCTGAGAAGGATAATAGTTTCTTACAAAGTTGATTGTTATAAACATTCAAATACAAATAAACCAATTAAGTCTAAAGATTCCGCAATGAAGCTACGCTGAACACATAAATAAAGAACACAGTTTGCGATAGAAGAGAAATTTTACTTTTAAAACCCAATTTTCTAAAGGTGGAGAGGGCACTAAAATAATTATAATGCTTCAAAGCTATAACTTAAAACGACGATCTGAAATTTTGCGTTGGATTTCTTCGTACTTTAAAAAACGTATTTCAATCTCCTCCTCTTCCTCCTTGCAGGAAAGACGCCATTACTACCGAGAACATTGATTTATGGTGACAAACGAGAATTCTAAAGTGGCACCTAGATTCGCATTAATGGCTGAATGCGTATACTTCATGCCCCAAAAAACAAAATTTCTCCCTGCGCTTATTCTAGAAAATGTAAGTGGAATTGGAAAACGCTGTTTGTGAAACGATTCCTGATCAACGTCGGGCTCTCTCTATTTCGTGGCTTTCTAAACTCAGTTAAATTCGAAGGAATTGTAAGTGTAGAATCCATGGTCGCAACTGAAGAGGCTATGCGCTAGAGAGCGCTTTCCACTTTTACACACACATACACACGCACGCAGTATTACGCAAGACAAAATCAGGACTGGCACGAAACATCAAAACCAAACTTTATTTAATACAAAACAAAACGTCAACAACTACTTGACGTGAAGAAATAAAATGAAAATTGCAGACAATAACTGTACAAAATAAATGATATGAATAAACATTAATAAGTATATTGCACTTCAGTGAATTGCAAAGGAATTACATTTACAAAAACTGCTTGAAATTTCGACCATTACCCATGATACAAGCGTAGCATCGTCGATGTAAAGAATGAGAAAATATATGGGACGTATCAGTAGCACACAAAAAAAAACAAAAACAGGGGGGTAAATTTCTAAATCTTCTGGTTTTCTTGTGAAAAAATCTTTCGTGAGACAGGTTTAAAACCAACTACCCCCACCCAATCCGTTGAGTATGTTTTCAAAAATGCCGGGCATTTCAAGGAGAGTTACGGCAGCAACGTACAGTCTGCGTCATTGGAAGCCATGGGAGTGTCATATATGAGGATCTTCAAATGTCCCCATAAAAATAAATTCAAATGGGACTTATCTGGTGAGCTTGGGAGCCAAGTGATGGGACCTGCTCGGTCAATCCATTGCTCTTGAAACGTAGCATACAGGTAATTAAGCACCCGAGTGCTGAAATGAGCTGGTGTGCTACCATGCTGGAAACACATTTTGCGACGGATGACTAGTGGTACATCTTCCAACAATTCAGGTAAGATTTGTTGTAGGACTATGAGGTAGGTCCTCCCATCCAGACGTTTCGGTAATAGATATGGCCCAATCAAGTCGTCGTGGACGATACCCGCCCACACACATTGATTGAGAAGCATAGTAATGTTGCCTTGTTGCATGCGGATTACTTATGGCTCATACATGCACATTGTGAGGATTAAATACGCCCTCACGAGTAAACGTGGCTTCATCCGCTAAAAGCACAGAGCCGGAAATTCCAGTTCAACACTACTCTGATGCAGGAATCAGAGTACGAATTCGACACGCGCAGGAAAATCTGTAGGTTGCAAAGTTTGTACGCGCTGCACATGGTATGAATGTAATCCTTCATCATATAAAACACGCCAAACTGTGCTTTCAGGTACATTTATGCGACGACCTATACCTCTCGTGCTGATGTCAGAACGCTGTTCTACCTTTGCGTAGAATCTTTGATGACCTGACCAGCGTTTTGACATTTGGCGCATGACCTGCATCGTGTATTGCTGCACTGAAGGATCCCCTTTTGGACAGTTGGCGGTGCAAGCGAGGAAACATTTTATGATCGGGAACACACCTATTAGCAAAGGGCTCTCGATAAAGCCTTTCAGCTTCCCTGCAATTACCGTTGGCGAGACCGTACACAAAATGTATGTCCGCCTTCTCCGCATTGGTATACCGATCCATTCCAACTCGCTACTGACCTTGCATGCAAAATACACCGCTTTTATACACGAAGCTGAGAGCGCCCTCTAGCGCGCAGCAGCTTCAGTTACAACCATAGATTCCACACATACAATTTGGGTGAATTTTACTGATTTTAGAAAGTCGCAAATGGAGAGAAAACCCGACGTCCGTTGACATTAAATAATTTTAAAAATTCTTGAAATGGCGCATTGTAGCCATTTGTAGAAACCTTAAATGCAGGATCCAAATACTAAATTCACTGTAGTGCCTGAACGGCTAATTTTAGACAAAAAGGCACTGAATAAAAATTGTTTATTTTGATGTCCTTCACCCGTTACACATACTTACTTGGCAGTTCACAACTCTTTTCCAGTGTGCTAAAAAAGGCAGTTTTATGCTTATTTTCACTATGTGGTACACAGATCAGGATCAGAAAAGGGAATTCCGGATTTTTTGTCTCTGCTGTATTATTAGGTGAATCACTTAATTTATGCATTAAATTTTTTATTGCCGTAATCGCCTACGCAGCAACAACATGGACGTCAACAGTAATTACGCTCTGCAGCCTACAATGTCGATTCTAGGTAAAAAAAATTGGAGGGCACAAATTCCTGCATATATGCACGGGCGTCGCTGATGGCGCGCGTGTTTTATTATGCTGCGTATGTACGCAGCATAATAAAATCCGGTTATATCTGGGGGGGAGGCATGGCCCCGGCCCTAACCTAGAACTGCCACTGGTAGCCAAACTGGTTCGTTTGTAGACATGGGGATTTCGCCAAATATGGCTTATTTGTCGTCTTTACCACCTTTTTCATTTTGTTCCCTTAATTCTAAATCACCCTGTATATGTAGATATGAGAACTCTTTCTTACATCCTCGTGTCATCACTCGTATTTTAGGCCTACTAGTGAGTTTTCTGAAAGGACTAATAATAGACAACATTGATATAATATTCCGGCTCAGCCAATTGCGCCAATTTGTAAAATTGTGGTTATTGTCAAAATCTTGTTTTTTAAAACAAGAAAGCTTTCCTTTCGGAAATTGAATTTTAAATTCTCGTAAATGCCATTAGTTTGACTTACATCTAAAACTTAAACAATTCTAAACATATGAAAAGTGGTTATGATTACATATTTTTCACGATTTTCAAAGGAGGTGGGATTATATATAATTTGAATATTGCTTCATGTGTGTGCGTTAGAGAAAGAGAGAGAGAGAGAGAGAGAGAGAGAGACACCCAAATCTAGTTATTTATATTTTGGACCGATAAATTAAGTATACATTGATTAACTGCAACTGAAATATTGCTGTAATTTTAGACAAAGTTTATAAATTTTATATGACCTTATGTTTGGCAACGAACGGTATAGGTGAAAGGTACTTGTTTCTGAATTTATTTCATCGTGTTTTAAAAGTGCGAATGCTTAATAGCATGATAAAATGTAACTATATAAACACGCTTTAATATTATTTTTAGCAAAATAAGCATTTTAATTATTAATTCCTTTTGAGAGGAAAACCAACACAATATGAGTACGCACGATGCATGTTACAGATGTAAAACGCGATACCAAGAGCTTTGAGTGACAGACGAGTCCACAACTGGCTTCACGCCACAGGAAGCACCAGAAAGAACAAGAGTAGACGGAGGACTGACTGACTTGTCACGTTCCTTCTGCTATATGCTGATGAGCAGTTAGGACGCATTTAGCCGTCAAGTGTAACTATCTATGAGCTATCACATGTTTCTCAGAACTGAACGAAGTTCTGTGGCGTAAGCTTTTATTTTTGGATCAACTGATCATAATTATTAATAATCCTTGTTTTTAATGTTTCCTTTGATAAAATGAGCAACGTTATGTATGGTAAGTTCTATACAAATTTTCAACTTAACTTTATTGTAGATTAATTTTATTGAGAGTTTATGAAAGAAAGGTTTTAATCCTTATTTTGTTTTCGATGTTTCGTGGTATGATTAGTTCATATTTAGAGAGAAAACCACAATACGTTCAATTCATCTAATTGACAGTCGTAAAATACGAGTTACTTTTTCTTGAATACCAACCGGAAAGAGTCTTATTTCTGTGATAGTAATTATAATTAATATGTAAAATGTTAAAATGCATAAAACAGAAGATCAAGAATTATAGAATAACATCTATAATATAATTTTGAATATAGAATTATCTTCGTTTTGAATCACTTAACCTCCACTTATAGTAGCCGTAACGAAAGATACACTATGTGACACCCAAAGGTGATCTCCAAGTCGGGGGCTCAGTTATCGCATAGACAAATGTCTAGGGTCCGCTTTTTATGAGGGGGCCCGGCGCGGTAAAGTCTCAACGCTATTTCAAAATCATTATCCATTACACCTTATCACTAGGGTAGTAATTTTACCCTTGAGGGAATTTCCGCGACGTTTACAGCGAATTTTAGAATTTTTTGTATGTACGTTGCATGTATATATTATTACGTTGCATGTAATATGTTATCCGTACCCACTTTATTTGCAAAGTTTAACATTTAAATTCCAAAATGAATTTAACGAGAGATCGGATATAGTGAGCATTTTCGTTGGTTCCAAGATTCTCGTGATATACGGGTCTTAATACAATTATATAGGCTTAATTTATACTGCAAGTGGCCCGGAAAAACTTTTCTAGCGCCCCACGAAACCGGATCGTGCGGCTAGTCGAAAATCTAAATTATTTTTAATAATTCAACTGATTAAGAGAACAGGATTTTGAAAAATAAGAAGATGCAGTGTAATATACCTAAATTCTTAGTTGACTTTGAAATTTTATGAACGTTCTAAAAACGTGAGTAGGCTGATAATCGAAAATAATATTTGCAACACCATCCGAAACCCCTGAGTGGAAGATAGCTGATATTATTGAGGGTTTTACGTTAACTGCAATAAGGAGAAAGTATAAATTTATAGTTTTCACTTTCAAGAAGGAAAACAAACACATTTAATTATGATAAGCCCCTTAACCATCACAAAGCCTTAGTTAATTCGACCATTGGGACCAATCGTCAGTTAAAAGAAAAGCCTTTCTTTGAGATTCCTAAAGTCTATCGATTGTATTCGTCAAACTTAAGCAACACGTTTCGAACTATCACCGAAGCCAAATAATGCAAAGCTAAGAAGAATTTTTCTTTGTTCTTTTGCGTCTACTTTTTTTTTTTTTTTTTTGGCCAAGAAGAATCGGTAATGGCTTTTTTAAGAGTCGCACATTTTACCTTTTTAGCTGCTGCTACTGCAAAAAAAAAAAAAGTCAAGCCACACAAAATACACCGAAGAGCTGTCCTTCACTTTACTTCTATCTAAGTAGCTCCTCCTTTTTCCCCTTATATTATTTCGAGGATACTAGCCTTAAATGCAACTTTCTCGTAAAAAGGCTGTAACGATCTTTTAACGAAGGTTCTATGTCAAAAGTGAAGTCTGCTTAAGTAAGTCTATATCTGCGACAGAAGCGGGTACCACTTCCGTGAAAATAGCCGCTATTTCTAGACTCTGTCAGCAATTTCTACCCTGCGTGAAATATACACGACAAGAAATGTGAAATATACGCGACAAGAGAAAAACGAAATGCAGTTAGCGTGATACTTGAAACGTCTGACTCTGAGGTATAAAATATTACCGCAACAGAATTAGAAATAGTAGAATCTAAAAATGATTGAATGACTTACAATTCGATAACCAAAATAGCTCCTTATGCATCGCTTGAATATATTTATCACTTAAACTACTGCAGAAATGGATTTTTAAAAATTAATTTAACGACTTGGTGTCTTATTGATTATCATGAATAATAATTTTAACACCCATGTTTGAGCTCAATTAGAGCTTTTTATAGTATAGGAGAAAAAGAGACATCGATCCTGTCCTAGAGTCTGACTTGGGTTCCTCCGTTGAGCCCCAAGTGTCTTAACCTCGAGGCCAACTAGGACAAGGACAATGTTCTCTTTCTTCGTATATATAAGGGTGTCAGATACCATTGCTCTTCTCAGGGCTAAAACAAATGCTAATAATGGTCAACACACAAAGCATCCGGGATAAGTTTTTGTGGGTTTTTTTCGTGGGGAATTTTATTACGAATAATAATTTTGATACATTTAAATTTAGATTTTTGATTAAGCTCAATCTAGAGCCTTTTAGTATAGGAGGAAAAGAGACATCGTCCCCCTCCCACAAAAACTCGCCCAGAAAGGCTTTGTGTGTTGACCATTATTTGGCAATTGTGTTAGCCCTGAGAAGAGTAATAATATCTTACATCCTTATATACGGAGAAAGAGAGCGTTGTTCTTGTCCTCATTGGTCTAGCTGTTAAGGCCCTCCGGGCTCAATGGAGGGGACCTTAGTTCGACTTTAGGACGGAGACGATGCCTTTCTCCTATGCTAAAAAACTCTAGATTAAGCTTAAACGTGGGTGTCACAATTATTATTCATAGTAAAATTCTTCACGAAAGAAAACCCAAAAACTCGCCCTGGAGGTTTCGTGTGCTTACCATTATTTGGCAATTGTGTTAGCCCTGAGAAGGGTAATAATATCGTACAACCGTATTGATTATGGTTTAAAAATTAAACGTGTACGATAATTATTTTTCTTCCCATACCTGTTTTGATTCTGTGTTCCGACGAAAAATACACTATCGGCGTCTTTCTCAATTTCTGATCATGCAGTCATATAGTGATAACGCGTATACCTAGCAATCGCTAATTCAGGTTCGACTTCCAACAGTGCCAAAAACCCCTACCAACTAACTGCATTCGGCTATCGTGGCATCAACCACAATTGCATCAATTTTCAATGGCTGAGTAGAATTTTTTGCCGTCCGTCTGCTTATTATCGTCGGGGGTTTGGTTCCCTGGGCCTTAAGAGGTTCGGATTCCTCGGAAAACTGTACGTCTCGGTGCAGCAGGAACTTTGCCGTCCTTGCGTTGTAGAAAAACAAAAAAGCAAATCTTTAACTTCTACTTTTAAATTCTATATATTTAAACTTTTGGTAATTCTTTTCTGAAAAGATGGCATGAAAGGAAAGTTAAATCAGCTTGGAAGGGAATGTAAGGGATTCTCCTTTTTAAGTATTATTCCATATACAGTAGTGAACATGGCAAAATAATCGCCGATAATTTTGCTTCAAGGTATTTTTGTTTCCTTGTTTTCGTTTCAATGACTAACCGTAAATCTTTGCAATATCGGAACGTGAATTTTTCGTTGGCATTATAAAATTCGACTCTACATTTTTGATCTTGAAATACAACGACAAGACCATGACGAATAAAATGTGAGGCACATGAGGCAGTTACTTCAGTTTAAGAGTTTAAAAGGGCAGGAAATGAGATAACACGGGGGTGTATTGCGGTTTTAGACGAGGGGTCGGCAACCTGTTTGGGATGTTGTACCGACGTAATACTGCCATCTTTTTCGCATGCCCGTCCACACCTACCAAATTGTGGATGTTTATTTTTCTATCCAACTATTGATACAAATTAAGTAGGTCTTTTCAGATGATCCTGCTATATTAAAGAATTTCATTTCTTAAAACTATCTTTGTACATTTAACGCCTGTGGTTTACAACAAATTCTTATTGTAATTTTTCAGGAATTGACAAAAATTCTTGTCGTCAATTGCTGTAAGTTTTTTGTACAATAATTTCACTTATAGACATAAAACATACGAATTAAATCTATATGCACATATTTTATTTGTTACTTACCAGATGTAATCTCGCATGCAGTGCCTGCTAATTTATGAAATAGAAGGACAATAATAACCGAACAATCATCGTATAAAAACTGTTCTGTCTGCTTTTAATGTATCGCGCCGGTCGTAGGATCACCAATCAAAAAATCAGGCATCTGTCGAAACAGAATAGTCAAGCAAAAGGTTGAGGTCCCAAATGGACGGAGAATAGAAATGTACCAGAAATATAAATTGAAATCTCACATAAAAAAATTATAACAGTCATAAAATTTTAATTTCTTGACCCCATGGGTCCGAAGAGGAGGAGTAGAGAGCGTCTTTTATCTACAATATAAACGTGAGAAAAGTGATCGTGTTTTGTTATTACGGAGTGCTAACTACGTTATTTCGAAACAACATTGTCAGCAAATCAATTTTATAACTGAAAATTTCTCGTAATTTTAATTTATATGTTATTTCCACCAGGCACTGTCATTCAGAATCGCCCATTTCAGAAATGGTTTAAATTTTCGAAAGTGAGACTAAATTTTAGGAATATTCCATACAATCCCCAAGTGATACCTGACTTTAAACTTTATTGAATTTTTATTGTATAGGGTTCGTAATGCATACCAAGAAACTAAATTATTTTGTTTATTTAATGGCGCAAGGACAATTAAGAAAGAACACGCTGCGTTAAGACTTGCACGTTTTCGAGGAATCTGAACTTTTGTCACTAAGGGCGATCAAACACTGGACTACCGTACAGTAGACAAGAAAAACAAACGTTTAATATCACTTGGACTCAAACTCGGATTTTCGACGCGGTAGACAAACACTCCCCGCTAACATAATGTGTGTTGTTCTAACGTCTGCCTTCGTAACAATATCAAAATATTTCTTTATTTACTTTCTAATCTAAAGATTACTTTGCAAAATTGTCTTTGTACAATTGGAGTACGATTTACAATAGTTTAATAATACATAGCTCAAACCCCGCAATTCTTTTACTGTGTCAATGCGTATTTGTAAGTCCAAGGATTTTGAAATGAACAAATATCAAACTTTTATTTGTTTACAGCAGAAATTTCGACAGTATTAATTACAGCATGAATTTTACATGAGCACTGCGTAATTGATGGAAATGGAAATAACGGTCCTTTACGAGGTCATTCTCAATGTAGATTTACTGTTTTGTAAACTTTCCCCCCCAATATCTAATGAAATTACTCTTTTAAGTGGAATGGAAACAGGGATGCATGTTATTTGAAAAAGTAAGTAAATACAATAGTTCTTTTGAATGTTAGCAACCATAATTTGGAATAATATTCTTTCTTTTAAATCAGTTAGATTGCCGTTAATATGTGGTCCGCGTGCTATATAAGTCACGCATGTCGCATGTTCGACCTTGGTTCTAAAAGGATATTTATGCCTTGGAATTAAAAAATAATATAATTAGTAGTTTAAACTAGCAAGCGTTGTAAACTGACAGTTCTCATGGGGTAGGGGTGCCATTTTACGTCTTTGTCTCCAGGAACGAAAACTTCTTATCAGTCGCGGCCTGCATAGCGACACTATTTTCTTACGTCCCAAAGGAGGATAATCAAGTTTATACAAGTAATTTTCGTTGAAGAATATATTGAATACTCAAATTGTATGTAAGTCTTCGGTAAATACTTTTTGTTTCATATATATTAAATGAAGATCTGATAATTGTTATTAAAAAGAACTTTTTTAATACTGGACAAAAATTACATTTAAGATAGAAGGATGTTTAAAATGATAAAAATGTGCCATATTCATGTGTTAAACTGAATTTTATATTTAATGTACATCTATGATTTAATAGACTTTAAATTTAAGTAGAAACTTGCTTACATGAATGTTGTGTATTAGACCACGAGGAGAATATCGGGGCTAATTAAAATATTTA
The DNA here is from genome assembly GCA_006491805.2 of Dysdera silvatica. Classification (NCBI taxonomy): domain Eukaryota; kingdom Metazoa; phylum Arthropoda; class Arachnida; order Araneae; family Dysderidae; genus Dysdera; species Dysdera silvatica. Next base: position 312,194,924 of record QLNU02015360.1, read on the forward strand.
ATATTATAATGCAATCCATAGAGATCAGTCGGCTGTCGTTCAAATCCGATAATTGAAAAGGGAAATCCCCATATAATCTAAATCCGATAATTGAAAGATGGGAATTATAACGTTTTCAAGATCCGATAATTGAATGAACTTGCTGCCACATTTTGGTGAATTTGTTCGAAAAACGACTAAATTTCTTCTTATGTAGTAAGAAACAATTTTAAATTATTTATTACTACGATTTAAATCACATTTTGTAAACATTTAAAACTAAACACAATCATGATTATGTGCTCACTCGGACCCCGCTTAGCATTGGGGATGCGTCCTTTGGAAATTGAGAGACATGACAATCAGCTTTATGCACAGTCATTATAACATTAATATAGCAGCTGCGGAACGCTATCATTAGCTAAATAAATAAATAAATATTTATCGTGCTTTTGGGGAATTTGAAGTAGTATTTAAAATATTTTTTTTTTAAATTGTTTTTAAAATTTCGATTAGAAACAAAATATAATTAAAAATCGATTATGACAGATTATCGCTAGACAAGTTTGAGTATATCGATTTTCTAGATCGTACATCAATCGCGGTTTTGATAATATTAATTTTATGTACTTCATTCGTATAGGCTACCAAAATATTTTATAAAAATGCTTTAATTGAATTTAAATCGGATTTTCCTAGAATAACTAATGGAACAACCTGAATTATCCTTTACGAAAAACAAAAACTTTGACAAAAACGAAACAACGTAGTAATAATATTTTCATTTGGTTTTTAGGACAGAAAAAGAATAAAATTGTTTCTTTCGGAAAACTTCACCTTTCATGTATTTTATTAGCCACATGCCTTCTTCAACGCAAGCGACATTCGTTAAGGTTTGTGATGAAGTTTAACACTTCTATGTTACTACATTTATAACCAAGTATCAGGGACAGGGGAGAAAATACTCTGGAATCTTAAGGGGGCTCGGCTCAAAGCTATTTGTAATTTTTTAAGAGAATTAGTAAAAAAAAATTCGAGCTTGAAAATTCTTAGCTTTTAATTCTTGAAAACTTTTTGTTGTTGGGGGAGGGTATGAGGATTGGTTGGGGGGGATCTTTTAAGCTGCCTAGGGGCCTTGTAAATCTTGTGTACCCAGCGTTGCCAAGTATGCACATTTATAGGTGGTAGGAAATGACAAATCGATACGTTAAATATACTAAAAATATTTAAAATATCGCTAAAAACGTATCTACAATGATTTATTAACAAAAATCAACGCATTATTTCGCCAAAAAGGCGTTGATTTTTGTTAACAAATCATTGTAGATACGGTTTTAACGTTGTTTTAAATATTTTAGTATACACATTTATATCTAAAAACAGCACAAATTATCACAGTTCTAAAACTGATTTTTGAAAACTTTTCGAACTGCGATAATTTGTCTGTTGTGGTATAATTTCTACACAGTGTGCCGTAAAAACTAAAGCATGTATATATTCTTTGTAAAACCTTGTTGCATTTATTATAGATTTCTCTTTATGTCTGCAACATTTTTTTTGAACAAAAGGGCTCTTTGTTAAAAAATTGTTGCACTCACGTAAGGATTAATGCCCTTCTGGATGTAACAGCGTCTTTGGTAAAGAGAGTTCACTGTCAAAAAACAGTTTGTTTGTTTGTTTGTTTGTTTTTTGGTTTTACGGCTCAAAGACTACAGTCATCATGCTGCGCCCGGACCTACTGTTTTCCGAGGAATCTGAACCTCTTATGGTCTAGGGAACCAAACCCTGGACTACAGTGAGCAGTGTGATCTTTATGAAATCTCAGAGTAAGCATTCTTTACACTGTTGGGAGTCGAACCCGGATTAGCAAAACCGGATTAGTCAAAAACCAGTGCATTTGCAATGAGTAGTAATCTGTATTTGATAAACAAGTTTTTGAGTAAAAGCGTGTCAATGTCATCAATAAATAAATATATATATCATCATCATCATATTCAACCATTATCTATCCACTGCTGGATGAAGGTCTCTCCAAATGCTTTCCACACAAGTCTATCCTGAGCAATTCGCTTCCACGTCACCCCAACCTGTTTTCTTATTTCATCCACCCATCTAGTTTGAGGACGTTTTCTAGGTCTTCGGTGGTCTCTTGGAATCCAGTTCAGAATTTCTGTTGTCCATCGTTGATCAGTTCTTCTTGCAATATGCCCAGCCCATCGCCATTTCAGTCCTTTTACTTTAACAATGATGTCCTCTACTCTAGTTTGCTCTCTCACCCAAGTGTTTCTTTTTCGATCTCTCCTAGTTATTCCAAGCATGCACCTCTCCATGCTCCTTTGCGTTGTCTGTAACTTTCGTATTGCTCCAACTGTTAGACTCCATGTCTCTGATCCATAAGAGAGGACTGGCAATACACACTGGTTGAAGACCTTTCTTTTTAGACACAAAGGCAATTTCCCCTTCAGGATAAAACTGTTTCTTCCAAATGCACTCCAGCCAAGTTTAATACGTCTGTTGAGTTCTTTCATAATGTTGCCATCCATTGAAATCAGCTGGCCAAGGTAAATATATGAATCAGCAATTTCTAGCTCAGTGTTGTCAACTTGTATTTTTGTTTCCTCTACAAAATTATTGAACATGACCTTAGTTTTTTGTAGGTTCATCTTGGGTGCTTCTTCACTTCTGGTTGAGCTCTTGTACCATGTCTTGGAGTTCCTATGGGTCCGTTGAAATCAGCGAGCCGCAGATGATTTAAATATTACCATTTTATTTTTCTTCCTTGTTATTGGTATCAGCTGAAAAACCATCTGCAAGCGAAGTAAAATTTTGGAGAAATGGTATCTCCCTGCACTCACCCTTGCAAGTTTGATAGTTTTGGTATCTTTATGCCTTGAAACTTGCACTTCACATTTTGCTCTTTACACGTTTCACCATATTAATGTACACATCCTCAATGTCTGTTGATCTTAAAGAGTTGATGACTGCTGATGTTTTAATAGAGTCAAAGGCCTTCTCATAGTCAATAAATGCAACACACAATGGAAGTTCATATTCATGTGTTCTTTCAATTAATTCTCTTAATACTTGAATATGGTCCACTGTACTGAATACACTTCGAAATCCAGCTTGTTCTCTTGGTTGAGCTGCATCTAATTTTTTCTGCAGGCGATGTGTTAGAACTTTTGTGAAGATTTTATAAATAGCAGGTAACAAGCTAATTGGTCGGTAATTTTTCAAATCCTCTTTATCACCTTTTTTATGCAAAAGAATTACTGTTGCAGAATCCCATTGGTTTGGTATGTTACCGCTGTTAAGACATTTGGTAAAGAATTTTGCAAGTATGTCTTCTACATATTCTCCAGCTTCTTTTAGGATATCTAATGTAATACCATCATCACCAGGATCTCTTCCTTTCTTCATAATTTTAACTGCAAATAAAACTTCTTTTAAGATTTTAGGAGCTGTTCCTTCAACTATTTCAGTATCTTCGTTTAATTCACTGTTACTTTCGTATAGATTTTTGTAGAATTCTTCAACTCTTCTAAGTATTTCTTCCCTATTTCTTGTTACGGTGCCATCCTCTCCTTTTAATGCAATGATGTGTTTCTTCCCAACAGATAAACTTCCTTTAACAACCCTAAGGCTCTTGTTATTTTCAATGGCTTTCCTTACTAACTCACAGTTGAATTTTCTTATGTCTTCTTTCATGTTTTTGCGCAAAGTTTTACAAAGTTCTACATACTCGATCCTGCAACTGGTATTTTGATTGTCCACCTTCATATCTCTTCGCCTTTTCATGAGTTGTTTCGTCTTCTCAGATAATTTGCTATTCTGCTTTTTACATATTACACCACCAATTTCCCCAGCAGTTTCAATTATTGTCTTAACAATGTTTTCATTTGCTTCTGAGATGTCAACTTCTTCAATAAGTCCTTCCAGTGCAGAAAAGCGATTTTTTAATTCCAACTTGAATGCCTCGGTATTTTCTTTTAATTTCTTTAAATCCACCCTCTTACATACTTGTTTCCTAATGAGCTTCTGCCTTTCTAGTTTAGTATTTAAGTGCATTTTACATCTCACCATTCGATGATCACTTCCAGTATTAAATCTGTTCAGTACGCTGCAATCTTCAATAATTGATTTCTTGTTTGCCAGTATATAGTCAATTTCGCTGGTTCCTCCATTGGGGTGTTTCCATGTCCATTTTCTTTGCGGTTTCTTCTTAAAAAATGAATTCATGATGCTAAGATTTTCAGCTTCTGCAAATTCGATGAGTTGATCGCCACGTTCATTCCTTTCCCCATATCCGTATTTACCAACCGATGTCTCTCCTTGTTCCTGTTGTCCAATTCTTGCATTGAAATCCCCCATGATGAGCTTGATATGTTGTTTCCCCTTGGTATGTAGCTGTTTGATTTCTTCATAAAATTCTTCAACCTCCTCGTCGGTATGGCTTGATGTTGGTGCATATGCCTGTACTATCTGAAGTTGGTATCGCTGGGTTAGTTGAACAACGAGCCTCGCTGCTCGATCTGACGTGCTTTCGACTTCAAGAAGGTAGTCTTTAATTCTTTTGTTGATTAAGAAGCCAACACCACTTGTTCTTCCAGTTTCCGTTCCTCTATAATAAAACAAATGTCCACTTTTAAGTTCCACCAACTCTTCACCTTTTCTTCTAACTTCACTGAGTCCTACAATGTCCCATTTGATCTTGTCAAGTTCTTCTTCCAATTCCTGAAGTTTTGCTTCAGAAGCAAGGGATCGTCCATTATACGTAGCCTATATACACATATATTTGGATTTACACCATATAGTTTTGTTTTTATGTACATACATAGAACTACTTGTAAAAAGGTAATAGTTACTTTTATTATTTACAAATGTTTGGCTCTGGTGTATTTGCACCATTAAATGATTCCTCACTATATATCATATATATATATTTGGATTTTTTCACTGATGAAGAGTAGGTGAAACTATTCTAGAAATAGATGTTCTCCAGATTTAATTAAAGCGGAACTTCAAGTAGTGGTGAACTATGAAACTAAATCTTGTGCAGATTTTTATAAAATTGCAAAAAGTGATGTAAGATTATTGAGCCACGGCTTATAAGAATCCTGGTTGCCTGGTTAGAGAATAAAACTGACTGAAAATATAAAGTTTTCCCCACTTGTCTATTTTTTCTGTCAATTACATAAAGCGTAAAAGAAAATAAATCACCCATTGAATAGCATTGGGTTACTATAGCAATGAGTATGCATTCGACGAAACATGGCGGTTGATCTTCGTATGGCACCTCTCTGGGTACATAAAGGCTCACTAGGTGTAAGTAGCTTCAAAGTCTAGGGGCTCACTTTTTTCTAGAGGGGGCTAAAACCATATACCTTAATGCTTAGAAGAAATTTTTTAGGGGGTTAGCCCCACCCCCCTAGTTACGGCAATGGAGGGGGGCACCAAAAATCATTGTGCCTACGGTGCTTCGTACCCTAAAGCCGGCCCTGGTGGGTAGTATGTTTTGGATGGGGGAAGAGGAAGTTCTTTTTTATTTTTTAAAAAAAGCGTACCTGTTAAAAAATTTATATTTCCTGTATTAGTGAAGGGTAAGTGCAGAAAAGCTTGAAATTATGGCCGAGTAGTTGAATTAAGTGCACATGCGCATCATTTCCCTCATAGATAGTGTGTTTTGAGTAGTAGAGGGAAGGTTATTTTTTTTTTTTTAAAAACGGGTACCTGTTAGAAAATTTCTGTTTCCTTCATTAGTAAAGTGTAAGTGGAGGAAGACTTGAAGTTATGCTGGAGTAGTTGAATTACTAATTATTACTGATGCCATCATCTCTGTAGACCACACCCTCATAAAGAAGGTTGGTTGTGCTTGTAATGTCCCCTCACGCCATTTTTATTTTTGAGCAAAAATGGATTATTTTTTTAAAGAATTAATCAGTACTTATGTGAATTAGTGGAAGGGTTTTTAGACGAGAAGTAGAAGGTAGCATTGTATAATCCAAGAAGCAATGCAGAAATAAGAGCAAAAATGGATTATTTTTTTTATTTAAGAATTAATCAGTATATACGTGAATTAGTGGAAGGGTTTTTAGATAACAAGGATATCATAAAGTTACGATTAAGTACAGTGACGACGACGAAAATCATAAGTGGCATCGCACTAACGAAAAAGTATCCATTTGTTGGGTATAATACAGAATACAGTAAGTGTATTTTTTAAGTATTTTTTTGATGTTAGCTTTTTTTTTTAGGTCTAATTTCATAGTTTTGAATAGAAAAAATAATCACCGAGTGCCGGTGAGAGACCCTTTCTTATTGATAGACCACGAAATTTGTAACTGCCCCCTATGTCCTTGAAATCTTGGTTTTTGCTTACTTTTTTATCTGTTTTTCTCTAATTCCGTAATGTCAATTAAAAAAATAACTACGGAGCTTCGCTGATGGCCTCTCCTCATTTATAATCACGAAACTCTTAATGGCATCCTGCACCCTTTGATTCCGTTTTTTTTTTTTCAATACTATCAATTTTTTCCTTTTCTAATATAAATACAACTTCGTTTTGCTTTTCCAAATTTAAAATCAATTTTTTTTTTACTTAGGGATGAAACATTTGCCAAAATGAAAGTGGTTAACTATATTATAAAAGAATACCAGCAACTGCACTGCAGTTCTGCCATTTTGAAAAGGCAATTTATTTTTGGTACAGAAAAACGTTGAAAAAATGCAATAAGCAGGATAAATTGGGCAACAACCATTACAAAACAATCTTTCATCAATAAAAAACATAATTCTTATATAAACTATTTCTTTTGCATAATTAGCACTTTGATTTGCTTATGTTCAACTACTCGAATTTTGTTATTTGTGATATGGATACTACAACAATGAGATTTAATATTAAAATAAATAGTACACCAATATAATTTTTTTCCAGATAAAAATTTGTTTTTTATTGATTTCCTTTCCCTAAACTTACTAGAAATAAAATTTTGGGGGTCATTGCATATTACGTCCTTTTTCGCTAAAGCGACGCTGCATTGCCAAAACTAACACTGTACTCTAGAAATGCAGGAAAGGATTTTTTGTGTCATCACCATTTTGTTGTGGAGCAGTATAGATTTTGGGCATCTGTTTTGTGCTGCAGCAAAAGGAAATGGCAGCCGTAAAACCTATTTTCCATCCACATACCTCGAACGAAAAGGTAATTACCTTAAAAAAAATTTCATTTCCATTTTATACAGAGGAAAGTACGTTTGGTAAAACGAAGTACAAAAAAAGGCAGACTGGTAAATGAGGGATAGGTTTTAGGAGGGATGGGTTTTGGAGGAATGAGGGACAGGTTTTAGGAGGAATGAGGAAAAGGTTTTAGAATTTAGAAGTGGGGGGAGGCAGAGATATTTTACATACGTAGGTAAGTTTCTTAAAAAAGAGAAAAAAATATAAAAAAAGAAAGTCCAAAAATATAAAAGTAGGTCCGTTTGCAAACGATATAAAAATATAGACCGAGGAAGGAGGTTTTGGAAGAGAACAAAAGGTGGCTGTATAAACGCATGATGCGGAATGGTAGAGACGAACATCATTTGACCTGTATTTCTCAGAGTTCATGTACGTAAATAAGTATTTTTTAAGAAAGAACAGAATATAAGAAATACAAAAAAAAAATCTGAAAATACAAAAGTATGTCTGTCTGTAAACGGTATTCCATAATGGGAATAGGAAATACATACAAAATGGCAAGTCATGATGAAGCAACCCTACTAAAAAGTGGTTGGTGCGATTGGTGACAAAAACAAGGACATGATATGTAGTATGGCCAAAGTTTTTCTCAAAACGGCGGAATCATCGCAGGAATTTAGCATGGTTGCCATATTTCTCAGAAATGTGATGGGGTTGCCGTAACTGCCGATTATGAGAAGTTGGCACACTTACTGTATTCTATACTATACCCCATTTTTCACACGTTCTAAAAACATTTTTTATGAAAACTTCCAAAAACATAAGTGAGTTTTTTCGATACATTTTTAAAAATTCCAAGCTAATCCATCATGGCATCGCAAACAGGAAATCGCAGCAAGTAGAAATGAAGTTAGTGCCATTGGCGACCAAGCAGTGAGATTATTATGCAATGATTCCAATAATGTGTTTTTCCAAAATGATGAGATCGCAAGATGGGTCCCTGGCCATAATGGCGACATTTCAAAAAGTCGCCAACACTTACCATATTCTGTACTGTCACCCGGCTGGAGGGGCATATGCAGATTAACCACACCCAAAACAATACTGAACCGATTTAAGGAGTATAGCAGGAGTTTTGACGATGAGTTTGGCAAGATGAGATTAATATGCAGTTTTACCAAATTTGATTTTTCAAAATGAAGGAATTGTAGCAAAATTGGCGGAATTATCGTCGTCTGTACTGGTCCCACATTTTTTAAATTTGAAAATTTCTTGCCTTTTGGTTTTACTGTTAAGTGTGCAAGTACTTTTTTGGCATGAAAAATATATGGTGACAGTACAGAGCATGTACCCTAGTACTTTTTTCCTCTTGAAAAGTGTCAAAAGTAGTTGGAAATGGGCTTATGCCATCATAGACTATGTGACGTCACATATGCAGGTATCTGGACCTGCAAGGGCATTTTCATGTATTTCGTCATTGTTTTGGCTGTGTTCGTTGGAGGAAATTGTATGTGTGAGCGGTTGATGTATTTTTGTGTGGAATTTCGGTTGAAAGAGAAAAGAAATGTGCTGGAGTGGGTTACAAAAAAAGGATTATTTTTGTCCGGATATAAGTGTGGGAAGAGATTGTGGGCTAGGTCTCGTTTGAATGCTGCTTTCTAGTGCTGGTCCCAGAAAGCATGATAGGTGAGGAGGGAAGTGAACAGAATCGATTGGTTGGTTGTTTGCTTTTTATGGCGCTAAGAGCATCTCATACTGGCGCCAAGAACAGGATTGAGGAGGCATGTGGAAGGTGTAGATGGGTTGTAGTGGTGGCAAGGGGGGGGGATGAGGCCATGAAGATGTAGGGTAAAACTACAGATACCCTGTTTTGTTGCCAAAATCGATGCTACACTCTTAAAACGGAGGGAAGTTTTGTGGAGCATTGAAAATGCAGGCATGTGCATATTACTTGTATTGTAGTGCCATAGTGTCCGTTCGTGCCGGTGCTAGTTTGTGAGTTGTAGCGATAGGATGAGCAAACGTTTAAATGTTTTTTTGTAACAGATTTGAATTGATAGTATGTTTGGGACGGAGAGGATAGAGGAGGTATGGAGGGTAAACGTGGAGAGGCAGTATGGGGGAGATGAGGGGAATGTGGAGTATCACAATGTCGGCGATGAAAAGCTATTGGACTCGTACTTCGCAAATCGGTGTTAATAAGCTGTTGGACTCATACTTCGCAGAAGGTATGGGAGGGG